>BQMI01000439.1:0-389699 GCA_026005395.1 Asobara japonica
CCTGTTGTGGAGTTGGTTATAACAATGTTATTTGGGTCATCGTCTTGAGTTTTTTCTTCCTCCTCATTGTCATTAGCCGCAGAATCATCATCTGCAACGATTCCACCCGATTCTACCTGATATTTGATGTCGCCAGCAGTTATCGATTCCATCAGTTTTTGAGCTGATTCTGGCAATGTGATATTGGCATGAAGTGGATTATTACGTTGTAACCATTTCAAGGCCGTGAAAACCTTCTCCACATTGACCAATTTTTGCCAAACGATACTCGCTTTATTAGGAATTCCGCGAATTAAAATATACAATTCATGGTTTCTATTAATAGGATCAGTTGTTGCAGCAATTTTCTCAAGAGTTTCTTCCATTCTTAAATGAAAGGCTTGGCCTACCAACTTCTGAATTCCCATCGTATTTGGTATATTTTTCTTCTGCACTGTTCCCGCTCTCTGCATAACTTGAAACACTTTTGCTCTCTGGATGAGAATTTTTTCATATTCATTCAAATTTTGCATTTCTTTGGGCACTTCACCTACAACATGACTATTTAATATGCAATGATTATTTAATATTTAATATACAAAATATGCAATTATTTAATATACAATGAACGCTTTCAAATTTTCCCAATATACGGATTGAATATCACCCTGTAGGTTTTCAATGACTCTTACGCCAGATTTGCATTTCAATTTTTGGCACGAAATGCATGGATATTCTGGCATACCCCGTTTTGTCATTGCTACGAAAGATTTTTTATACCTGATCTGTATCGCATCCTCATCTAAACTATCAATTCCTGTTACTGAAGAATTAAAAGATCTCTTCATATCGTTGGAGATTTTTTCAATATTTTAAGTCTGTTGATTCTAAAGCATATTTAGATAACTCAATTTCTTCAATGCTTCATTAAGTGTATATATAGTCTTTTTCCAGTTCTTACGGTTGCAAAGTGCGCTGATAACATTTCTACGGAAAAGAATAAAGATCCGAAACGGATTCTGTACATAACAATAAATCGGGTGACCCAACCTATTAATAAGTGCGTGTCTTGCTCTCTACATTCCGGCGCTTCTACTGATCACACGTAAATTTTGGCTCATATCGATTGATAGAGATATAGATATAGTAAGAAAAGTGAGGCCATACGGTTTGCATGGAGCGTTTACTTATTGCTCCAAATATCTGGTTCTAATTGTTAATGTTATATTTTTTTTTGTACATTCATTGATTTTGACGCGTACGTGGGCATAGGAATCTGGAGCCGTTATGTAAGTATTATATGATTGGCTGAAAACAGGTGAGCGAAATCGTACTATTGATTCAATAATTCGCGAACAAACAAGAAGTTCAGAAAAATAAATGTAATAAAATAGAGAAATAATATTAAATCAAAAACGTATATAAACGAGTGTTTCGGAACGCAATCTTATATAAAATTAGACCACAGGTCACAGATTTTATTGTTAGCAGTAGAGACTACCGGAGAATTGATTTTATTATTTAAAGATCATTGTGAAAATAAATCAATCTATTCTGGAATTCACTGGTTCCAATTTTCAATTTATCTATTTTCCTAAACACTTCAATGGCGCCCAACAAGCAGACAGAATAACACTGGACCGTGTGATAATTCATTTGCAAATTTTTTTTTTGGTGACGAACGGTATCGCGTTTCAAAATTAGTTCATGTCGACAAATTTAACATCACGTAAAGTGACGCGGCAAAATAAAGACGTTATCCTAGAGGGTTCGTTGCCAGAAAAAAGTAAAAGAAAGAGATCCATGATACGCCTCTCCTGTATTTACGGGTTTTAGTCGAGATGCAGGTCATGCTCGCCATCTTTTGCCAAGGTAGACGCTACGTCAAATGCAATGGAGGTTGAAGCATTAAAGAAAGCACGTCGAGAAGAACAGAGAGGAATAGACGAACTCTGGCGGAACTGGAAAAAAGTCGGCAAAGGGGTATGGATTTAATAGCAGAAAATACGAAATTAACACAGCAACAACAAGCTACGGAAGAACAACTAAGGACGTAAGAACTACATAATTCAGTCGCCTCACGTATCACCGGAGGGAATGGTTCGACTAATGATGTAAGCGATCAGTTAATTAGGGGTTTAACATCTCAGATGACCTACGTTGGTCTTAATCCGAAAATACCGGTTTGGAAGGATAAGGGTAATCCGAAAGAATTTGTAATTGAGATACGCGATTATTTGAAAATGAAAAATGTTCCTGAGGAGTTCAAAATAGCAATAGTTGAAAAACATTTTGACGGGTCACATGAGAACCTGGTTACAAGCCAACAAAACTAGTACGGGTACGTTTGCTCAATTTGAGGTTAAATTTTTGGAGGAATTGTACGGTATCCCGGTCCCTGTGGCGCTCAAAACACAATGGCTGATTCGTCGTTATCATAAGGAGACGGTACTCTCTAAGAATATTTCTATTCGCAAGTGAACAAAGCAAAGTATTCCGAACCACCATTATCTGGTTATGAGGTGAATTTTTCTATCGTGCAACAGATGCCAATCACCATACAAATCGCGCTATCTTCAGTCGACTTTTCATAAGCCATTTCGGTTGTACAAGCTTTGAGTCGTTAGATATAGCTCAAACTAAATATCAACAAAGTGATATGTTGAGGGTTAGGAGTCATCAAATTGAGGCGGAAGAAATATTTCCAGGTTTTTGCGGATTTCAGAGTCCAAATCAAGTCAATAATCCACCAACTAACGTCGAACCGGAAATTCGAAATTCGAGAGGTTCAAATTATCAACAGAGAAATAGGTTTCGAGGGGGAACATCCAGGCCAGGGGGATATCGTTCTTCACAAAATACTAGTAACCATAATATCGGTGTAGCTTCTCAACATAAACTTCCGGATATGAGCATTCCCCTACTAAATATCTCGCATGTCGCATCTCAAAGCATTCAAAGAATCCAATGGGATTCATTCAAATATGAATTTGGAACCACTGTCGTATGGTCGAGTCGATTCAGAGCCATTGTGCAATTTGAAGGAAATGACCTCGCAAGGTTTTCGTGGTAATATTGCTGACTTCGTTGAGGAAATTCGGGAAGAAGTTCGTGGTAATAAAGAAATAACACGGCCTCATGGTCATGTTGGTTAAACTTCACCTCGTGTCAAGGTGGAAATGTTTGGTCATGAAGTGGACGCTTTGTTGGAGACTGGAAGTAAAATCACCACTATTTGCGAAGATTTCTACCGTCAGATGAAACTCGAAAATTCTATGGAAATCTAACCAGTGACTGGTTTGCAAATTACTCTTGCCATTAGCAGGAAAGCAACTCCAATAATATCTTAAGCCTGGTTACGTATGTGGGTGGGCAATACGATTGCGAGTTATCCTGTATTAATTGTCCCTGGCCTGAATCAAAAGTTATTATTGGGTAGTAATTGGCGTTTTGACAATCAGGTGGTTGTGAATTATGCACAAAAATGTTTGAAATTCTGGGGTGTCGATCTTCAGAAAGGATTAATACTGTTTGAGCGGGGCTCATCGAACGCAAATAAGCCAAGTAAGGGTCGGTGACATTGCCGAACTGTTAACCTTGAACCGTGGTCGGAAGACATTATTATTGAAAACGGAGAGGTTATTGGGTTCGACGATCCGCGATCTGTCGCTTCGTTAACAGTAGATGATTCTGAAGTGCCTAAATCAATTGAGACATTGGTCCAGAATTTTGAACGCTTGTTTTCTGACAAGCCGGATTGTACACAACCTTATGAACATCAGATTAATCTTCTAAACGATAAAGTAGTTGTACGAAAACCATACCCAGTTCCACTAGCGATTCGACCGGCTGTTGATAATGAAGTCAAGAGAATGTTGGAGATGGGAGTTATTGAGAGAGCAATTAGTCGTTTTTGTAATCCGATGCGAATAGTAAAGATAAAGGACAATTCCATCAGACTATGTCTCGACGCTCGATTCATCAAGGCAATTATTGAAGGTGACAATGAGTCTCCTCCTCCCATCCAGGAAATCATGCAAACCTTCAATGGCGCTAAGATCTTCAGCACCCTGGACCTCACCAGCGGTTACTGGCAAGTACCTTCGGATCGCGACTCAAGACAATACACCGCGTTTTTACATGGGAGGTAAACCCTCTCAAAAAGTTTACTCTCTACCAATTTACACGTATTGCATTCAGCTCTGGATAATATTGTGGCAGATTTCTTCAGCAGAAATCCAGATGGCAGTTTTCACGACCAAAAGCCTACTGAGAGGATGTCATCAATTTTGATCTGCGACGAAATTGGTACTCAGCATTCCACTGGAAGCTTGCTAGTTTCGGTAACTCATCTTGAGTTGCAGAAGCAAGTTCGGGAGTGCTTGAGGAATATTCGTGATCATCAGCAAAATGAGAGAGAGTGCATCTCGCAGATGGAGTTGATGGCGACCACTGATAATGGTGTTTTAGTCCATGAACATGACGGGGTTTGGTTTGCTAGATCCAGGGAAGATGAATATGAGTGGCGTTTGGTGGTCCCAAAGGGATTACAGAAATTAGTGATTATCTCCGAACATGAACGTATTGGACATGGTGGTGTTTTCAAACCATGAGCCAAATTAAACGAAATTTTTGGTGGAAAAACCTGGGTAGGGATCTAAAACGATTGGTAATTTATTGTGACGCCTGTCAAAGGGTGAAGCATTTACATGGGTCAGTAGAGGGTCCGTATGGGTATATGGGATCTGAGAATCCGGAAGATTTGCTGATGGTGGATTTTTATGGACCTTTGCCTCGGTCCATTCGAGGCGCTGCGTATATCTTTGTGGTATCAGATGCATTTTCCAAATTGGTGAAACTATATACCATAAAGAAGGCTAATACCACAACTGTGCTTTGAAAAATGCTAACGGATTATGTTAGGGATGTTGGGAAGCCGAATAGGATATTAGCCGATAATGGAACGCAGTTCAGAATGTTCCGAACGATCGATCGCCTGGAGTCGAGAATTGGCAAAAGAAGATATGGCGATTAGTTTCCGTTCGATTAGGCAGCGTCAGTCCAATCCCACCGAGCGTGTGATGCGTGAGTTAAGAAGAATCTTTCCGACATTATGTTCGACGAAGCATACTTCTTGGGCAAGCTTTGTTCCAAAGATCAAAGAGTATTTTAATTGTACTACTCACTGTAGCACCGGCTTTAGTCCTTTTGAATTGCATTATGGTAAACCGGTGATTGATCAAGTTAGAACTCTTTACAAATATCCCATTGCGGAAAAAAGTATCCCATTGCGGGCTATCTCGAGAACAGAAATGATCCTGTTGGGTCGGAAGCGATTAGGTGAGGCTCATGATAGACGGAGATCCAATCAACTAATTCAAGCTCCGGATGACTTAACTGTCGGCAGTGAGGTTTCGCTTGGGGTTCCCCATTTATCTAGTAATACGGATCGGGTTATACATAAATTCTTCGAATTATATGAACGTCCGTATGATGTTAAGACTGTAATTGGGTCAAATGCTTTTGTTTTGGCGAATAACCAAGGAAAGGAATTAAAGGGAACTTATAATCGAACTAGTGGTGTGCGAATGTGTGTGCCCCATACGGGGCACAAACAAAACTTCCCGATTTGGTATTCAGCACGGCATAAGCATGCAACTATGCTGATGACCAAACTCAGCAGTGATATCAATGTATTAGTCAGCAGTGACCCTTGTGACTAATAATTACTGCACGCGATCGATTTAGTTTGATTTTTAAGCCGCATAAAAATATTCAACCGGAATTCGTTCGCCCAGTTACGCTCTCTACCTCTGTACGTTCCTAATTATCACGCTCTTTGACGTCCTTCCCGCAATTGTCGACATATTCATTCGCCAAGTATACTCTAGTTCAACTCGCGATATATTTTAACCTATATTGAAAAAAGTCATACCGAATATGCAGTTTTGTATCAGGAACGACCCTGGTGATATGCATTGTTCCCGTATTTCAAATTGCTCGGACGACCATACCTCCTTAATTATGCAAATTATGGAAAAAAGTCATTTCACGTAAAAGCTGTATTTCCATATAACGAATAGTTTTCTCGAGATAAGTTTCCCGCTAACTTTAATATTTTACCTAGTGGAATCGTATAAACAATTGCAATTGTTAATAACATTGCATGTACTGCACGAATACCATCCAAAATGTAATCCGCTCCATTCTGAACGGAAAGGTTTCGATTGAGACCTTCATGACACCGCTGGGTTCATTCATTTACTTATTACATACATAATTGTTGAGACGGCCATACCCCCTTAATTATGCAAATTATGGAAAAAAGTAATTATACATAAAGTGTGTATTTTTATATAGGGAAGAGTTTTCTTTAGATAAGTTTCCCGCTAACTTTAATATTTTACCCAGTGGAACCGTATAAACAATTGCAATTGTCAATAACATTGCATGTACTGCACGAATGTCATCCAAAATATAATCCGCTCCACTCTGAACGGAAAGGTTTCGATTGAGACCTTCATGATAGCGCTGGGTTCATTCATTTACTCATTACGTACATAATTGTTGAGACGGCCGTACCCCCTTAATTATGCAAATTATGGAAAAAAGTCATCATATATAAAAGGTGTATTTTCATATAAGGAATAATTCTCTCTTAAGAAGTTTCCCGATAACTTTAATATTTTACCCGGTGGAACAGTATAAACAATTACAATTGTTCATAACCCTGCATATACTGTACGAATCCCATCCAAGCTGTAAACCGCTCGATCTTGCATGGAAACGCTTCGATTGGGACCATCGTGACAGCGCTGTGTTCAATCGTTCACTCATTACAGACATAATTGTTGAGACGGCCATACCTCCTTAATTATGCAAATTTGCGAAAAAAGTCATTCTACATAAAATACGCATTTTTATATGGGGAACAACTTTTCTCTTATAAATTTTGCGGTAACTCTAATAGTTTATGCAATAGAACGTAATAAACAATTAAAATTGTTAATAACAACACGGAAAAAAAAGAACTGGATAAATTCCGGTGATCGCCGGATTTTCGCCGGAGATCTGCGCAAGCAGTGCGCTTCGGGTGAAAAACAACAGGAATAATTCTATTCTACGAGTGATTGAAAACAGTTTCGCCGAAGGGCAATATCATTACACACTCTTCCGAAAATGTCTCGAATCGAATCGGGAAATTGCCGACGATTCTCGGACATTTTTCATTGTTTCACCCAGAAATTCCAGTTGGAACAATAATGACTATAGTTCGTTGAATATTCCATTTTGTTGCCTAAAAAAATTAAAAATCATTAGTTAATTAATCAATTACTTATTCCAATTACTAAACATGACTAGTAATAATATTAAAAATTGAGAAATATTCCAATTAATGACGGTAACAAATAATTTTTTTTTTCTTTTTTTTAATTAATTTAAATATTCATTAAATTGGTATTACAAACGGATGGAAGAACTAAATAAATGGTTAATCGATGGGATTCACATGGTGATACAAGACTGTGAACAATCAAATTATGTTTATATGCATTAATTTCCTACTGCAACGTATGCATTGCCGTTGCATTGACGCACGATACATGAGACAGTACTCACATTGACAAGAGGAATTAATTCGAATTCTTTTTCACGATCATCAACCTGATAGGCCTGGAAATGTTCATCAAAAAATAAATACTCTATCTTACATACAATAAACACAACCATATCATCAGGACAACGCAGGATCAATCTGATCTTGAAAAATAATGGCCCTGATCACAAAAAATTATTACCACATCAGCAGGGTGGTATTCTTTCCCCATGTACTTAATCCATGTGAAGCTACTAGTTTTATCATCTATTGTATCACAGATAATTTTTGGCAGGAATGAAAAATAAGGGAGGTTCGACAAAGTGATGTTATAAGACGGACCGTAGATGCACGCGTGGCTCGGCGTTCCATTTCTGAAAATTTCATTCAATTTCAGTTGATGCTTAATGGCTCATGTGTATGCCAGATTACGCCTTGACATTGACACTTGCGAGGCAGTTTTTGATTCTCGATGTTTTCGCTCTGCTTGCATACTAGAGAATAGAGAAACAGGACCTGCAAGTTTTAACATCATTATATAATGAAGCCAAATGTGTTGTTTGGGCTTGAAGGGTTGCTTAGTAATCTTTAAATATAATTCGAGATGTTCTTCGATTAGACAGCTCAGTAAATTGAGCGAATCTCGGTGATAAACCTTTGCGAGAAGAATATTTAAAATTTTATTAAGGGTGGGATACATTCGCCATGTTTTATTATTCTCAGGAATCAAATCGCCTATCAGCAGCCCTAGATATTTCATTAAACACCGTGCTTCTGAAGCAGACAACTTTATCTTAGATTTTTTCAAATGATTTGGGTCTAATTCGGGTATTTTATTATTTCTGTCATTGTATCCAAAAGAGAAACTAGTAATTCTGTCATTCAGGGTGGTCTCATGTAACGGTATTTCAGCATCGACATAAATGAATGACTTTAATATGTATCCCAACACAAATTTACATATTCCTTCAAGAAAATCGTGCATCAAATCCACAGAAAAATTTTTCGTGACATGGAAATGCTCCACATCATTCCAAACACTATTTTCGTGAATCGATCGATGGGAGCGATAGAAGTATAAAAATCAAAAATATAGACATTTTACCCATGATATTTTACCCGTGACGCTTCACCCATGACATTTTACCCATGATACTTCACCATTAAAAAAATGAAAAACAAATGAAAAATTGAAAAAGAAACAAGAATGAGTGGTCCATTTTGCCCCCGGGGTCCATATTGCCCCACCCTCCCTAATATGAATATTCAGCATCGAATGGAGTTGAATTTTTCTAATTGCTCATAATTTTGACGGAATTGTTAAACGGGAATTTACTCCCCGCATTGATTTCCCATGGAATTTTGGGTTTTTAGTGATCAGATCTTCCGAAATTTCAGGATAAAAATCATCTGTTAATTAATTAAGACAAACTTTCATTGAAATAAAATGGAAGACACAAAGACATCGGGATTGAGAACCTAATGCGTTTTGAAAGTACATTTTTCGTAGTGTGTATGAATATTTGCTATCGTATTTCATCACTTCAATTCGTTCTTTTTGCTTCACAGTCCTATATTTACACTCCAATTATGATGAATCAATCGATAATTAATTAAATATTTATAAGAAAACCCTGGCATAACACTTTGAGGGCAAACAAAAGCCAAATAATGATAATGAAAAATGACGAAAGTGAGAAGAAAAAATCGAACAAAATGCCTTGATGAACGTCAAAGTTATTTAAATAAGCAGTTGATTGAATAACTACAATTATAGCAATTTCCATGAAATAATTGAAAAATACTTACCTAAATTGTTCATTCTGAATTCAGTTTTCTGCACCAATAGATTAAATTCACTTTCCTTTACTAATAATTTGAAGCTATGACACGTCTGTTTCACTCACCATTGATTTCAAGACTAACTAGTCATCAAGGACGTGTGCTGAACGTTTCTTCGGTCCGAGCGGAGCGCAAAGCAGATCACAAAGCGGAGCGTACGTGTTTACAAAACATCGCGGGTACACTATCAAAAACTAGACTGCGTACAGTCACTCACGCAATTTCATGAGATTCAACACGGAAAAAAAAAATTCTCAGAATTACGCGGTATATACTTCGATTGAAAATTCTCAATGTACTTAAATCTAGTTCATTTCATTTCCAATTCAAGCAAAAAAAATACTCGATTTAGGTATACCTATCTTTGAATTAATTGAAAATAAAATATACCCGAGTCAGGTATATTAATAAACTTGGATCTCGTATACTGAGGCTATGAGGTGTACTCTCGCGCGCTAATTTAAATAGCGACATAATTTAAAAAGTTGATTTTTTTTTTTAATCATTTGATGGAAAACACCCCCACAATCGGTTTTTCTATCGTTATTTTAATTTCTGTGGTTCCACTGTCGTTCAATTCAGATGAACACTGGATAATTCCTTGTGTATTTCGACACATTTACATGGTGTCCCCAGATATTTACCGTAGATTTGACTCCTGACAGTACTTCGGAAAATTACCGGTGGTAAAAAAAAAATATACTGGGTCATCGTCGTCAAAATGACGAAGCTGACTAATCTCATCTCATACATACGGCAAAAATCCGGTGATCGTCGGACTTTATCCAGTTCTTTTTTTTCCGTGCACCGGTAATTTTCCGAAGTACTGTCAGGAGTCAAATCTACGGTAAATATCTGGGGAAACCATGTAAATGTGTCGAAATACACAAGGAATTATCCAGTGTTCATCTGAATTGAACGACAGTGGAACCACAGAAATTAAAATAACGATAGAAAAACCGATTGTGGGGGTGTTTTCCATCAAATGATTAAAAAAAAAAATCAACTTTTTAAATTATGTCGCTATTTAAATTAGCGCGCGAGAGTACACCTCATAGCCTCAGTATACGAGATCCAAGTTTATTAATATACCTGACTCGGGTATATTTTATTTTCAATTAATTCAAAGATAGGTATACCTAAATCGAGTATTTTTTTTGCTTGAATTGGAAATGAAATGAACTAGATTTAAGTACATTGAGAATTTTCAATCGAAGTATATACCGCGTAATTCTGAGAATTTTTTTTTTCCGTGTTGAATCTCATGAAATTGCGTGAGTGACTGTACGCAGTCTAGTTTTTGATAGTGTACCCGCGATGTTTTGTAAACACGTACGCTCCGCTTTGTGATCTGCTTTGCGCTCCGCTCGGACCGAAGAAACGTTCAGCACACGTCCTTGATGACTAGTTAGTCTTGAAATCAATGGTGAGTGAAACAGACGTGTCATAGCTTCAAATTATTAGTAAAGGAAAGTGAATTTAATCTATTGGTGCAGAAAACTGAATTCAGAATGAACAATTTAGGTAAGTATTTTTCAATTATTTCATGGAAATTGCTATAATTGTAGTTATTCAATCAACTGCTTATTTAAATAACTTTGACGTTCATCAAGGCATTTTGTTCAATTTTTTCTTCTCACTTTCGTCATTTTTCATTATCATTATTTGGCTTTTGTTTGCCCTCAAAGTGTTATGCCAGGGTTTTCTTATAAATATTTAATTAATTATCGATTGATTCATCATAATTGGAGTGTAAATATAGGACTGTGAAGCAAAAAGAACGAATTGAAGTGATGAAATACGATAGCAAATATTCATACACACTACGAAAAATGTACTTTCAAAACGCATTAGGTTCTCAATCCCGATGTCTTTGTGTCTTCCATTTTATTTCAATGAAAGTTTGTCTTAATTAATTAACAGATGATTTTTATCCTGAAATTTCGGAAGATCTGATCACTAAAAACCCAAAATTCCATGGGAAATCAATGCGGGGAGTAAATTCCCGTTTAACAATTCCGTCAAAATTATGAGCAATTAGAAAAATTCAACTCCATTCGATGCTGAATATTCATATTAGGGAGGGTGGGGCAATATGGACCCCGGGGGCAAAATGGACCACTCATTCTTGTTTCTTTTTCAATTTTTCATTTGTTTTTCATTTTTTTAATGGTGAAGTATCATGGGTAAAATGTCATGGGTGAAACGTCACGGGTAAAATATCATGGGTAAAATGTCTATATTTTTGATTTTTATACTTCTATCGCTCCCATCGATCGATTCACGAAAATAGTGTTTGGAATGATGTGGAGCATTTCCATGTCACGAAAAATTTTTCTGTGGATTTGATGCACGATTTTCTTGAAGGAATATGTAAATTTGTGTTGGGATACATATTAAAGTCATTCATTTATGTCGATGCTGAAATACCGTTACATGAGACCACCCTGAATGACAGAATTACTAGTTTCTCTTTTGGATACAATGACAGAAATAATAAAATACCCGAATTAGACCCAAATCATTTGAAAAAATCTAAGATAAAGTTGTCTGCTTCAGAAGCACGGTGTTTAATGAAATATCTAGGGCTGCTGATAGGCGATTTGATTCCTGAGAATAATAAAACATGGCGAATGTATCCCACCCTTAATAAAATTTTAAATATTCTTCTCGCAAAGGTTTATCACCGAGATTCGCTCAATTTACTGAGCTGTCTAATCGAAGAACATCTCGAATTATATTTAAAGATTACTAAGCAACCCTTCAAGCCCAAACAACACATTTGGCTTCATTATATAATGATGTTAAAACTTGCAGGTCCTGTTTCTCTATTCTCTAGTATGCAAGCAGAGCGAAAACATCGAGAATCAAAAACTGCCTCGCAAGTGTCAATGTCAAGGCGTAATCTGGCATACACATTAGCCATTAAGCATCAACTGAAATTGAATGAAATTTTCAGAAATGGAACGCCGAGCCACGCGTGCATCTACGGTCCGTCTTATAACATCACGTTGTCGAACCTCCCTTATTTTTCATTCCTGCCAAAAATTATCTGTGATACAATAGATGATAAAACTAGTAGCTTCACATGGATTAAGTACATGGGGAAAGAATACCACCCTGCTGATGTGGTAATAATTTTTTGTGATCAGGGCCATTATTTTTCAAGATCAGATTGATCCTGCGTTGTCCTGATGATATGGTTGTGTTTATTGTATGTAAGATAGAGTATTTATTTTTTGATGAACATTTCCAGGCCTATCAGGTTGATGATCGTGAAAAAGAATTCGAATTAATTCCTCTTGTCAATGTGAGTACTGTCTCATGTATCGTGCGTCAATGCAACGGCAATGCATACGTTGCAGTAGGAAATTAATGCATATAAACATAATTTGATTGTTCACAGTCTTGTATCACCATGTGAATCCCATCGATTAACCATTTATTTAGTTCTTCCATCCGTTTGTAATACCAATTTAATGAATATTTAAATTAATAAAAAAAAAGAAAAAAAAAATTATTTGTTACCGTCATTAATTGGAATATTTCTCAATTTTTAATATTATTACTAGTCATGTTTAGTAATTGGAATAAGTAATTGATTAATTAACTAATGATTTTTAATTTTTTTAGGCAAAAAAATGGAATATTCAACGAACTATAGTCATTATTGTTCCAACTGGAATTTCTGGGTGAAACAATGAAAAATGTCCGAGAATCGTCGGCAATTTCCCGATTCGATTCGAGACATTTTCGGAAGAGTGTGTAATGATATTGCCCTTCGGCGAAACTGTTTTCAATCACTCGTAGAATAGAATTATTCCTGTTGTTTTTCACCCGAAGCGCACTGCTTGCGCAGATCTCCGGCGAAAATCCGGCGATCACCGGAATTTATCCAGTTCTTTTTTTTCCGTGAATATACATACTACACCAATTTCACCCAAAATCTAATCCCCTCTAAGTTACATGAAAACGCGTCGATTCCAATATTGACGGCCTCGATAGCTTCATTCGTTCGTGAGAAACCTAGGATCAAAATTTCGGAAATACACATACATACAGACATACACACACACACACACACAGACATCCATTCAAAATTTGTTGGGCATCATTTTGGTATACTTAAGACCCCAGTCACAGGATGAAAGGAAAAATATCGATTTCGGAGTCATTACAATAACTTCCCGAGTAATCGGGAAGTTAACTAGCCTTCCTAAATACGTGAGGTTACCTGAGTGAAGTTACAAATAAGTCTCTAGCTAAAGCAGAAATCTTGATCAAGTCTGAAGTATGGGAATGTGAGAGTAATCATGAATTGTATTGGATGTGAAAATGTATCTTACTGTGAAAATGTTAATGCTGTGTTAATGTTATGCTAATGTGAAAGATATGTGATAAGAAGGATCGACTGGCTTTACGCACTCTGTTAGCTGCTCATCTGGTTGCGTAAGGTCAATAATATAATAAGGGGCAAATCAAGCAGGGATAATGGTTTTGATTGGATAAGTCAAGTATTGGAGTGTAACTGAGCGCTTCACTTTAAAGGTAAAGAAAATGATGAAACGCCATGATTTGTCGATTTGCTGGATTGGAGGGGCAATCATATTAAATCAATTTGTTACTATATTACTCCATTTTGGCTGGATAGTCATTTGGGCCATCTGGGTCGTTGAGGTCCAGAGAATTCACATCATTATTGTCCTGATGGCAATGACCGTACTTGGGTTAATGCTGAGTAGGAAAAAGTCAAGGTCTGGCTTATCGTGGAATAATGTTTGGGAGATTTGAAAACCACACAATGTTGTTTGTGGGTTCGATGGGACCCCTGCATCTGCATCTGGAACGGTGATCACTTACCTATGAACTGAATTATGCTCTCACGATTAGTGAGAGTAGTTATGCAGTTGGCATTCACCAAGGGATCTGTTGAATAGATCGTGTGAGGAGCGCTCTTCCGTCGATACTTTCTTGATGGATCTCATGATAATAAGTGACAACTTTGGAGTTGTTGGAGGGGTGACTTGGCCACTGAAGCAAAAACACCTGCTTCGGCATTTCAAGGTCATTGTGACCTAACCATGCAATATGCAAGGTGTCACAAACCGAAGGATCATGATTTTAATCGAATTGATTGCAATCACTCTATTAAAATGGGGGATATTGTGATGAATTTGGCGCCGCGACGAACCGGATGGTCACGTGTTGGTGGCCGGCCAAGGTGGTGGGGGCATGTGGGGTTGAGGTACGTCATAAGTGCGTGCCTTGCTCTCTCCATTCCGGCGCTTCTACCTGATCACACGTAAATTTTGACTCATATCGATTGAGAGAGATATAGATATCGGTAGGAAAGTGAGGCCACGTGGTTTGCATGGAGCGTTCACGTATTGCTCCAAATATCTGGTTCTAATTGTTAATGTTAGAATACCAGAAAAATAAATGTAACTAGTGGTGTACAAATGTGTGTGCCCCATGCAGGGCACAAACAAAACTTCCCGATTTGGTATTTAAGCACAGGATGAGAACGCAACCATGGTGATGAGCAAACGCAACGACGATATCAAAAATCCGAGTTCAATTCTAGCAATTGAAAAATTGAATTACACTAGTTTTATACACAAGCTTACCAGTATCATTCGAAACTAGTGGTGTGCAAATATGTGTGCCCCATGCAGGGCACAAACAAAACTTCCCGATTTGGTACTTCAGCACAGCATAAGAACGCAACCATGGCGATGAGCAAACCCAACAGTGATATCAATAATTGAACTTGCGACTAATCAGTACTGCACGCGATCGATTTAGTTTGATTTTTAAGCCCCATAAACATATTCAACTGGAATACGTGGGTCTAGTTACTTTCTTAATTATCCCACTCGTTGAGATCCTTCCCGCAATTGTCGACATATTCATTGGCAATGTATATTCGAGTTCAACTCGCGATATGTTCTAACCTATATTGAAAAGAGTCATATTAAACGTGCATTTCTGTTGGAACAATTCTGATGACATGCATTGTTCCCGTAGTTCGAGTTGCTCAGACGACCATACCTCCTTAATTATGGAAATTATGGAAACAAGCTAGATGACGACCCCTGCCACGTATGGCGCTATCGTCGATGCCTAGCGCCGTAAACTGAGACCAAAAAACGGTGTCGCCAAGTAGATCTCAATCGCCTCAAAATCGACTTCTGAGTCGAGTGGTGCATATGAATTTTGACACTTTTTATGAGCCCCTACTAAAAATTTCCCAGATGGCGGACGCGGTTTTCGAAAAACGGTCTCGGAAGTATATCTCAATGGACTCAAAATCGAATTCTGAGTCCATTGGTGCATACGAACTTTGACACTTTTTTGAGTTCTTACTACAAATTTCCAAGATGACGGACGCGGTTTTGAGAAAACGGTCTCGCCGAGAATATCGCAATCGACTCAAAATCTAATTGTCAGTCGATTGGTGCTTACGAATTTTGACACTTTTTTTGAGCCCCTACTAAAAATTTCCAAGATGGCGAACGCGGTTTTAAGAAACGGGTCACGCCAAGAATATCGCAATCGACTCAAAATCGAATTCTGAGTCGATTGGTGCATACAAATTTTGCCACTTTTTTTGAGTCCCTACTAAAAATTTCCAGATGGCGGTCGCGGTTTCCGAAAAACGGTCTCGCCAAGTATATCTCAATCGACTCAAAATCTAATTCTGAGTCGATTGGTGCATACGAATTTTGACACTTTTTTTGAGCCTCTACTAAAAATTTCCAAGATGGCGGACGCGGTTTCCGAAAAACGGTCTCACCAAGTATATCTCAATGCACTCAAAATCAAATTCTGAGTTGATTGGTGCATACGAATTTTTACTCTTTTTTTGAGCCCCTACTAGAAATTTCCAAGATGGAGGACGCGGTTTTGAGAAAACGGTCTCGCCAAGAATATCGCAATCGACTCAAAATCCAATTCTGAATCCATTGGTGCATACGAATTTTGACACTTTCTTTGAGCCCCTACTAAGAATGTCCAAGATGGAGGACGCGGTTTTCAGAAAACGGTCTCGTCAAGAATATCACAATCGACTCAAAATCCAATTCTGAGTCGATTGGTGCTTACGAATTTTGACACTTTTTTTGAGCCCCTACTAAAAATTTCCACGATGGCGGACGCGGTTTTGAGAAAACGGTCTCGCCAAGAATATCGCAATCGACTCAAAATCCACTTCTGACTCGATTGGTGCCTACGAATTTTAACACTTTTTCGAGCCCCTACTAAAAATTTCCAAGATGGCGGGCGCGGTTTTGAGAAAACGGTCTAGCCAAGAATATCGCAATTGACCAAAATCCAATTCTGAGTCGATTGGCGCCTACGAATTTTGACAGTTTTTTTGAGCCCCTACTAAAAATTTCCAAGATGGCGGACGCGGTTTTGAGAAAACGGTCTCGCCAAGAACATCGCAATGGACTCAAAATCCAATTCTGACTCGATTGGTGCCTATGAATTTTAACACTTTTTTGAGCCCCTACTAAAAATTTCCAAGATGCCGGCGCGGTTTCCGAAACGGTCTCGCCAAGTATATCTCAATCGACTCAAAAGCGAATTCTGAGTCGATTGGTGCATACAACTTTTAACACTTTTTTTGAACCCCTACTAAAAATTTCCAAGATGGCCGGCACGGTTTTCAAAAAGTATTCATTCGGCTATTCCATGGATCAGAGAGCTCCTTAATTATGCAAATTATGAAAAAAAGTAATTCGACATAAAATGTGTATTTTTATATGGGGAATAACTTATCCACCATGAATTTTCGGCTAACTAGAATAGTTTGTGCAGTAGAGTGTTATCAACAATTGAAATTGTTGATAACAATATATGCGCTTCGCGAATGTCATCTGCATTGAATACCGCTCTATTGTGGATCGAAACACTCCGATTGAGATATTCGGAACAGCGCTAACTTTATTCATTCAGTTATTACATGAATGAGGGTTCCGGCGGCTATACCTCCTTAATTATGCAAATTGTGAAAAAAAGTAATTAAGGCTAAAATGTGTATTTTTATATGGGGAATAACTTACCTTGTCTAAATTTTCGGTTACCTTGAATAGTTTGTGCAGTAGAGCGTTATAAACAATTGAAATTGTTAATAACAATATATACGCTGGACCGATTGTAGCCAAATTTTCTGATGAGTATAGTCGGAATGATTTGACAATAACTGCCCGAAATACTTTATATGCTCAAATTGCCGTCTTTCATTACTACTCATTATATCGATCAATTCAACACAGAACAGAAGCACGTGTTGATTCTCAACATTTCAACGTTTTGTAGAGGTTACCATTATGTTCTCATCAGGAGACAATTCACGGAAAACTCGCTTCATGGCAAGATTTCCATCAACTCCATGTCGGAGTTCAAAGGAGAGTCAAGAAAAATAAAAGAAAGAGAAGAAATAAGACGGGGAAAAAGGGAATGCCAAAATGGAAGATGTGCCTGGATAAGCGTACCTGAAGAGAGCGAATCCTGTGATATAAATTAAGTAATCGTTCAGTATTGTAGAAGGCACACTAACGTACGAGAGAAATTAACAAGGTCGTGTATGAATGTCAAAGTGAGAATATTGTTAATTAGAGAATTTTTTTTTACGAACCCTGTGACATAAATTAAGAACTCATTAATCATTGTAAGAAACACCTTAATTGATTGAAAAGATTAAGCAGGGTTATGTATGAATGCTAAGGATGAAAGTGAATTTTTTTTTTATATACAGAAATATTTTTTTTGTTGTTGACCGCAGACGATCTAAAAGACAGACAAGTGGCGAAGAACGAAGAAAAAAAAACGAGAGAGAACGCTTATAAGCTACAAAAAATTATAAGATGAATAAAAAATAATGTGATAAAAGAGTAATATAAAAGCTGTGAAGATTTATAATAATGAAAAAAAAAATAATGAAATTAATATTTTTTTTTATCGAAGAAGAGGGAGGATGTGAGGATTTGAAGTGCACAGGAAAAATAAAATTAATAATATAGAAAAAAAGTGTATTTAGGAAGTTATGAATAAATAATTAAAAATGAAAAAAGAGGCACACAAGTAAACGAGAAATAATTCAGAGCGAAAAAAGACAGCATGTAGAGAGAGGAATACCCAGAGCGACCGAGGAGTGGCGCGCCGTCGCTTTTCCTTCCACGCGTCAACTTTCCCCGGTCAGACATCAAAGAGCGGCGCGTTCGCAACGATCGGGCGAGTCCGACAGTGCGGTTTTCACTGCTGGAGTGCCGTACCTTCTCGTCGTAACCATACCAAAGATAAATTTTGTTGTATCTCCTTGGGGGAACCGAATAGAGCCACGAGTGTTGGATCCCCTGGTGGGGACCAAGTAACTTGAATATTGATCGATCCCCTTGAGGGAACCAAGTAGCTTTTTCGGGGCGTAGAAATTTCGCGGGTCCGAACCCCTAATATATCAGAAATCGCTGGAACCCTAGATAAGGGTATCTATAGAAGCCCGGTGGGTAGTCGCGACGCGAGGGGAACTTCTCCGGGTGGGATATTCTCTCTCTCTGATTTTTAGGGTCTCATAGTTAAATAGAGTGAATAGAGTCACGTGGTCAGGCCCGCATTAATGAGTCACGTGGTAGATACGAAACAAACGGAATAGAGTCACGTGGGGGTGGCCGCATTAATGGGTCACGTGAAAACATAGAACTAAAAGGAGGGATCACGTGGTTAGACTCAAACGATTTGTCTAGAATACTAAGTGCGCGATTGTTTATGTGCTATTGCTGAAATAGGATAAAAATATTATGAAATATATCATCCTTGGAATCTGTATTTTTGTAACATTGATTTCTGTGTGTTTGGAAATGAGAACATTAATCTTTTGTATTTTGTTAATGAAGAGAATAAGAGGTTATATTCTCAATATTATTTGGCGAATAAGTCGTCCACAAGGACCAACTGGAACCCTGGTATTGAGCGTTCGGCAAATTGGGTTTGTGGGAAAAATTATCGTCAGACTGTTCGTTACAACTTCCTAATTTTTCGCAAGCATGAATAACTACAGTTAATGGCAAATTTATAACAGAAGAATTACACGACTCTACAAAAAAAATTGTTCTTTGTTCTAAAGTTTATTTTATGATTTTCTGATTAATTATGACCAAAAACGAAAAGCAAATTCCCCTTTTTTGGTATAAAGTTTGCTTTTGTAATTGTTATAATAATAATACTCATTTTTGATTTTTTTATCCATTTTAATTATGTTTAACACATTAAAATAATACCGCGCAATCAGAGTGGGGTTCTAACGTTCATACAGTGTTGATAGGTGGCGGTTGAGTGATAAACAAGGATCAGGTGTTTTGTACAAGTCTAGAATAACCTAGAATGTCGTCGCGAAAGTGTAAATATGATGCTGATGCATTTTGTTATATATGTGGGCAATTTATTAAAGTTCGAGATGTAAAACATGAACTAAATACATCTCACGTTCTCTGTGTATCCTACGAAGCATATTTTGACTGTCCTGTGCGGAATGAAGCCAAGACATGGGTTCCACATGTTGTTGTAGTTATTGTAAAAGATGTTTGGAAGGTCAGCAAATTTTAATTAAATGGTGAATTAAATATAATAGACATATTAGTTTCTATTTCTATATTTTAGGCTGGTATCGAGGTGAGAAAAGGTCTATGATATTTGCAATGCCAAGAATCTGGCGGGAACCAGAAGACCACGTAAACGACTGCTGCTTTTGCAATGTGAGTAAAAGACGTAGAGGTAAAAATGCAAAACCTAGCGAATATCCTGACCTTCAATCTTCATCTGCTCCAGTCGCACACGATCTGACACGACCAATACCTGAGCCACCGGAAAAATTATCGCAGAAAAGTAGCTCATTTCTTAGTTTTCATAGCAAACTAAGAAATCGGGTTTTATTCCGATAAGGAGTTTTTACCGACACCAAAACAACCAAAACAGCATTTCATCACTACAGAAGATTTTAATGATTTAATTAGAGATTTAAATTTGCCGAAAAGGAAAGCAGAGCTTTTAGGCTCTCGCTTAAAGCAGTGGAATTTGCTTGATGATGTTAATGTCACGGCTCAGCATACTAGGCATGAAAGATTCTCAACATTTTTCACAAAAGAAGATGGATTTTGGTTTTGCAATGACATAAAAGGTATGTTCGAGGAAATTGGCATAGCTTGTGTTCCTAGCGAATGGCGGTTATTCATTGACAGCTCCACAAAAAGCTTGAAAGCTGTTTTATTACACAACGGAAATAAATTCCCATCTCTTCCAATCACTCATTCAGTACATCTAAAAGAAAATTATGAAAGTGTAAAAATTTTGCTTGAACGTGTGAAGTATCGCGAGTATAACTGGCAGCTCATTGGAGATTTTAAAATGGTGGGATTCTTGATGGGACTCCAAAGCGGATATACAAAGTATGCGTGTTAATAATAAATATTATAAGATAACTATTAAACTGCCATCGCTGGCCTCCCAACTATCCCATGGATATTATGCCCCTTTTCCCCCTGTCGCCCCTTCGAGCGGCCAGTACGTCCGGGCACACACAAACACACAGTGGACAATAAAGGACTAGTCCGCATACGATAAACCCGATGATTGGGTCAACTAGAGCCTTAGCGACCCGCAGCGTGCCCCTCTTCTCACGAGGAATACCGAGGATACTCGAAGAGAGCCCTATCGAAGGATGAAATAGGAAGGAAGAGACACTTCAGTTAGGACCATTGTCCCGAGTGGTTTTCTCCTCATAATGGTTACCAATGACGGTGCCATATTGGTTAATTGGGGAGAAAACGTATCAGGAGAACCATCTCAACCAGCCGTGAGTACCAGCGTTTGTGCCAGGCAGATATTTCCCCTAAAGAATTCCCCCTTCACCTATTGTCCCTTCCCCCCAGCGGTGAGCCAGCGCGTATTAGAATCTTTATGAGTCGCACTGTAGGCCGACGAGCCATTTAGATAACCCCGAGTATTTTTGTCTCTATTTCCCTTAACTATTCGAGACACCCCTTGACGCGTACGAATACAGCCAGGCCTTACCCGTTTTTCCCCGAGAATTCAGCCAGCCGGCATAAAAGGCTCTAAAACGACAGTTGTATGAGAAACTGTATTATTATTTATAATATACTCTGCTTTTTATTACACTTTTGCCTCTTTTCCATTATCTCCCTCCTTTTTCTCTATATTAGATTAGCCGATACTATTCACATGTCCAGTGAAAATCGGCATTGTTACAAAGAACAGAACTTTGTGTCGGAAAAGAAAACGTAAAATTTGGGCCAATTGTTGAAGCGGAAAAAGTGTTAATGCCGCCTCTGCACATTAAGTTAGGGTTGATGAAACAATTTGCTAAAAAACAGGATCGAACTTCAGAAGCTTTTAAATACCTAAGAAAATTGTTTCCAAAGTAATCAGAAGCAAAGGTTAAAGCTGGGATTTTTGTTGGTCCGCAAATCAGACAGATTTTCGCCGATGAAAAATTTCCAACGTTGTGGAATCCTATTCAAAAAGCTAGTTGGAGCAGTTTTAAAGCGGTTGTTTCTGGATTTTTAGGAAATAACGAATCTGAAAACTACAAAAAACTAGTTGAAAATATGCTAAAAAATTTTGAAGCCATGGGCTGCAGGATGCGATTAAAAGTACATATGCTGCATGCTCATTGAGATAAATTCAAAAACAATATGGGAGCGTATTCAGAAGAGCAAGGAGAACGTTTTCACCAGGACATTATGAGCTTCGAACAAGGATATCGAGGCCAATACAATGAAAACATGACGGGAGACTCTATGTGGGGTTTATTGAGAGAGATAGTCTCTATGAACATAAGAGAAAAAATAAAAATGTGCACTTTTAAATTATTTTCTACTTTCTTGTAAGTCATTTTGGTAGTAAAACTTAATAAAACCGATGAAAATGTTCATTCGAATGGTTTCATTTTTAATTAAAACTTGGAACCACAGATTTTGACAAATATCGTTCAAGCGGTTTCCTGACTGGAAAAGCAAACTTTTTCATGCCATATAGTTTTTTTTTGTCTAACTACGACCTAAAGAATCGAAATTTAATGCTTTAAAGTCAAAGTCAAATTTTGTCTTGACCCGTGTTATTCGCCATGCAGAAGTACATATTTTATATTCAATGATTGTTCTTCATTATTTACATAATTGAGGAGGTAGGCTCCTTTGAACAATCGTTCATGTAATAAGTGAACCAATGAAGTCATCACCGTCATTACGGTTTGAGGTTGAAGTATTTTCATTTTGAATAGAGGGACAAATATTTTAGATAGAATCGGAGCAGTATATATAGTGCAATTTATTAATCATGAAAACTGTTCACAACCCTCGATTGGAAACACGGTGAGAGATACGCCAGAAACTATTGAATGTAATTTATTCTGTAAGTAAAAACATGAATTTATTTTTCTATGACTTTTCCCATAATTGAAGCACTGCGATCACGATAAAAAAACACCATGGAGGAGGAAACTTATGAACTTACGTTAGCATAAAACGCGCAAATGTTATCTCCTAGAAACGAGATAATTACAGTGCAAAATACTTTATACTCATCTGCGAACCCCATCAAAGTTTCGATATTATTGACCTATTTTCGGTCATTTGAATCAATTCAATGTATTATGTTAAGACACAATAAGGCAACTCGCTTTGAGTTCTAAGTGACTGTATTTGAATGATTAATAGTGTACACGTGTAATCTACTTGATATGGAACAATGCAAAGTTAATGATTAGAATGAGAGTAGATAAATAAGGGGGGTTCGACTCCAAAGTGAGGATCTGCGCATGTGCTTCTGCGCAGGTCGTCGCTGTGGGTCAGGGGGAGGGGGGGGGGGGTGTGAAAAAGGGAAATTGTCACTTTTTCCCAAACGAGTGGTATTTCGGTACAACCCTCGACCATCAAATCAAAATCTGGGGCACATTGGGGGGGGGGGGGGGCTATAGGTTGCAGCATTGCGCGTTGAGTGGGTGACGTCACCCCCTACCCCGCGCGGTATTTCGGGAACGGTCCATCCCTCGGGCTCCAAATTAAAATCTGGGGTACATTGGGGGGCCACAGGTAGCGCAATGCATGTTGAGTGGGTGACGTCACCCCCTACCCCGCGCGGTATTTCGGGAACGGCCCATCCCTCGGGCTCCAAATTAAAATCTGGGGTACATTGGGGACCATAGGTACCGTAATGAGCGTACAGTGGATGACGTCACCCCCTACCCCGCGCGGTATTTCGGGAACGGTCCATCCCTCGGGCTCCAAATTAAAATCTGGAGTACATTGGGGACCACAGGTACCGTAATGAGCGTACAGTGGATGACGTCACCCCCTACCCCGCGCGGTATTTCGGGAACGGTCCATCCCTCGGGCTCCAAATTAAAATCTGGGGTACACTGCACCCCCTTTAGTATTTTAGGCTAGGTGTATCCTACCCCCCGAATTTTATTTTCCACCTATGGCTACCACAAGGTGTTGGCAGAGCACACTACCCCCCACTCCCGCCTTCAGTTGCGTTGAGTGAGTGACGTCACCCCCTACCCCGCGCGGTATTTCGGGAACGGTCCATCCCTCGGGCTCCAAATTAAAATCTAGGGTACATTGGGGGCCACAGGTACCGTAATGAGCGTACAGTGGGTGACGTCACCCCCTACCCCGCGCGGTATTTCGCGAACGGTCCATCCCTCAGCCACCAAATTGAAATTCGGGTGTACATTGGGGCCACAGGTACCGTAATAAGCGTACAGTGGGTGACGTTACCCCCTACCCCGCGCGGTATTTCGGGTACGGTCCATCCCTCGGGCTCCAAATTAAAATCTGGGGTACATTGGGGGCCACAGGTACCGTAATGCACGTTGAGTGGGTGACGTCACCCCCCACCTCGCGCATTATTTAGAGAACGGTTCACCACTCAGTCGCCCAAGTCAATTTTGGGGTGCAGTCTGACTAGGTCCTTCCATGATGGACCTATATGTGAACCGTTTGAGCGGGAATCGAACTCGGGACTCTATACACTACCGTCCGAGCGGGAATCAAACCCCGGATTGTATACACTACCGTTTGAGCGGGAATTGAACCCCCAGACGGTAATGCTGTCGAATGTAAAAACTGCATTCCAGTTATCTCGAGTACTTCCTTCACACGCAGGTTAGTAGCGTAAACAAAAGTTTCAAATTACTTTTGTTATCATGAAATGTTTTAAATTTCATTTCTCAGAAGTACTGTGGGAGCCGTCTTCTGTAATTTTCCACGCAAGACACTCCTCATGATTGGTGTGGTCTGATTGAAGGGAAGGGGATTAACATATGTGACCCATCAGTATAAATACTTTCATGTGAGAAGCATTGCTCAGTATTTTGTGGAGTCTCAAGTGCCTTATCCAGCAGTTGATGTGAAATTTCCTCAGAGTTTGAAGTGCAAAATAAAGTGAAAACTTGTAGAGTTCTGCACTATAAAATCTTCAGTTTTAAACATTTCAAATAATCTTCATGAGTGACCGTGCCATGGCATCATATGAGAATGTGAACAAATTTGCTCGTGGGGAGGTTATTTACGAGACAAAGAGCATGCGAGAGTTGGATATCAACACCTGGTACAAAGTTGAGGATTTGAAGACAGTTACAACCCGATACGGAGAGAAGGTTGTCGCAATGTTGCAGGACGACCTGCGCATTTACTTGCCTGGACGAGTGTGCGAGAGACTCCTGAAGGAGAAGACTGAATACGATGAGCTCAAGGCTGATGCTGTTAGAGGGATCTTAGCAATCCGCTACTTGGGAGGAAAATACCACTTCTGTGAGTTTACGAAGAAAGTGAAAGCTTAGGGAGATACGAGGAATAAAAAAAAAAAAAAAAAAAAACATGATGTACTTTAAATAAAGAAACAAAAAATATAGAAAAAAAATATATTGTGTTCTGCTTATTAATTCCTTCAATTATGCTATTGTATATTTACTCTAATGAGGATATTTGATGTAGGAAGTGGAAATAACTGCGCAAGGGGAGATATACATTGAGAATATTACAAGTGTTTATTTGTTGTTTTTTTTTTTTTTTTTTTTTTTTACAAAAGAGTATAACTTTGTTTTTTACAATTTTCATATTGCAAATGACAGTCTCTCATTTTTGCTTTTTATAACGATCTTCCCCAATGGCACCGTATTTTCCTGAAGCAGCTTCTCCATGATAGGACTTGCTGCCTTCCAGAGTCTTTGATTTTGCGAATTCTTGCTGAAATCGTGCTGTTCGTTTCTGCTGCTCCTCCAACCAAGAGCTCCCGCTAGACTTCTTGCCCTGATCACGCTTATCCATCTCGCATCCAGTCAATAGTTGAGTAGCGAATGAGTAGAATTTAGTCTACGTGGTCCTTATAATTGCGTTCGAATACTACATTTCCGAGAAATGAGTGCTTGAAATTGTAAACATTTCGAGCAAAGAGCCTCTCACACACTTTTACATACGGAACAATTTTTTATGAGTGGTGGAGGTTGACAAGCAGAGTGATGTAGCTGACATCTTCGACAGCCTGCAATATCTCTATCCTCACGCATGTTCACCGGTAATTGATCCCAAGCGTCCTCGATACTCTGCGTAGCAAATAACAGCAGGAATTTTTTAGGTAGGAATGAAATGTCTTCCATGCTCATTCCTTGCAGACTCTTCTGTGTACAGAATGTGTCGAGGGATTTGTGGAGACCAACAGTATGTCTCTTCATATACCAACGTTTCAGACGCTCAACTGCCTCAACAGCACA
This sequence comes from Asobara japonica, assembly GCA_026005395.1. Lineage (NCBI taxonomy): Eukaryota > Metazoa > Arthropoda > Insecta > Hymenoptera > Braconidae > Asobara > Asobara japonica. The sequence goes on from BQMI01000439.1 coordinate 26,211, forward strand.
AATGTATGGTGGGGCAGGAAAACTGATCATATGATTGGAGCATCTAGAAATCTCCAGTTCTGACAATTTTGGACACCCCAAGTCTTCCAAGTTCACCACAGGTCTATCATCATCCAAAACCTCTTGTAGCCACTGCTTCTTCTGCAGACCCTTCACGTACACAGTAGTCACATTTTCAAGCAATTCCTCCTTGAGCACCTTGTAGATGTCAAAGTATGGTACTTTGCCAGAATTCCAAGTGATCCCATGGTAGTTCTTGATGAGCCAAGTATTTGTATGCCTCACTTCACGTGAGAGATTCTGCCACGAGTACGGTGGTTTGAAGAGCCTGCACTCAATTTCATGGGAATTGTCAATGTAAGCCATGGCCAATTCTTTCAAGAGAAAGGAATTCCCATCGCCTTGAAACTCCTGCATATCCACTATTGCCTCCATGTTTTCACTATGTGCTCCGCAAGACGACTGATGACTCCAACAGATATCCCATGCATTTTATCTGTAGACTCAATTGATTGCGTCATTCTTCATGCGCAGTATGACTGGAGTTCCTGGAAATGGTTCAAGGTCCTGCGACGCAATTCGCTCCTCTCCATCCAATTGACGCATGCGCAGCGGCTGTGCTCACGTGTGTGTGTGTGTGTGTGTGTGTGTGTGTGTGTGTTGGGGATTATAGCGGTCTGTCTTCTCTCACTGAATGTTCAGTTTGCATCATGGAGCCGTTGAGTCCAGATGAAGTGAAGTGTTTGTGCGAAAGTCCACCATTCGCGGTGGACTATGAGGATATTCTGGTGAAATATTACGGAGAAAATCCACCGCAAAAAGCTCGTGACTGTCTCCACGATTTCCTGGAGCTCGCCGAGAGTTTGGATCTGTTGAAGATGTGTACTGTTGACGATGATGATGATGAACGGAGCTTTGAGGATGAGGAATTTCTGATGAAATGGTCACCATATGTTTGTACCTACGATGAGGTCATCATTAATCACTACGGATATGATCCACCCGAAAGACTCTGGAATTTTCTGCACGATTTCCTCGAATTGCGAGAGAACATTGTGGAGATCTATAAACGACGTAAATTGTTCAAGGATGAATCAGGAAGGAGTCAGGATGAGGAGGAGCAGCTTCCTACGGTGAAGCACAGTTCTCAGGAGGAACCCATAGCTAGTACTTCCTATGAGCCCCCTCTAATGCAGAAGCGACAACTCCATCGTCAACCACAACAACACTCATATTCAAACAAAAAACAAAAGAGGAATAATTGGAAAGGTTCTTTGTCCTCGAAATAATCACACATACATTGAAAAAAATCGTTGTTTATTCATCATAATAAATGGTTTTTACATTCAAAATGATATCGTCATTCACAATTAGATTAAGGTTTTCACTGTTCCACTGATTGGATGATACTCGACGATGCGGTCGTGTATGATCAGACAGTAGGCTGCTGTTTGCGCCGGGAAATTTCGATCCGACTCAAATTCCAGGCGAATATCCACTGGTCCAGATTTCAAGTACTCGTTTTGCTTGGAGCAGTCGATGACGATAAGTGGTGCGTAGGTTAAAAAATTTGATTTGCTCAGAAGTGGTTCAGCCTCTTTAGCGTAGTAAGAGCTTTGAAAGTTGGTGTACATGTCGTAAAGTAGAGCATACTGATTATGAGTGATATCAAGATTGAGATTTCCATAGGGGTAACTCTGAGAATTGAGAAAGAGTTTGACGTCACGCACATTGCAGTGATCGAATCGGCTGGCATTTCTGGTGGCTTGATTCTTGCGATTGGTCTGGAAGCCGAGAATGACAGCGCGGTTTCTCCAGTTGCGTCGAACACTTCACTACCCAGACATGTTTTGAGGTGGCCGGCAGCAGCGGGTACTCGTAGGTCTCCCAAGCGCGGAAACTGATGGCAATCGCTGCGTCCTTGGCAACGTAATTCAGCAGAGAGATTTTCTTGGCGTCAGCAACCTTGATGTAGGGAATCATCCACTCCATTTTATCCAAGGAGAGTTTGAAGGCCTCAGGTGCAGTATTGAGGGGTGGAGTTTGCACGACTGCATTCGCATCGGTGTTCCCGCGCGTGAGTACCAGCTCATGTTTGGCGTTGATGATAATTCGACCATAGTCCTCAGCGAAACCCAACAACATACTCAGCGGTATGGAGATGTCAAAATAACCTTCATTATCGATGATTGCTGATTCACCATCTTTGAGTATCCAGCCTGCATTTTCCATGGAAGTAGATTGACTCGGTGCTTGCGATATGTAATTCTTCATGAGGGTGGTGAGCCCGACATTTTTACTCCTGTCGATGACAATGGCATTGAGTTCATAGCGCACCTCCTCAAACAGGTGGAGGATAGCGCAGTTCACCAAACGCGTGTGCTCAACAGCCGTTCCATCTGCTTTAGTCAATCGACCATGTACATGAAGCGAGCTCTTACTCGGCAGCAAGCACAAATCCTGATGCTGGACAGCAATGCGAATTTCATCATTGTTGTTGAATGTCGCGGATGCGAAAGGCTGATGTGCATGAATCTCATAGTGAGCAACCGATTCGTCGAAGACGATAGGTTTTTGAATTTTCAAGATTTCCTCCATGGTTTTTTTTTCTATCGTAGACGATGACACAGGAACAGAAAAAACTCTGCACCTTCTGCCTCACACTCTTCTTCTTTCTTTTTGCACCCTCAGCCCCAAACTCTTGAGGAATTTGACGTTCTGTGATGTCAATGGTTTGATGGGTCTTCGCAGACTGCTTTGACTTGGCAATGATGACTCACTTTTATACAGATCACCCGATTTGCTATCGAACACAATACCCATTAAGACTTTATATGTAAGCGTATTGTTATCACTTCGCCTCTGAAGTTCACCAATTGGCCTTCTTGATCGACAATCCTCACTTGGAGATGACCAATTGTCTGTACAGTGATCGGAAGGTAAATGATGCTCGACGGCACTTCCACGATCTTATATCCTGGTGGAACTGATGGGAAGAATTCATGTATAGTGTGCACTCGTTGCGCATTGTTGTATGCTCCAGCGGTTATGTTGCACTCCACTCGCAGGGAATTTATCTTGAGTATACGCACAGGGGAGTCTGATTGGTGAGTCACGTGAGCCGGTAGGATTCTGCGCGTGAAGCCTAACAATTCACCAATAGAATCAATCTTCTCAAAATTCACACGTTCACTACACTTGATCACACTCTGCAACGTGTTGTTATTAGGCTTGAGGCTGAAGGATATGTTGTAGTCATGGAGTTTCTCCATCAAGTACATCTCAATATCATCGATCTCATAGCTTCCCGTGGGTATGTCGATTACTTTATTACCCACGTAGAATTTATTGTTGCCAGTGTCGATGTTTGGAATGGAGTTGAAGGTTAGCAACTCCGTCAGTCCTAAAGTATAGTTCCTGAGCGGGGACAATTCAATGGGTGGGAAGTAGTGACTCTCCAGCACTGATGAAGTGCCTGTAAGAGTTAGAGTAAATGATTCACTACTCATTGTTGTCAGCACTCAACTGATTTGTGTGTGACAGTTCACTTCGATTTTATAGCAATTTTGTAGCCATGGAGAAATCTTAGACAGAGGTGACCACACACCACCGTATCATAATCTTGGTATCGTTCGTGATTATAATGGACAATGCTACCACCACCGAAATATTTCATCAAATCCTGTGGGGGGCGGAGATTACCAAAGCTATCAAAGTATACAATTTTCTTCTTGTGCTTTCGGTAGGCAACCCAGTGTGTTCCCGCCCCCTCCTTGTTGTCAAGATTGATGATTGCCGACTCGTGTTCGCGGGGGCCATTTCTTGGCATGTCGTTTCTCATGTAGACACCTCGAAAGTGTGGAATCTTCAAGGTTTTGGCGTATCTCAACAGGTCGGCATCAGTGAGCGCTCGGTGTGGTAGCTCTATACGTTTTTTTTCTTCTCACCCAAGTGGAGTCCCAAGCCCTTCCTATATGGCTTCAAGTATAAGCCTTTGCCCAATGCAATAGCTTCCATAGTTCGATTATGTCGTGTACTCTCTTGGAGGGCTTTTTTAGCTGCATTCGAGCTATTGATGGCTTTTGCGATACCAGCAGCGCCACCTGCCAGTGCTCCAGTAGCACTCAAAGCTGCAAAAAGCGGAATGAGAAAGGGCAGCACACCTCCAATTTTACTTGGCACGGGCAAAATGCGCGGCAGTCGCACACGTTTCCTTCCGCCTATCGTTTTCACCGCATGACGTGCACCTTGCAACGCAGTTCTGATGGCATTTGGTCCTGACTGCATTGAGGTCTTGGCTGCTGCGAGGATTTGTCGCAGCACCACTTGCTTCCCGTGCCCACGCCCACGGCGTTTCTTACCACTCAGCCTCCCCCTTGCATGACTTTTGAGTCCCATACCGACGGAGGTTTTCATCTTCATCATGTTGGCGATAGTCCAGGCTGCTGCTTTTTCCCCAAGAGTGGAGTCCTTTGCCAAAACGCGTTTCCAAGCACGTTCCGTAAGAATGCTGTCAGCTGCGTGCCGTGCAGAGAGGTTTTCTCGATTTTTCGAGTAAGCTATATCGTGCTCCTTGCAAGCTGCGTCTAGGGGATTGATGCCAGGATCACCTCGAGCCAATCTTTGCTGCAGTTTCGTACCAGGGCCACAATACTGATAACCAGGCAGGTGCAATTCCACGGGAAGTTTATTGATGATCCTGTTCACGAGTCCTCGACCTTTCTTGCGTTTGCATCCGTTCATGTTCAGATGACAACTGATGAGTGAGGCTATAAATACGAGGGCTTTATAGTACTCTGGACCAGTTGCAATCCATAAGGAATGGCACTCTCCGCTATAAATAACTCATATTTATAGTCCTGCACTCAGTCATTCGCCATGAACTTCAGAGAGCAGAAGATCAAGCTCCCGATAATGAATTTTGACGAGTTCACACCTCATCAGAAGAAAGAACGAGAAAACAATCGTCATGGAGCCCTCTTGCCCAGCAGTGTGCGTGCAGTGATTTGTGGTCCCTCCAACTGCGGCAAGACGAATGCCCTACTAGCCCTCATAGTTCACCCCAATGGTTTACGTTTCGAGAATATTTACGTGTACTCAAAATCTCTCAATCAGCCCAAATATGAGTTACTGCGGCGACTAATCTCTCCCATCAAGGGTGTAGGCTACTTTGCATTCAGTGAGCACGAGGATGTGATTAGACCAGAGGATGCTCGTCCCAATTCCATCATGATCTTCGACGATGTGGCGTGCGAGAAGCAGGATAATATGCGAGCATTCTTCTGCATGGGTCGACACAAAGATGTAGATAGTTTCTATCTCTGTCAAACTTATGCGCTTGTTCCCAAACACCTGGTGCGGGACAACACTAATCTCCTCATACTCTTCCGTCAAGACGATATGAATTTGAAGCACATCTATCAGGATCATGTGAATACTGACATGTCCTTTGATGAGTTCAAAGGCTTGTGTGCCAAATGTTGGGCAGAGGACAGGCACAGTTTCATGGTCATCGATAAGGATAGCGAAATCCATGAAGGACGCTACCGTAGAGGCTTCGACTCCTTCCTCAAGAGATAAAAACACCCAGCGTACGACTATGAGACGCAGTTGCAAGGGAAACGCTCGAATGTTAACATGCAGCGCCAAATTTTGGAGAAGGAAACAGGCCTCCTACATCGTATAGCTGAGGCGAGCAATGCTATTCGCCGCAAGCATAAACTGCTGAAATTGGGAAGAGAGAGCACACAGGAGGCGATGAGTGAATTGTTCAAGCCTATGGTGACTCCTCTCGAGAAACTAGTCAAAACTGAGGTGATGAAAGTGCCTAAAGTGAAGCATGAGAAAAAAGAGGTCCCCTCCATGCTACAGACTCATGACTTTGACACTGCTATTGGAGATGAGTCATTTGATGAACCAACAATGGTCAGTACACCTATACGGGAAAGAAAAAAAAACTCCCCAATTAAAGTCCTAAGTGAACAGGAGCGTATTCCATCCATTAAGGTGGAATCTCCTCTAAGCTCACAACACCTTCTTCAGAGATATCTCAGTCGACTCAATACGGAGCGTGAAGCTCAGGATTTCGATAAGGAGTTTGGTATACGCAACTTGAAGGAGGGTCTGAAGATTGGTGATTCTATAGTGACCTTCGATGCGAATTTCATGACTGTAAAGGATGAAACGTATCCACTGACACCTGGTCTGCTTGAATTAATATTTAAAAAAACGCCGAACTTAACTCTCATCACAGAGACTGATAAAAATACCTATGGAAAAATTATTCTCAGCACCATTGCACATCGCGCTTACTACCAGACCAATAGACCTGTTCGAACGAGCAGTAGCATGAAATATCAGACAATCATTAGAAATCTGCTCACGTCTGAGAAGCTAGGCATGGCTCTTCCACGCAATATGCTCGTATCGAATGCACCAATGGATTACGTCTACTGGGATGATCCAAATGAACTTGTCGATCGGTTGAGACTGCTCATGGCATCACAATCAGCGGGAAATCTCAGTCACACCAATGAAATCATGTCTATAGTGGAAGAGTTGCGTGAAGCTCGCATCATATATTAGACCATAGCGGTAAGAATTGAGTATCATTTGGAAGATGAGTGTCGACGTGTTCGGGCGTCCCTTGAATCAAGGGAAGAGTGCTGTCAGAAGTGTGCATGGTCTTCCTGGTGAAGGGTTCAAAGTGACTGCTGACGGACACTATGATATGGATAATCGAAGACTCACTAATGTTGGTAATGCAGTGGCAGAGACAGATGCAGTATCTGCTGCAATGATACGTAATGTAGTGAAAGAAGAGATTCGTCTCATGTATAATGTGATTGGGTCCCTGGGTGCCAGGATTGATGACATTCAGAACATTATCCAAACATTTGAGGAGAATTTCCGGAGAATGATGAGGGAGCACACTCTATGCGAGGAGGATGTACAAGAGCAGATGCAGCAAACCTCTGGCCTCATAAATCAACTGGATAACAAACTGTCAACAGCTCTTAACACTGACATAAAATTCATGCTGGAGAGCCTGCATAGATTGATACTCAACCAATTTTCTATTCTTCACAAGGATATAAATGATGATTTGGCGCTACGTAATGCAGAGATAATTCACAATCTGGATACTCGTTTGATTGCATTGGAAAATGGACAAGGCAGCAGTGGTAGAGGAGCTTCATAGACCTGCTCGACGAAACTATCCACGACGTCGAGTTGAGGTGCTCGGATTGGATGATACTTGGCAAGCTGATCTTGTGGAAATGGGTGCATATGCTCGCGTGAATAAAGGCTACAAGTACCTGCTCACAGTCATCGATATTTTCTCCAAATATGCGTGGGCTGTGCCCACCAAGACCAAGAATGGCAAAGATGTCACTGCTGCTATGGAATCCATATTGGAGCAGGGTCGTATCCCACAAAATCTGCATGTCGATCGAGGTAAAGAATTCTACAACAAGGAATTCCAGGCTCTGATGAAACATTATGGTATCAACATGTACTCAACCTTCAGCAATCTCAAAGCATCCATCTGTGAACGTTTCAATCGCACGCTGAAAGAGAAAATGTGGAAGCAATTCAGTTTGCAGGGAACCTACAAGTGGATGCCTATTATCACAAACCTTGTGCAGGTCTACAATGCCACCAAACATGGCACGATTCGCATGAAACCCAAAGACGTTACTGCTGATCAGGAGAAGTATCTCTTGCAACACGTCTACGGGAAAGTGAATGTCAATCATGCAAACAGGAAAATCAAGTTCAAAGTTGGAGATAAGGTGCGCGTCAGCAAGTACAAGAATATCTTTGAGAAAGGGTACACGCCCAACTGGTCAACAGAAATCTTCACAGTAGCTGAAGTTCAGAAGACTAGCCCCGTGACGTATAAACTCTCTGACTATGAGGGTAAGTCGATCGAAGGAGGCTTCTACCAGGAGGAGTTGACTAGGGTCAAGTACCCCGATGTGTACCTTGTAGAGAAGGTGCTCAAGCATTCTGGAAATAAAGTCTTCGTCAAGTGGTTGGGCTTCGACAGCACTCACAATACTTGGATCAATAAAAATGAAATGTAATAATGATGATAATAAAATAGCCAGTTTTTTCATAAGAATGTTTTTTTTTTATTCACAATATCCATGTGGTAGAGTCTCAGTCGAATTTATCGAGAGCACTCTCTTGTCATCATCCCAACTCAGACATAATTTTTCTTTTTGTTTTACAGTATACACCTCATGCTTCTTACTTCTAATTAAATACTGGTCTTTAAGTAAATTTTCATGATTGAAAAGACAGTCTTTGTAATCATCCCAGGTGATCGTTTTCAGTGCCGAGTATCGCACTCCCTTTGCTCGTTTCTTCACCTTCTCCTCATCATGAATCTTAAAGACGTACAATTTTGCTCTTAAACCTATAAACTCAGTCATAACCCGTCCATTACACTCATCCTTCATCAGTCCCAATACTTTCTTATTTGCAAGCGGCATTCCGTAAACATTGTCTTTTGGGTAGTCTGACGTGTCAAATTTTTGAATATCACGCTTCATACACTCGTACATATCGGGAATTTTAAACTCATAGAGGAGACTGTCCGTGTCTGTGTACATCAATTTAGCCCGATCTCTAAAAACTGACTTGACATACTGATAATGGAAATCATAGATGAACGTCTTTGAAATGTCGAGAATTGAGAAACCAGCGTAAGTGGGTTTGTTGAAGAATCTCTTTGTTCGATTCAATTGGATAATCACCATATCATCATGGACGATGGTGCAGCTGTGAAAGTTGGGTTGGGCAATGAGAGCTTTCGCTCCATATCTTCCCTCCCATTTGATCACCAACTTCACCTCTTTCTGCTTCCTGACATTTTCAATGGTTTTACCAAATACTGCATTGTTCATCAATTTAAAAAAATTCTTCTCAAACTCATTGGTAGATTGCTTCCTCAATTCTGCATTGAGGTCGATGTATGGTTTCATCCAAGGCGCCTGATTGAATTCCAAAACCCTATGGATTTTAGTCAATTTCATACCCAAATTCAAGCATTGCTGGAGATTCTTGAAGTGAATGACATAATTTTTTTTGGGGAGCAGAGTTGTCATCAATTTGGAAGTTTTCTTATGGGGGGGAATGGAATGTTCTGGGCAGAGGGGTAAATCCTTGTGAGACTCGAAGAGATCCTTAGGATACTCCAAGTCTACTTCAAGGATGTACCCTTTCGAACCCACATCTGGAATGGTGTGCACATCGACAATTGATGGTTCAATCCATTGGAATGACCCCGTGGGTAAGTATTGTGACATAGCTGCACCGTACAAGTTATTCACGTCAAAGTACATCAGGTAGGATGTCTCCTTGGTGGGATCGAAATCCTCCCCCATGTACTTGTTGTTGGCACGAGCGTATCGATTGCAACACTGAGCCACCCCACCTCGAATGCCCTTCTCCACGAACAAGTACATTTCAATGTCAGTTAGAAGTTCGAGACTGACACCAGTGCATTTGAGCATAGCATCCAGTGCTAATCCTGGTGCCGTGTAGTAGTGAAGGGGGTCAAGCTTATAGACGGATAAACAAGTTCGTCGGAAATTTTGAAAAATGTCTGCCAACAGCACCACATCTGTAGCCAAATACAGGTCTGAGTAGGCACCCAAAGATGTAATCCCAAAAACGTCCCATACTCTCTGAGCATGCGCATAATCCTCATCAGATACGCTCTCATCATTCAATTTTGAGTAGAAGTCATTAATTGGAGGCAATTGAGGGTCGTTGAGTTTTTCCCAAGAGTCAACGTACTCATAAGGAAAAACTCCTTTTCTATTTATAAGTTGGAATTTATTCTTATCAATATTGCAGTACTTCAGGGTGATGGATTTGTTCTGATCCGTGAGGTAAGAAGCTAATTTCTCCAGACTACTCGCCATGAATTTGAAAGAGTCAAGGAATCTGAATTGGATGTGTGTACTATCAACATGCTTGGTGAAAGATATATACTTTTCTTTGTTGATGGGCAGCAAATCTATATGACCGGAAAATCGAGTAGCCAGAAGTTGAATTAAAAAGTGTGAATCGTAGCCAGAGAGATTGTGGAACACTACTGGGATCATGTGAGAGTCCCTGTAGTTGAGATTACATTCGGGGTGAGCTGGACCGCGATACTTACCAGTCAAGTGACAATGATCGCGGTGCCTTGTCTCAGTCCCTGCAAACGGCTTCTCACAGATGTGACAATTTGGAGCACTAATGAAGTCAGCAGCTTGTTGACTGGTGAGGGGTGCCATCTTTATGTTTGTGCTTAAAATAACATCGACCTCAAGTGCAATTCGCAACAATTCATCTATGAACCATTGAATGCACTGTGGTCCACGATTCATCTTGAATTCTGAGCGAGAGTCATCATAGTCACAGTGCAAGTAGAAACCCACACTGTGAGGAATATGCTTCTGACACAGTGAATCATCATCATCGTTCGCTGGAGACAAAATGCACTCCAGATCGGCATAAATCACAAATGGAACCGACTCCCTGAACAGATGGTTCTTGAAACTCAAAATATTCTTACTCTCCTCCGGTAGTATCATTTTACAATTGTTGATGGCAAAGCAGTCTTCTCTATGCATCTGCATCGATTTTTCAGTAATGAAATGTGCCAGACAATGATCGCAAAAATACATAGCAGCTTTTTTTCGTGAGAGTTGCGATTTCACTAATCGGGACAAATTTTTGATCAAAGCGAAATGATAGATTGTCTGACCATTGCTTTGCAGTTGACTATCATCATAAAGCAAGAGGAGATGAATCGTGTCCCACACTGATCTATGCTTACTTAAATATAAAGGAACAATTTCCTTATCATTATCAATACCATAAACATTAATTGACAGTCCATTCATATCCTCGAATTTCGGGATGTCCTTCAGTTGCATTGGAAACTTCAGGCCTGCATACTTGAGGTAGAGTTGCATCAGCGTGATGTGGATAGGAGGTTATTCGCTCGGGATGTGATGTTGCAGGATGGAGGGCAGCAGTGATCGACCACAGGAAACAGTACTCGTCATTGTTCATGACGTTCACTACTGACCCCTTCAATTGGAGATGTTTCGGAACTGAGACGAACGTGCTCCATCCCGCTGACAAGGGCTTGTAACTGTTCATACTTATAGTTAGATTCATGATCTCACTTAATGTCCAGCCCGAATCTCTCTCCTGGAAATTCTCAACCTTGGCGAGCAATCGTTCCGTGAGGTTTTCATCAAACCATTCAGCGATGTTGGTGGTTGATAGGATGACTGCATTCCTGGTGTTGAAGTATTTAGTTTCCTCAATAACTTCATTGGGTTTTACGATTTGGAATTTGCAAGCCAGGACTCCATTAGCTTTAATATTACCCTGCTGCTGTAGGGTTTGCTGCAAATGATTAATGGCTAAGGATTTTGCGTCTTGCAGGAAGGCCTTGAGATCTTTATGATCCAGGTTGATCACTGCACATGTTCGTATTCGACTTCGAAAGGCAGAATCCACATCCTTCCAGAGAACGTGAGTCGCCTCAGGCTGAGTTGCACTCACTCTACCACCACAATGTACCCTACCTTTGATTTTAAACTTTTCGCAATAATTGTGCAGGCTGACAATCATGGCTTCGAATCGTCTCTTTTCACCGCATGAGCTATCATTCGACCTCTCCTTCAAAAGTTTACGGAAGTGACCAATGTACTTCTTGCACGAATGAGCCCATCCATTAGACTGTACAGCAGGAGCATTCTTGTATGCATTGTTGAGTATTTCTAACATCTTCACGCACTTTTTCACCTCCATTGTTAATGAGTTCAACGTCAATCACATAGACTCTCAAGACACTGCACTTATAACTGCACACTTAGTTATTCAACGTCAAGTCGCTCTTAACAATCTGTTTTACCGATGGTTACACACACTGCTTGTCCGTACAAAGACTGATGACAGGCTCAATAGTAACGATTTTATATATGAGCTCAGAGGCGCTTCTCAGAACTCTGGTGAGGTCATATCGCTCTGCAACTAGAGCCTTATCACACAGATCATGTTTCTCCAACATTTCTCACTGACTCAGTTTCTCGGAAGAATGGTGGAGTCTTATCGCTCTGCAAATAGTTTCTTATCATACAGATTCTGTTTCTCCAACGTTTCACACTGGATCATTTTTCGGAGCACTGATGAAGTCTATCGCTCCGAGTAGGTTTCACAACTATCACGGATCATGTTTCACTGATTTATTTCTCAGAACTCTAATGAAATCACATCGCTCTGATGTATTCTATCCCGACTCACATTTCTCCAACGCAGATATTGGATTACGTCTTCTCACCCAGTATATCACCGTGGAGTCAAGTTCTTATTACACAGATCATGTTTCTCAACCGTTGTCCGCCAATTCAGTTTTTCAGAACAATGGTGAAGTGCTATCGCTCCGATTATGGTTCTCTAACGCAGTTCTTGGAACGAAATTTTCTTTCCACGCAGTCGTCTGACTCGCTTAGTACCTAAGTGGGGCATAGCATATATAAAACAATCGTAAGGGTCCTAGCAGTCAGTCACTCTGAGAAAAAATCATTTAAGACATCATGTCTTTTTCTGAGATATTGCTAGCACGTATGTATGAACGTCAGGTTCCCTACACTGAACCAATACGTATCACCGAAAAAATACGATGTATCAGTCAAAACAACTGTTACAATTCTCATGTGCATCACAGTGAAGTGCAAAATCGTAATGAAGGACAATGGTTAATACTCAGGGAACATGGCGGATTCAAAATATGCTATACACACGTAATCTGCACGTGTCTGCATCCCAATTCAGTCATTGAACATCTTACTCTGAAGCGTAAACCTCCATCACTTGTGAGCATTGCAGCCAGTTCTGTGCTCAATCATGATGACAGGCTGGATATCTGTGATATGAAATTTGTTGGTGATATCTGTGAATATAACGCGAAGGTGATGTTTTTCATGTTCTGTCCAAAATCGAAGATTTATATCCAGTCCGACTCAGACTATGAGGAAGATGAAAATGCCTATCAAATTCTTTCGGTTTACACGCGAACTGCAGCGAGACAAGTGAATGTTTATTACTGTCGTCAACGAACGTGCTGTGATTTCCCCAGATCTTGCATCTTTCAACCAGCACGACATATCGCTGAAGTTTATTTCAAAGACATGTTAGTATTATAAGTTGAAAGAGGAAGATTTTTCGTGCGTAACTATTTAGTGTTGAAAAAAAAAAAAAAAAAAAAAAAAAAAAAAAAAAAAAAAAAAAAAAAAAGACTAAATATGTACCATAATTTCTGAGAATAATAAAAGAAAATGTGAAAAAAAACTACGAACTATGTTTGTTATTTACACCTGGAAATGATCAAAAAGGATTAGGAAATAATAAGATGAAGCGACCCTTTTTTTTTTTTCTAAAATTTATAAAATTTTTATTCAAATGTTATGAGACATATATGTAATAAAAATATTTTGTATTTCATGCAAAAATATATGAAAATATATATATATATATAATGAAAATGATTTGTTTTTTTTTCCTTCTCTTTGCTGAAAACCGGAATGATCTGCAACAAATAAAAAAAACAAGATAGATTTTAGAAACCTGGAAAATGGCTTTACAAAAAAACAAATTAGTCGTGTACATATAGAAGCAGGAAATTTACCTATGAAAAATATCGCAAGGTGTCAGATGGTGATGATCTGACCACCTGCAGGATATAGCTTCCCATGTCCAACGCTTTGAGGTGCATGGTGATCCCTACCATGGTGAGCACGATTGGTAGGGTTTCACCAGCCCACAATCTGTTCATGACCTTAGAGCACACCTCCTGCAAGACGAAGTGAGGGAGCCTTATCCACAAGTCTCGTGGAATAACCATATTCAAACGTCTTGAGTACACGTAAAGAACACGTACTGTACGCTCCACGTGTACTTCTTCCCCCATACGCTGAGGGGGTGATGGAGTGCGTGGAGGTGTTGGAGGCTGAGGGGGTGTGCCGTTCCTTGCTGACATTTTTTCTTCCGTCAATCTGCGAAAAAAAATGTACAACCAACAAAATGATATTGCGGTAGCCATAGGTGGAAAAAAAAAAATTCGGGGGGTAGGATACACCGAGCCTAAAATACTAAAGGGGGTGCAGTGTACCCCAGATTTTAATTTGGAGCCCGAGGGATGAGCCGTTCCCGAAATACCGCGCGGGGTAGGGGGTGACGTCACTCACTCAACGCAACTGAAGGCGGGAGTGGGGGGTAGTGTGCTCTGCCAACACCTGGTGGTAGCCATAGGTGGAAAAAAAAAATTCGGGGGGTAGGATCCACCTAGCCTAAAATACTAAAGGGGGTGCAGTGTACCCCAGATTTTAATTTGGAGCCCGAGGGATGGACCGTTCCCGAAATACCGCGCGGGGTAGGGGGTGACGTCAGCCACTCAACATGCCTTGCGCTACCTGTGACCCCAATGTACACCCGAATTTCAATTTGGTGGCTGAGGGATGGACCGTTCGCGAAATACCGCGCGGGGTAGGGGGTGACGTCACCCACTGTACGCTCATTACGGTACCTGTGGCCCCCAATGTACCCCAGATTTTAATTTGGAGCCCGAGGGATGGACCGTACCCGAAATACCGCGCGGGGTAGGGGGTAACGTCACCCACTGTACGCTTATTACGGTACCTGTGGCCCCAATGTACACCCGAATTTCAATTTGGTGGCTGAGGGATGGACCGTTCGCGAAATACCGCGCGGGGTAGGGGGTGACGTCACCCACTGTACGCTCATTACGGTACCTGTGGCCCCCAATGTACCCTAGATTTTAATTTGGAGCCCGAGGGATGGACCGTTCCCGAAATACCGCGCGGGGTAGGGGGTGACGTCACTCACTCAACGCAACTGAAGGCGGGAGTGGGGGGTAGTGTGCTCTGCCAACACCTTGTGGTAGCCATAGGTGGAAAATAAAATTCGGGGGGGTAGGATACACCTAGCCTAAAATACTAAAGGGGGTGCAGTGTACCCCAGATTTTAATTTGGAGCCCGAGGGATGGACCGTTCCCGAAATACCGCGCGGGGTAGGGGGTGACGTCATCCACTGTACGCTCATTACGGTACCTGTGGTCCCCAATGTACCCCAGATTTTAATTTGGAGCCCGAGGGATGGACCGTTCCCGAAATACCGCGCGGGGTAGGGGGTGACGTCATCCACTGTACGCTCATTACGGTACCTATGGTCCCCAATGTACCCCAGATTTTAATTTGGAGCCCGAGGGATGGGCCGTTCCCGAAATACCGCGCGGGGTAGGGGGTGACGTCACCCACTCAACATACATTGCGCTACCTGTGGCCCCCCAATGTACCCCAGATTTTAATTTGGAGCCCGAGGGATGGACCGTTCCCGAAATACCGCGCGGGGTAGGGGGTGACGTCACCCACTCAACGTGCATTGCGCTACCTGTGCCCCCCCCCCCCCCCCCAATGTACCCCAGATTTTAATTTGGAGCCCGAGGGATGAGCCGTTCCCGAAATACCGCGCGGGGTAGGGGGTGACGTCACCCACTCAACGCGCAATGTTGCAACCTATAGCCCCCCCCCCAATGTGCCCCTGATTTTGATTTAATGGTCGAGGGTTGTACCGAAATACCACTCGTTTGGGAAAAAGTGACAATTTCCCTTTTTCACACACACACACACACACACACACACACACACACACACACACACACACACACACACACTTCAGACACTTGAGAAAATTCTCAAATTTGGAGAGTATCTAAAAAATTTTAAAAAAATTTGCTGCTAAACTTCACTACCCTCATATTACAAACACACACACACACACACACACACATACACACACACACACATCAGACACTTGAGAAAATTCTCAAATTTGGAGAGTATGTTAAAAAATTTCAAAAAAAATTGCTGCTAAACTTTACTACCCTCATATTACACACACACACACACACACACACACACACACACAATATTTATTACTCTGCTACTTACCTGAGTTTTTGAAATTTCCTGTAATTAGTGCACTTTTCACCACAAATTCGGACGATCTGCACACAATGAGATCTGTCATCGAACTGATGGCGGATATTTTTTAATTATGTACCGCGTACGTATGGAAAATTTTCGATCGAGGCTCCCACGACCATCTAATCTCTTTCCACGAAAAACATAGAGCATTTTGGCTTTATCAAAAAAAAAAAAAAAAAAAAAAACAATTTGAAGCCGTCTCAAATTGTATTTACGCGCGCGGTACTTAGCAAAGGGTGTCCGGTAACACAGAGATATGGATATATATTTATTTCGTTACTTCATGCACATGCGTAGACCCCCCCCCCCTGACCCACAGCGACGACCTGCGCAGAAGCACATGCGCAGATCCTCACTTTGGAGTCGAACCCCCCTTATTTATCTACTAATGAGGACCGATGTGTCAACTGTCGCTTGGTCAATGACCGAATGCCACCCCTTCTCCTGGCCCATTCAGTCCTCGGTCCTTTGGGGGTCTGTTCAGGCCCGTCGGTTGGGGGTGTCAGGTAATCGTTGGTCCTTGTCTTTACGGTAACTATCCTTATCATACCCGCAAAAATGCGGATGGAAAAATCATACCGCTTCAATAGGTCAACCCGACCACCGTACCCGGCTTGTCCATCCTCAATTGAATTCTGTCACATGGTTTATAAAAACAAAGTGTGTTACAATCTTTTGGTTTACATCCGGGATATCGAGAGAAACGAATGCAATTCTCAGTCAATTCATACAGTCACATCGAAGTGATCAATTTCGACCTCCCGATACGAATTGAACCAGTTATTATACCAATGATAGGATTGGGTGTTTAGGAGGCAAGGAATTCCCCAGCAGTGCCACACCGACTTCCCGGATTCTTCCCTACTGAAGACCCTCAACTGTTGTCAAGACAGTGGGAACGGATTGCCGACCTTGCCAGAAGCTACTACGACTCGAGTGCACGATTCTCTACACACTGTCTAAGCTACCTGACTCTCGGCTGCCCCGGTCACGGGTAACGCTACGTTCAAATACAATCTTCAGCCACCAGAAGCTTATACCAGAACACACATAGACTTGCCCGGTCGGGGCTTTGGCGTAGTGGTAGGGTATCTGCCTACTACTCCGAAGGTCCTAGGTTCGCGCCCGGCCGCCGGAGAATATTTTTTCAAAATATTTTCTCATGGATTCCGACCGATGCAGGAACTTCCGTGTGTGCTATCGGCGGTACCCATAAAATGAGACCGCCCGGCCGAGCGGGAACCTAATCCGATGCAGGGGGGGGGGGCGTGGGTTCCATCATAGGCGCCGGCCATTGTAGCACAGGGGTTTCTGGAGGTTTACCCTGTGTTTAGAAATACGATGGCCTAAAAATGGCGAAAGTCGGCCCCAGCCGCATGGGTGGGTGTCCGGTACGCCCCCTGAAGGAATGCTTACACGGCCGCTACCGGGGGCGTACAAATGATAGGGACGGAGGAAAAAAAAAACATCGACTCGCCCAATGGTTCTGACATTGATGTAGGAATGGTCAATTCCATGATTACGCTCTAACTCTGTAACCATAGCTACTTCAATAGCTCTCAACATCGCCATTCCCAACAAGGACTTTTGACTCAGCAAATTTACTCCATGGCGTCGAATACGGCCCACTTCTGGAGACTGTCAACAGCGACCACTTGACGATGGTTTGGTGACTTGTTCAGGTTCCGCATATCCTTAACCTCATACCTGTTGTTTGGGAGAGCCGCCATGATTTTGAAAGGTCTCTTAGCCTTGGTGGCGAGCTTTCGACTTTCGCCCGTCACCACAGTATAGGTGTCATGCTTGAACCTTCGAACGTCGAACCTTTTCTTCTGGACGACCTGCGCTGCATTAATCGATACTTTGGCCTCCTGTCTTATCTGCTCCGGCGGTACTACGCGGTTGATAATCCAACAGTAACTTTGCTAGTTATCTTTTCGTTGGTCGGTTCGTAGCGCCGTTGATGGCACGCTGACCTTGCTTCACATACGTGTCCCACCTGTCTTCTGGTTGACCTGCACTAGTTGCTGCTAATGGATGCAACAATGTTCGATTGACACGTTCATATTGGCATAGACGGGGCTTTGGTGTAGTGGGTAGAGTGTCTGCCTACTATTCTAAAGTTCCCGCGTTCGATTCCCGCTCACTGCAAAATATTTTTTCTGAAAAATATTTTCTCACGGACTCCGACCGATGGCAGGAACATTCCGTGTGTGCTATCGGCGGTATCCATGAAGTGAGACCGTGAGCCGGAACCGAACGCGACCCGTCGCGCGGGGGGGGGGAGGGAGGGTTCCATCGTAGACGCCCGCCATCGTATTACAGGGGTTTCTGGACGTTTACCCTGTGATTAGAAATACGATGAGCTGAAATGGCGAAGTCGGCCCCAGCCGCAATGGGTGGGTACTCTGATCCGTAGTATTGCCCATGAAGTAATGCCTAACAGCGGTTACGTGGGTGAATACGAATAGAGCAAGAGTAGAAAAAAAACACGCATACGTACATATCTCTGAAACTGTGTCAGGAGGATGTGAAACGTCGAGAAAAGTGAAAATATCATGAAAATTTCACTTTCGATTTTCGGGATCATTGCAATAACTTTCCCATATCGGGAAGTTAAAAACCAAGTGTTGGGATACAATTTGAGACAAGGGCCCCTTCGTGTCTGACTTGCCGCTGTAGCGCGCTCGGGATTGGCCTACTTGAAGCCTTAGTATCTCCGTAATTAACTTCCCGATTATTCGGGAAGTTATTGTAATGACCCCGATATTTTTTCTTTCATCCTGTGACTGGGGTTTTAAGTATACTAAAATGATGCCCAACACATTTTGAATCTGATGTCTGTGTGTGTGTGTGTGTGAAAATTTTCTCAATTTTCGTAACCGAGAGAAAACTTCACTGTACTTAATTATCTTAGTTCGCGATTAAAATTGCGATAAGGTAGCGGCTCAATCTTCATCGGGAAGAGAGCATTATTATTAATCAATTAAATTAATCCCAGGGAGTATGGAGTTCCGGAACTCATACTCTCCCGGAATCATAGGAAACTCGGGTTATGCGATTTTAATATGAAATCATCAATATTGGGATTCTTACCCACCAATCAATGGTCTTCCGGATATGGGACTGGTCGTCTGGGAGGTGCGGTTATTCCGGCACACTTCTAACGGGCTACTCCCGATGTGGTATCCGCGTGGCTTCAGAAGAGCCCGCAACTGGTTGCGCGAAGGTGGGGGAAGTGTGGCGTAGAGGGGGTCCGTAGGGAAACCGAAGAGGGGAAATAATATTCGCATGGGCGCGAATATTCGAATACTCGATTTCCCGCAATTTGGCATCCCTACTTTGCGCTTGCGTTTGGAGTGAGGGTTCGGGGTGAATTGGAGGGTGCAGTGGGGTGGATATTGACCCATCTCTACGAGACTCGCATTGGTCACTATCCTCGGGGTTTACTCTCCGGAGAAAGGGGTTTGGGCCTTGCTCAAATCTCTAACTGAATTTCTGAAACGTAAGAAAACCCTAGTCTTGCGGCAATCCCTAGAGACGGTAGACTGAGCCGCCTCTAGGGCCTTCCAACCGTAGTACAAGGCCCTTGACCCTTTCTCGCGACGGGAGAAGCGTAGGTGTTATAACCTGGTCGCCATGTTCGACCCCGAGAATCAACGCAAAGGGTGAGTCAGGGGTTCGCCGCTCGGCATCATTTCTTGGCCCTCAGCCCGTTGCGACCCCTAACTTCCCTAAGCCTGTACTCGAAAATTGACACCCTACATTTTCCCCTTTTCCCCCTCCATTACGCGTGCCCTGCTTCGCCATACTTCCCCACTGATAGTATTGTTAGGTAAAACCATATCCGTAATTCTCTAAATCATGTGATTATTCTTATTTATTAATTTTTGAAAATGTTCGGTTTATAAGACGTTTTATTATCGGGGTGATTACAATAGCTCACTAAATCGGGAAGTTGAAAATTTAAGTTTGTCTCTCCATAAGGTCCCAATTTTAACATCTGCATTTGCACTCACGGAACAAGTTCCATTTCATACTTTCGGCTGTACTTCTCACCGTTTTTGCATTGTGAACAATTCAATTGTTAATAACAATGTATATGCTGATGCCATTGTATCGATGCGGTTGGATAAAGCGAAATTGCCGACTGTCTCCTTGAATTCGGGAGTGGAGATAATGTCGTACAATTCGGTAAGTTCCCTGTTGGCCCAACGAAATTGGTACCATTGTCGGAATAGACCTATTCGGGGACTCCTCAACGACTAACAAACCTACGGAAAGCAGCAAGGAAACCTTCCGTAGACAAGTCCGAGGCGAGTTCGATGTGTACGGCCTTCGACACCATGCAAACAAAAACTCAGCCGTACGACTTGATGAAAGATCGGTTACGATCCTTCTTCTCCTTGATGAGAATTGGACCAAAGAAAGCAATTCCAGTCAAAGAAAAAGCTGGCGCATCATTGACTCTGGCTTTAGGTAAATCAGCCATCTGAGCGTGAATCGGCTTCGGTCTCTGACGAATGCACTCAATACACTGATGAACAATTTTTCTGATTTGATCCTTCCCATTCAAGATCCGGAATTTTGCTCTAATAGTGTGAAGAGTGCTTTGAATCCCGGAATGGAGATTCGAAAGATGAGCTTGGCGAATAATCATGTCCGTCACTGAATGTTTGCTCGGTAGCTAGAGCGGATGTTTTTGAGTATATGGGAGCTCCGACCTCTGGAGTCGTCCTCCTACCCGAATGGGTCGTTTGTCGTCCAAGAAGGGATGCAATTGGTCAAAGGGGCATCCTTTAGAAGGTGAGCTAACTGAACCGTCGGGAGCTCGGATGGTCGATAGTCTTCGCAGTTCAGTAGGAAATGTCTTACGCTGAATCATTAGAATGATACGACATTGCGATTCCTGGAACTCTTGCACTGAAATTGGGGGCCCTCGACAAGTTTTGGATGACTTCCTCCAACGTAAGATGTAAGCTGCAACTCTCACAAACCGATCGAAATTTGAAAATCGTGAATAAATCGATTCTGTTGAAGTGTTAGTGATCAAACATAGGCCCTTTTTCAGCGCAGGTACCTGAGCAACCGATGGTTCGATGGGTTGTGGTCATTTCGATGGATCGAGGATTAGCCATCCAGGACCTGATGCCCACGAGGAATTTCTGATAAAGTCAGAAGGAAGTTGTCCTCGCGACAAGGCATCAGCTGGATTGTCCTCAGACCGGACATGTCTCCAGCTAACTTGATCACCTAAGGTGTGGATATCTGCCACCCAATTTGATTCAAAGGTTCTCAAGAGATGAGGGGTTTTTTTAAGCCAACACGATGGATTGTGGCCATTTCGATGGATCGAGGATTAGCCATCCAGGACCTGACGCCCACGAAGAATTTCTGATAAAGTCAGAAGGAAGTTGTCCTCGCGACAAGACATCGGCTGGATTGTCCTTAGACCGGACATGTCTCCAGCTAACTTGATCACCTAAGGTTTGGATATCTACCACCCAATTTGATTCAAAGGTTCTCAAGAGATGAGCGGCTTTTTTAAGCCAACACAAGACAATAGCCGAGTCAGACCATAAATAAACCTGGTCGATTCAGAAGTCAAATTGAGCTTTAGCTTCGATGAAGAGTTTCTTGAGGATGCTAGCTGCGCAAAGTTCCAATCGTGGAATTGTGACTGCACTCGAGGGTGCTACTCGGGACTTACTGCAGACCAACTTGACCACCACCTCACCTCGTGAATTACTGGATTTGATGTAAAGACAGGCTCCATAGCCTAGACTAGAGGCATCACAAAAACCGTGAACTTCGATCCTAGCAGGGTTGGAAACAAGAATTTGTCGAGAAAAGGAGACCTCTTGCAAACTTGGCAGCTGAATGGCCAACGACTTCCACTTGGTGTGGACGTCTTGAGGAACAGATTCATACCAAGTGACCTTGGCCTTCCAGCAGTCGTGAATTAAGACTTTGGCGAACAATGTTACTGGTCCGAACAGTCCTAATGGATCAAAAATCTTCGACAGTTCAGAAAAGAGTTTTCGCTTGTGACGACGTTAGGATCCACCTGACTCAACGTGTGCCATAATAAGTCATTTTCAGCGTCCCAGATGATTCCTAGTGTTTTCTAAACAGGATCATTTTTAATCAAACAGTCCAGATCGAAGAATTTCTTGTCGATGGCGTTCAAGGCTGAAGGATGATTGGATGACCATTACCTAATGATGAAACCACCGCGAGACAATACAGTAATCATCTCATCCCGGATGGTTGTGAGCTCCTCCAACGAATCTGCACCAGAGATGAAATCATCGACGTAAAAATCACGAAGGAGGAATTTGCTAGCTCTTGGAAAATTTTGAGCTTCATCTCGAGCGAGTTGATGAATGGTCCGAACTGCTAGGAAGGGAGCAGCAGATGTACCGAACGTCATCGTGTTGAGTTGGAAGGTTCGAAGTTGACCTTGGTAGGGCCCTAGAACCTTCTGAAATTGTCGATCATCTGGATGAACGAGGATCTGCCGATACACTTTTTCAATGTCTGCGGTGATAACGTAGGGATGAGTGCGAAATCGAAGGACCTGTTCGAAGATGGTGTTTTGAATGGTGGAACCAACCAAGAGCGTGCCATTGAGCGAAATGCCCGGTGAAGTTTTGGCTGAAGCGTCAAATACCACTCTAACCTTGGTTGTTTCAAGAGAGATATACTGCTCCATCACCCTGGTGTACTCGGACTTCAGAGAAAGGTTTGATGAAAGCTTCTGTTTTAAGGAATGAAATTGTTTCAGCGCTTGCGTGCGAGATTCGCCCAGATTGAATTTCGAATCTCTGAATGGCAAACGCACTATGTACCTATCGATAATGTCCCGCTTGGTATGTGTCATATGGTGCTGTTCACATGAAATTTCATCGCGAGATCGAACGGGTTCATGGTCAAAATCTTCGATGAGCCAGAAGCGTTGAATCAATTTGTCTAACTTGACAATGTTACACGGAGTAATAGATGATGAAGGTACCGACTCAGAACCACCAGCGACGATCCAACCAAGACGAGTCTTTTGTAAGACAATGGTGGAATCTCCATGAAAAAGTTTGAATTGCCCGAAGGACAGTGTTGGAGACTAGCAACAGATCAATTGATCCCGGTAAGTGGAATTGAGGATCAGCGAGTTGGAGATTCCTTGGAATTTTGCACCAATTTCTGGGAAAATGGTCACCATGTACGGCGTCGGCGATCGTTGGAACCAGCAGGCAATTCAATTGCTGATTGAAATTGTTGTAGTACCAACTGAGTCTAGCGTTTGGAAATGGTGCACAGACCATCAACAGCTCCAATGTTGACTGAACATTGAGTCGTGGACTACTTAAGCAAATTGCCGAACCGTTCAGTGATTACATTCACGGTTGAGCAAGAGTCTAAGAGCGCGCGTGCAGTGATAAGTTGTTTTTTATAGTCTTCGCCTTTAACCACAGCTGTTGTCATAAGCTGGGAATTTGATGGGAAGGTGATGCATGAAAGAGCTTGACGAGCTAGTCATGCTTGACCACTGTCAGGTGTAGGAGCCTTAGCATCCCTAGAGTTGGATGATTGAGAGCCCTTGTCACAATGCAAAAGTGAATGATGGTTGCGACTGAATTTTTTGCAACGCTTCTCGCTCTTGCATGTGAATGGATGAGCCCATAGGCAATTTTGACAAACCTTGAGGCTTTTTAGGAGATTCCAACCATCTTGAACAGCAAGCCCATTGAATGTTGAACATTTGAAAAGTTGATGTGCTCCCTGGCACTTAGGACAAACCAAGGAGGTCGTTGGAGACGAAGAAGAAGAACAAGGTGCGGATGCGGTGAGGAAAGAACGAGAAGAATTGAGCTTGGGAACCTTATTCGATGATTGAGGAAGAGGTTCACCTGCTCGTTTCTTGGGATTTTGATGGCGACTAGGTGTGGTCGAATGCTCAAAGGCTTGCTCCTTAAATATAGCTTTCTGAATGAATTTAATTAAATTATCCAATTTTGGAAGCACATCCATATCGAGTTTGTCTTCCCATCTCCTCCTGATGACTGGAGGCAAACAGCGCTCGATGATGCGTACGACGATTTTGTCACTTGGCCGTGCCTTCAGACCTTCCAAAATGTGTATAGGTGTAGGTGTTGACGAACCTTATCCACAAGCGCCGACAATCCTGCAGCGGATGCCGTAAGAACTGGGGGAGATCCAGAATGGCATTCAGGTGTTCTACAACCACGATTCGTTTGTGGTCATAGAAATCGAGGACTGTCTGCCACGCTTTCGGATAGTCCTCTGCACTCGGATCAAATTCACCAATTTTATCTAAAGCTTGGCCAGTGAGTGAGTCGAAGAGTTGACTGCACTTCACGGCATCACTGATGTCTTCACGGGAATCAATGAGAGCAATGAACTTGCTTTTATAATTTGCCCAATTTTCTCGTTTGCCGTCGAAAGTAGGGATGCGAATTTTTGGAAGCCTTGGAAGCTCCTGACGTTCTGTGATGGTAATGTTGCTTGGATTCATAGTTGCGTTCATAGTCGAAGTCAAACATTGCTCAACCTGTTGCAATTTAGTAGCCTCACTAGCAACATTAAAATATCGAGAATTCAGCTCGGAGAAAAGTGCGAGCTCAGGATTGTTGGGCTGAATGAGGGTCAATTCCTCATGATATCTCAAAAAACCTTGATAAAAGGGCGATAAAGTGTCCAAGCCAATCTTTGCATTTGTGGGGTCACCCTGGTCACTTTAAATGTATGCTTGCAGGTTTTCTAGTTGAGGTTTAAAGCTCTTTAATCGATATTGAAGACATGCCACGGGTTTAATCTCATCTCGAGAAAGTTCCATTTTGAGAGTGTTGAATTGTTGAGTTGAGCCGATGGGATTAGTGGAAAACCCGCAAAATTCAGAATTTCTATAAAATCTAGACAATAATTAGCTAAACTCTGTAAGATTAGAAGAATAAACAATCTTAATTTATAAAAAAGGAAGTTATATATCGACAATGGTTGAACGCGAACGTAAATACACTTTTTAAACGAATGTAAATGATATTAATGACTCGGACAATACCAATAGCAATTAGTCGATAGAAGGTTAAATCTATGTAAATTTCATAAAACAAAGGACTTATCCTTTATGCGATCTACTGATGCCTGGAGTCAATGAGATTTCCTCAACGATCCCGACGTCTGCTCAATGGGTGAAGAAGCTGTTGTACGTGGTTACACGTCGATTAATGATTTTCATTTGTTAAATGTTCTGATTAATGCCTGTTGAATGTTCTCTGAGTGTTCGTTGAATTGTTTCGAAACGTTCGTTCAATGTTTTTGTTCAGTAGTAAAACACGTCATTCGCATATTTTGTTTTCTCTTATATTTCATAAAATTCATTCACGCGTCATTCGCAGGTTTGATTGAGGCTGACCTTCAGATCTTACAGGAGGCACCATGAATAATTGTGATTGTTATCATACCATAGGTGGTATGATAACGATAATAAATTTTCGAAAAAAAATAATATATAAGTAAAAAAGAAAGTACAAAAATTTGTTTTGGAAAAAGGCTTCTGGCATAAAAAATCCAAGTTTATTCCAATCCGAACGAGTTCACAAAATCTACACTGATTCCTGCGGATGACACTTACAAAAAAGCGTGTTCATGCACACAGACATACACACACATACCGATCGTTTGGCGGTTTAAGTTGATCGCATGTACAACACACTAGGTACCCTGCACTTATAGCTACACTTCACTACGCAGAACTAAACATTGCACTGTAATAATACCATACCGAGCGTTAGTACTTTTTTTGGGGGGGAATGTATTAACATCGTTGGGACAATGGCTGTTATGCCACGTGATGGCACGACACCGTTAAGTTTTTGCCGTTGGTTGTTTGGCGGTATGTTTCCCAATATATGGTTCTTAGTTTGTTTCGGATCTCACTAGTGAGAGGGAAAACGAGTTGACCTTCAGTCAATTCGATTGAGATCGCAAATGCAGTTGCAATACAAAATTGTGGATTTTTGGGTAGTTTAATCGATTGAATAGCTGTTTGCCGTTCGGAGGTCTAGATCACACTGCCGGCCGGCAACGCGCTTAAGAAGGCCGCTAGCGGAAGCATCCTGGTGCTGCCCCCAATTGCCACCACAATACAAACGCCGCTGCCGGCCAGAATGTGTTACGATGAAACATAGAGTGGTTATATAACACCAATGCGTGGAATAAGGACCGCCTGCTCGACCAAAGAAGAAAGACAAGGAGAGACTCCAAACCGACCTCGTGAGTGGAAATTTTCAACCCTTTTCCCACGCCACGAAACTCCACCAATCCCCTTCATGACGTAAGCCCTATTTTCCCCTTAAAGGCGTGCCGTGGAACACGCGGAAAACCCACCCAATGCGGGTGGAAGCCGAACCCGTTCCGGAGGTTCGGAAAAATAGCCGCGAATGTTTAAATTAGCCGAAAACACTCACCATAACCCTTTTGGAGAGCTTCCTTCCTCCCTTACGGACCATGATAATCCAATGCTCACAAAACTAGAACGCGTAAATAACACTCACTCGCACTCGCTCTATTTCACGGCCCGCGTGAGACTGGACACAGTAGGTCAGTGTCGGATAGTGCCTTCGCGATTTTCGAGGGCTCCCCCTTGAATGATTTTGATTGGCTATCCATCCGATCGGACCAACCAACCCGCCTAACGGAAGGGAGGGGGAAATTATTAAAGGGCCCGCGCAATTCAAATTTGAATCAGGAACATCTAAACTCAATCATCGTCCTAGAAATTTCCTAATTATAAACCGTATTACTTATACTTTTGGCGCTTCCGACGGGTCGAATCTTCGGGATTTTTTTTAAGGTTAGACAAAAACAACGGAAAAATATTATAGATCACGTACCAAATTTGTAATCGGACAATTCGTGGGACACAAGGATTGCGCTAGGCCCACGCGACCTTCCATCCAAACCCAAAACGTACTCAATTAACCCCAAAAAATCCAACTAACTTGGAGTGAGTAGTATAGCAACAGCGGTTCGGATCCAAAAAACTGGAAGTGGCGTCAGAAAAACGCGGGAAAAGGTGAATTTGCTCTTGGCCGCTTCCGCAAGTCGTCAGTGAAGGGTCGGTGAGGGAGGTCCAAGATGACGCCGCGAGTGCATTTACAGGTGGCTGCTAGGGGGCGCTGCGAGCGCGATAGATTCAAACATATGGGGGACAGATGGACAGCGTACGATCAGGTGAACGGGCAAATCCCTACCTTATCGGCACCCGATAGTACAGCTACGAAAGCGCGGGAAAATTTAAATATGTATGTTTAAATGTGTATGTATGAAGGCAAGTGCACACCCTTCATTACCGACAGAGTTGACAAAATGCGAAATCGGCTTTACCGACGGAGGTAGCCCCATCTGCAGCTGATAAAATAGAAATCTGCTTTACCGACTGAGGTTGATTGTATGTGGAAAAATTTGAATATTCAAGGGGGTTTAATGAAAGTGATCATTTTCAAATATAATTATAGTTAGCCACATAATAACATATAAACTAGTAATAAGATAATTTATCAAAACTCATACATAGTAGTAACTATTTAATAGTGATTTTCCTGATTTAGAATGTTATCACATTATAGAATGAGGTGATTTTCAATTAGAGCTCTATCAATTAACTCCATTGTAATACGCTATTTTTTTACTCCAAAAATTGACTTAGAGTAACGGAAAAAGTTTTTCAAATCCGCTTACTCAGATTGAGACTGTATTAAATTTTTTTGAAAAGTGTATGGTATTATAAACATGTTTAATCAGATGTATCACTGAGAACTCCAAAATAAAGTGAAACAATTATCAAATGCTGTATATAGACGTTAATGGTTTTTTAATTCAATAATTTTCAAAAGTCTTTTAAACACAAAATCAAATAATTGTACTAATTTTTATAAACCTGTATTAATATCGCGAACTTTGGAGAACGTGAGCAGATTACCTTGGTCAAGGAGTAATATGACCTGTTTACTTCCCGAATATCAGCTGGTACTGTTACGCCAGTTCTAACGATCCTTTTTTCAAATGCTTATCACATGAGAAGTATATCCGAAACAAACAGCAGGATGACGACTCATTTAAAAAAATCAGTTCCTCATAGACGATTGACCTGCAAGCATCTTAAAAAAGTCTTAGTGAATATCTTCACTAGTTATTAGCAAGTGGTTTGATATACAGGTGAGTAACGCCTGAATAATATTTCATACTTCGAATGTTATGAGATAAAAAATCAACCTTTTGATTACAATTTTTCTGAATTTCATTAAATTTGAAAAAATTTTACAATAATTATACTATTCAGGGGTTCGAATTTGAAATTTACTGACTGAAATTCAGATTAACGTAAAGTTTTTTAGATGCTGTAATGCAATTGTTAATGATGAGTTGTAAAATTGTTAATAATATTGATTTGATACATTCTGTCTTCATGATAAGGACCCAAATGTGCATCAGAGTATATTGTAAATTCAATTTCTTTTAAAAAGCTCAGGCAGATATAGATAACGAAATAAGCATTATTAAAATTTATATTAAAATTAATTAAAAATTCACATCAATCAAATTTTCAATTTTCAGTAAAACATGCCGAGACCTGGGTATGTTAAAATCACCCCAAGCAAAGAAGTGCCGCAGATATAGGTACAAATGTTTGGGATCGAAGAAATGAGGAGAGCGGTAGAGTACACTCTGAATCATAGACCTCCAAACAGAGTGACTACTCTGAAAATGGGGGACATTATTGGTGTTCTCAGGATCGAGGAGGAAAAAGTTTTTTTCGATAAGGTGGATACACCAGTGTGCAATGGTGCTATAATAAATGAGATACGTGAGTATTTTTAAGCAGAATGTATGCTAAATTTTTAAACTTTCCCAACCCATCTTCATCACAAACTTCTCCATTTTTTAAAAAGTTATCATTTTTCAAAGATGTTTCACGGAGATGGAAAATTTTTGAGATACTTTTCAATGATTGTCAAAAATACTCTTACAATCATTTTTTTATTCGCAGTAACCATATGGCACAGTATCAGTAGAATTTGTACAAAGAATCCTCTTGTCATCATCCCAACTTAAAGCTACTTTCGCTTTCTGATAAACGGTATCGACTGTATGTTGAGTGATAATTGTGCTATACGATAGGATGTGATATATTTAATATATACTGATGGGATGTCATATATTTAATATTTTTCATTTTTCAGATTTCTAGATGAATCGCAATTTGGAAGCGGTCAAGCAGTCGTTGGATGCTTTAGAGAAAGACTCTTAGCCCTGTTATATCCATATTACATTTACTGTTTCTCATCTATTGTTAGTTAATTTACAAATAGTTTACAAGTTGATAATATACTGATCAATCGAGTGAGGTAAATATGAAGAAAAATAATTCCAGAATTTTTCTGGATCAGCTGATTTAAAATTATGATGTTCAGCATAAATATTATTATTATTAACGAAAGGATTTTTGATGTAACGTCTAGAACTATCCTGGAAAAATTCTTCAACTTTTTCCTAGGTTTCAGCATAGCAGCATCTTACATATTAATAATCTAAAAGAAAATGATAGAATTCTATGCGAAGTAATAGGTCCGACCAGCTTATGCATGATTGTTTATGATTACATAAAAGTGATCAAATCGATAATAGAATTGTCCATTGTTATATATATATTATAGATTTAATTTCACTTCACATCTTTGATTACTATATTTATTCAATTTTGATAAAATTTATGAAAAATGGACTTGATTAGATTGATCACTTCACTACTGAAGTGAAAAATTTAAATATTACAGTTATTGTGAATTATCTGAGATCATACTTACATGTAGTTTCTTACTGTCTTTGTTAACTTCGTTGACATTTTCTCCAAAGGTTTCATAAAATCAATTTTAGAAGAAGAGATAATTAACTCTGGGAGCTTAACAGAAAGAAAAATCACACTGTAACATTCCTTTTTCATTAGGTACTTCAGTCACTGAAATGTTCATTATTAAAGTAAGATGAGAAACATTTTTATATACTTAACCACTTGATCAGACTAAACATGTTTGTTCAGGGTCATGAGTGTCTTAACCCTGGTGAAAAAGTCTCATTGATTCTCATTGGAAAAAACTCGAATGAGATCCAATAGGGCTCACCAACTCTACCAGAGAACATTGTTGCACTTATTCTCCGCCGTTACCCTGCCTGTAACCTGTTTCAAAATGCACATTAGCACCTCAATGTTCTACCGGCACTCAGTGGACCTCTATCTACAACTCTACCAGAAAACATTGTCTATAATCTTTGATTTCTTAAAGTACATTGAATATTTTATAACTTTTGATTGAGAAACACGAGACACATGGCAACTACTGGAAAGACTATCCCTGCTGACTCATGAACAAGCTGTTATAAAATATTCAATGTACTTTAAGAAATGAAAGATTATAGAGAAATATATGAGAGCCCTATTGGATTTCATTCGAGTTTTTTCAATGAGACTTCTTTCACCAGGGCTCTTCCCTTTCATTGTAGATAAGTATTGAATCTAATACTTCATAAGAGTAAAATATTTTTTTACATAGTTGATTATAATTTTCATAATGAAAGAATTCAGAATTGGTAAAACTTATCTAAATTTTCCAAATTGCATGATTTTTTAGTGATGAAAATTGGTGAATTTAACAATCACTGATAATTTGAAGGGTATGATTATCTGAATTTTTATTAAATTTTTGAATACACTTTTTCCCTCAATAATCTAAATCAATTTTTTACTGCGCTCTGAATATTCTTTTTCATTAATAATTTCTAAGTTTTCAGATAAATGTTGTTTTTTAAAAATTTGAAAATTCCTCTTACTGTACGATGAAAGTTCATGTACAATTTAAATCCTATGTGCTGGAAGAATAATATAGGTTTTGGTGTTGGGAGTTTAGCATCGAGGTGAGGGCTATATATGAACGATTTCACGGCAACGCAGTTTCCTTAGTTTCATCTTGTATAAACTTGACTTGATATGTTCAGGATCAAGTACTATATAAATTCAAAAATTCCAGCTGATTCCCATTCAATGATTTGTTTAATATTCCTAATGCAGGCTCAAATGTTCAAAAATTCATCTTGTGATGAAATGAACTGATTTCGATGACCCAAAAAATAATTTCGTTCATTATTCAAAATAAAAATATTTCAGCACCGTAGGGATTATCCACACACTTAGAATCTTTGGATTTTCAAATGTAGTTTTTTATAGAAGGGCAAGTAGACAATTGGAATTTTCTATTTTTTATGAAATAGCATCAGACAATAATTTCATTGTGGATAGTTTCAAAATAGGATTCGATAATCACTAAGGTGACCTATTTAGTATGGAAGTTATATATATATATGTTAATTATTCGATTATATTTTGTGATTTTTTGCTTCCAAATGGAAGCATTGCAATCGGTCAATTTTGACTTTTGCTAATTATGCTTGTAACCGATATATAATGGTTTGAAACGCAAAAATACGAAGTTTGAGCATAGTGTCTGTATGTATCAATTTTTTTCAAAAATCTTCACTTACACAATTGAACATAAAAAGGACTAAATTTTGAGGATAAAATCTGAAAAAATTGTCAGTTATTGGTATCGAGTACGTCTAGCTGTAGGCGCAATTTCAGTGAAAGCTGCCGGTAAATTTCTTAGAAATCGATTTTTTCCTTTTTTTCTTCGATTGTTCATATCTCTGAAACTAACGAATATTTTTCAATTTCTTCTTCGTCAAAATGTGCGTCTCAACGATATCCAGGGAATGGTCAAAGAACATCTAGTAGGTTGCTCACAAGAAATCGGACATATTTCAATTTTTCTTTTTTTTACAGTTATCTTTGCTTTGTGCACTCTAGCGTTTGCAAAAATTCAGATAAAAACTTGAAATTAGAAATAGAGGTTCCTTTTGTCGTGGTGAAGAACCGTGTTAAGTCGCCATTTGATCCTGTCATTATTTTTCTATATTTTAACTTTTTCATTTTCACGGATTTCATTTTATTTCTCGACAATTATTGAACTGATTTTGTTGTTTTTTTTTCAAAATGGGTGCCTCAACGATATCTATGATATGGCTGAAAAACATTGAGTCAATAATTTTGGGTAATATGACATATTCCTGTTTTTTCACTTTTGACTTTGGTTTTCCTTTTCGCGTTTGTTCGCACTCTAGCGTCCGCAAAAATTATCATAAAAACCTGAAATTTGAAACAAAGTTTCCTCTTATTGTGGTGAAGAACCTATTGAATGACGATTTGATCGTATCATTAGTTTTCTAGATTTCAATTTTATCGTTCTCACGGTTTTTATTTTATTTCTGGATAATTATTCAACCGATTTTGTTGTTTTTTTTCAAAATGTGTGCCTTGACGCGATCTATGATATACTTGAACAACATTGAGTCTATTAGTTTGGGTAATATGAGATATTCCTATTTTTCAATTTTTGACTTTGGTTGTACTTTTTGTGTTTGTTCGCACTCTAGCGTTCGCAAAAATTGAGATAAAAACTTGAAAGTCGAAACAGAGTTTCCTTTTGTTATGGCGAAGAACCCTATTGCATGGCGATTCAATCGCATCATTAATTTTCTAGATTTCAATTTTTTCATATTTACGGTTCTTTTATTACTTCATTCTCGATAAGTATTCATCCCATTTTATTTCCAAAATATGAGCCTTAACGAGATCTATGAACTAGTTGAACAACATTGAGTTAATTACTTTGGGTAATATGAGATATTCATGTTTTTGTTTCCGCTCGTCTGGAAAAAGGTCTTTCAATACCGGAACATTTTGATTTTGTTCGCAATCGGACCATTCGGAAGCTTACCAGCAATGAAATTGGAGGAAATAAACGAAAACGGTGACATATTTGACACACTTGAATGGGGGACCCGAGGACCGCCGGCTTGTTTTTTTATGTGGCATTGTTATTTCAAAGTAAAAACATTGTATATCCTGCTTTTATATATTTTTTAATAAAAGGCGTTTACTGATCCATACCTGCGTACATTGTTTATGTGAAACATCTCAATGCAGTCAGAAATTTGGCGAAAAATTCACGAAGTGACAAATGTTTTCCGAAAGTTCTTCAAAAGTTTTCAAAAGTTACAAATGTTTTTCGGAAGTTTTTCAAAAGTTTTCGAAAGTTTTCAAGAGTTACCGAAAATGTGTCAGTGCTCACGATTTTGAAAGTTTAAAATCATGTGAACACATTAGTAATTTGAGATATTCTAGTAAACTTTCTAGCTGTTCATTTTGACGCATTTCTCGTACCATGTTTTCAAGAGGGTAGGTTATCATATATTTATAGATACGTTTCAACAGGTCTTTTGGCAATCAATAATGAACCAATGGCTTTCGTTCAGAACTCTCATATATTTCTCTATAATCTTTCATTTCTTAGAGTACATTGAATATTTTATAACAGCTTGTTAATGAATCACTGGGGATGGTCTTTCCAGTAGTTACTATGTGTCTCGTGTTTCTCAATCAAAAGTTACAAATGTTTTCCGACAGTTCTTCAAAAGGTTTCAAAAGTGACAAATGTTTTTCGGAAGTTTTTCAAAAGCTTCAAAAGTTTTCGAAATTTTTCAAGAGTTACCGAAAACGTGTCAGTGCTTACGATTTTGAAAGTTTAAAATCATGTGAACACATCAGTAATTTGAGATATTCTAGTAAATTTTCTAGCTGTTCATTTGCCGCATTTCTCGTACCATATTTTCAAAAGGGTAGGTTATCATATATTTATAGATACGTTTCAACCGTTCTTTTGTCTATCAATGATGAACAAATGGTTTCCGTTCAGAACTCTCATTATTTCTCTATAATCTTTCATTTCTTAAAGTACATTGAATATTTTATAACAGCTTGTTGATGAGTCACTAGGGATGATCTTTCCACTAGTTACCATGTGTCCCGTGTTTCTCAAAAAGTTATTTAGAGTTTTACCTGTATCACTTCATTGGTGTTAATAATAATTGCAATAGGATTCTATATCAACTGTTCTTGGCATTGATGATTCACTGAGCTATAAACATGACGGTGATATATATTTTGAGGCATCCTTCATATTTGAATGTAAACCTAATGCCTTAAGTTAGGTTATCACTACGACTCGTGATATATAGTGTGAAACAAATGGCTTTCTCTATAACAGAAATTCGAAAAAATAATTCCTCACTGATCATTAAAAATTCTAATTTTATTTCTCTGATGATGAGTTGTGAGTATTTCGTCCTTCAATTTATTATATCTGTTACTCTATTGTAGAGTTCATATGTTCATCTATCACATATCACATGACGTGAATCATTTCATATAGACGTATAGAATTTATAATTATTAAGAATGAACGATATAATAAATTTGTATTTTAAATCTTCACTTAAATTATATTCTTTTTTATACTATAAATAGCTCAAGTTTTTTTGTCTTTCAAGATTCTATAATATTGATTTTGTTTTATAGTAAAATTCAAGATTTAACTTATCAATTGATTTTTGGAATATACAGAAGCGATAGGGCGTGCTGGATGAAAAATGTTGCATTGCACAAAATCACAACAAAATCTCACCAAATGTCTTCTCCAGAACTTAGTTTATCTTTACTATCACAATTCAGCAGACAACTTGCAGCGATACTCGTAAGAGACCGGGGTTGACGACTCAAGTTGAGATGTAACATAATTTCACATACATTATTATCACCCGGACAGTATCATGTACATGTTCAATTTTATAACCATCATCATTATCCTTCTTAAGTACCCAGGTGCTCCTATAATTTAGATGCACGTCACCTTTACACAAAGAGTCTTCACATTTTTCACAACTTCTAAATTCAGTGGTTCGTATGGGTCCTACAGATGGAGAGCGAATTCTTCGCATACGAGCTGTCAACAGTTTTTCAAACGTCATTATTAGATTAGTTCGTGATTCAACATGTTAGTCAGTTACGGCTCCGAATGTTGCGTATACACGTTGCAAGAATTAATTATATATTAATACATTACAATATTATGCGCTTCACTGCACTAACTGATCATAAAAAATAAACTTTTCCAATAGGTCTTGCTGCTCGAATGATTAGTGGAATCGGAGGGGGATCAATACCCCTGGTGTCGGGCTCAAAATAGTGGAACTGGTATGGTGGACTGTTCGCATGTAATAAATGCACAGAAACCCCTGTATCCAAATCAAAGTCACTATAATGAGATGATACAAATGAACCAGTAATGTTCCCAGTCACTATATAACAGGTAAATTTAACAACTTCTTCAGTTAGTGTTTCATAATTCCCAAAATTTAAAAGTTGGCTTGCAGCTAGGCTTGTAAGCGAACTACGATGTCTTTTTAAAGGGAGATGAGACCAGACCCCCTGGACATCTTTTTTCGTACAAACTCTATGAAATATATTTAAATTTATATCCATTCTCTTCATCTGGTTTAAACACCCACTGATCACGACCGTAAAGATGTACATCACCTCTCCACGCATTAAGACACCTCCATGCATTACATCTTTGACATGTCAGATCTTCTGTAACTGTGATCGGCGTTTCAACTCCACAATAGAAGTCTTGAACGCGATGACTCAACAATTCACGGTAAAGTTTTCTATTCATTTCGAAATTTTTAAAAATATTTTTAATAGTTCACTTGAATACTGAGAAGTAGTCTTGAGCTAATTTTAAGCGGAGAGTAAATGACGTTTTAGAAATCATATTAATACACTTAAAATGAAAAAACATTGTTCACGTCACAAATTGGTCTCTGCTATACACTTTAGCAGTTGCTCTTGCTGCGCAAACTATTAGATTCGTTAGAGAGTGTAAGTGATCACTAAAACTCTGCTCATCCAATAGATGAACTGGAAATCCTTCCTTAAAACCATCATCATCATTTCCTGAATCATCAAAGTCTTTCATAAAACGATGTCTCGAGGTTGCATTGAATAGAAACAAGTGTACGTTTGTATTGTTTACGCAGATAGAGTTCATAAATTTAATATCTTCTTCCGTTAGTCCATCATAATTATCACAGTTTAAAAGTTGACAGCAAGGCTTGTAAGAGAACTAGGCTGTAGTTGTAGACTGAGGTAAGGCTAGACTTCCCGAATGTCTTTGCCAGTACAAATTGTATGCACTAGTTCAATTTTATATCCATACATTTTTAATAACCAGGCTTGATCATCACAAAGATGGGCTTCACCTTTCTGCACATTAGCACACTGATAACATTTTTTGGTATGTTAGAACTTCCGTGATATGAATTTTTCCTTTTGATGGAGCACCGCGTTTTAGCTTTCGATCTGTCAATAACCTTTCATAAAGATATAACATCTTCAACTGTTTGGTCTGATGGTCTTGATGCATGACACTCATGGTCCCCAATTCCAGCGACATTCACCTCATTGGTTGACTTTATAAAGAACGCACTGCATACGTTTATATATCAACGATTCTCAGAACCGACCGACATATGAAGAAGGCGTAGAGTCACAATTTTCCCCAGCGGAAGTATTGGATGTAAGCATGAGAATTGCGATATGCGCGGCAGTAATAGTGCAGTTCCATTATATGAGAATCGGCTGAAATGCAGCGAAGATTTCCTGCTCGAATACCCGTAATCAATCCCGAGCATTGGAATATGAGCCAGGGCAGCTGCGCAATTTCATAATACGTTAATGGATTGGAATGTTGAGGTCACGTGACTCAAAAACACTTCTGAGAAATGAGCATGTTCATGCCTGTAGCAACTACGCAGTTCTACAATACGTAAGCAGATTGGAATAAGCCTGTAGCATTTCTAAAAATTGAAATATGAGCCTGTGACAACTGCGCAATTTAATAATACGTAAACAGGTCGGAATGTCAAGGTTATACCCTACAGAAAATACGCGAAATTCATCTGGTGAAATATTATAAAATGTAAATATTTGATGGGATGGGTGCACCCTATCTGGGGGAAAATTTACGCCCGCTCTCAGCCAATAGGATTCGTCAGACCTAAGATTCCCCAACCCTTATACCAGCCCGCGACGCACTTCCCTCAGGCATCTGGTTCAGTGAGTGCGCTGCTCATATCAAAACAAGGCAAACGTCAAAACGTTTTTCACCGTATAAAATTATTCACTGTGTTTCCAGTGAATGAACACTCATTAACAATGGATTCTAAAAAGTGTTTGGAAATGTTCAAGATTTTCGAGGAAGTGTCGAAAACCGCAGTGCTACAAAACATTGATCATTGGATTAAGCAGTGTGAAAATTACATCAGTTTATATGAGAAATTTTTAAAAACCTGTTAATCTTTCTGTGGGTGACAAAATTAGGCTTCAAACCACCATCTCATTACTCCATACATACTGTGAGTGACTAAAAGACAAGAAAAAGGAATATGGTGGTGGTGCTATTACTGTGTCATTAAAACCGAAAGTGAATAACAAAGTGCTGTGGAAGGATGTGGAATCTTCACTCAAGGATCGCATCAAAACAGGTGCAATTGTTAATCTAAGCCACAAAGATCCTCGAGCTTTTCTGACAGATGCCCAATCACTCGCAACTGTTCACTTGCAAGATGCCCTACAATCTCATGGTAGTATTAAAGCGAATGGAATCTTCGCATGCAAGTTCCAAGTGACAAAAAGTGATGAAGTGATTGAAGGAACTAAATATTTCAACACTAAAAATCAAGTCATTCTGTCGACCACTGATATCAAGGAGTGGTTCCAAGACAATATGACTGAACGCGTGCTGTCTAAAATTGAAGATTTTCAGGAGAGGGATTCTGACTGGAAACTAATTGAGGTTATCAATCTTACTATTAACATCAACAAGTACGTACCACTCGCAGCAGGAATCAGCATGTTTATCAGCCTATCTAAATACTTACAATCGAAGAAAGCTGTTGTGAATATCAAGAACGATGACGAGTACTGTTTCCTGTGGTCTATTACTGCAGCTCTCAATCCTCCTACAACACATTCAGAGCGTGTCAACTCTTTCCCGCATTACTCTAACGTCACCCTACCTGATGCAGCTGAAGGATGTCCCAAAGTTCGAACGTATGAACGGATTATCGATTAATGTCTACGGCGCAGATAATAATAAAGAAATTGTACTCCTATATTTAAGTAAGTGTAAGTCGATCTGGCCCACAATTCATCTGCTCCTGCTCTGTGATAACACTCAATTGCAACAGGATGAGCAACCCATTTATCACTTTGCATGGATTCAAAACTTGTCTCGATTAGTACGTTCGCAATTGTCCAATTATGAACATCCTCTGTTCTTTTGTGATCATTGTTTGGCACATTTTATTACTCGGCAAACACTCGAGAATCATAAGGGAGATTGTTTTGACATTAATCAGTGTAAAATGGTACTGCAAGAAGAGGGAAACAATCTATTGAGTTTCAAAAATTATTCTTTCAAGGAGATAATTCCATTTGTGATCTATGAAGATCTTGAGTGCATCTTGGAACCCACTACTGATGAAATCCTCCAACAAAAGCATATTCCTCATAGTGCAGCCTTCTATTTACAATGCTTTTATGATGACAATCTTTCGGAATATAAGATGAAACGTGGTCCAGCTTGTATTCAATGGTTCATAGGTGAACTTCAGAGAGTAGTTCAGCAAGTCGATGTACGTTTAAACACAATCGTACCGATGAAGCCCCTCGCACCCGAGCAAACCAAAAATTTTTTTAATGCCCTTAATTGTCACAGTTGTGAGAAGCCATTTAGTTCTGCTGACAAGAGACATCGCGATCATTGCCATTTCACAGGCAAGTATCGTGGCCCAGCACACCCCGGATGTGATATCAATTACAAGGATTCCCACATGATTCCAGGAATGTTCCGTAGCCATAATCTCTCAGGCTACGACTCTCATTTCTTAATCAGACCTCTTGCTACTCAATTCCCCTGTCTTGCTACTCAGTAAACCTGCTTCCCATCAACAAAGAGAAGTACATTTCCTTCACAAAGCGTGTTGATGGAACTGTTATAATTTTTCGATTTTTGGACTCATTCCGATTCATGGCAGACAGTTTGGAAAAATTGGCTTCCTATCTCAATGATGAAGACAAGTCAATTACCAAAATATACTGCAAAGATGATGAGGAAAAATTTTAGCTTTTAAATAGAAAAGGGGTTTTTCCTACGAGTACGTGGCCTCTTGGGAAAAACTCTCCGAGCCTCAATTACCTCCTATTGAAAAATTTTACTCAAAATTAAATGACGAGAGTGTTTCACCTGAGGATTATGCACATGCGCAAAAAGTGTGGGAAGCTTTTGACATTACATCCTTGGGAGATTACTTAGACTTGTATTTGGTTACTGATGTCATTTTACTGTAGGACATTTTTCAAAATTTCAGACGCACTTGCTCAGCAGTTTATAAACTTGATCGCCTCCACTATTACACAGCACCGGGATTAGCATTGGATGCTATGCTTAAATACACTGGTGTTAAACTGGAACTTTTGACTGATGTGGAAATGCACTTATTCGTGGAAAAGGGTATTCGTGGTGGAGTGGCGCAGTGCTGCAATCGATATGCTTGTGCCAATAACAAGTACATGAGAGATGAATTCGATCCTTCCAAGGAAACGTCGTACTTGATGTACTTTGAGGTGAACAACTTGTATGGTGCAGCCATGTCGCAACCGCTGCCATCATGATCATTTGAATGGATTGATCCATCCATCATTGATATCCATACTATTCCAGATGAATCAAGCAAAGGTTATATTCTTGAAGTCGATTTGGAGTACCCCAAGGAACTCGTTGAGACTCATAAGGATTTACCCCTTTGTCCAGAACATTTTACACCTCCTAACAAGAAAATTCCAAAATTGATGACAACTCTGGTTTCAAAGAAAAATTACGTGATCCATTGTAAAAATCTGAAGCAATGCTGGAATTTAGAATTGAAATTAACTAAAATTTACCGTGTATTGGGAAATTAACCAAGCGCGATGGTTGAAACCATACATCGACTTGAATACAGATTTCAGAAAATAGTCGCATAACGAGTTTGAGAAAAATTTCTTCAAACTGATGAACAACGCAGTTTTTGGCAAAACAATTGAAAATGTTCGGCAACAAAAAGATGTGAACTTGGTGACCAAATGGGAGGGGAGGCACGGGGCGAAAGCTCCTATTGCCCAACCCCATTTGATGACTTGGTGATCATCCAAATGAACCGCAACAAAATTTTCTTGAACAAACCCGTCTACGCTGGCTTCTCAGTTCTCGATTTCTCCAAGATGATCATCTATGACTTCCATTATCAGTATGTTAAGCAGAAATTCGGAGATAGAGCTAAACTTATGCATACCGACACGGACAGTTTTTTGTATGAGTTCAAGGTTCCAGACATTTATGACTGTATGAAAAATGATATTGTAAAATTTGACACGGCAGATTACCCGGAAGAAAATGTATACCAAATGCCCCGTGTAAATAAGTAAGTATTAGGACTTGTGTTAGGATGAAGGATGAGTGTTATAGGCGCGTTATGAGTGAGTTTGTAGGTTTGAGAGCAAAATTGTACTCTTTCAAATTGAATGATAATGAAAAGGGAAATTTAAAAATGCGGGCAAAGGGAGTGAGAAGGTCTGCTTTGAAGACCATAAAATTTGATGATTACAAAAACTGTTTAGTGAATTATAAACAATTGAAGACAGGATAATATTCAATTAGAAACAATAAGCATACAGTCCATAGCGTTTATCAGAAAGCGAAATTAGCTTTAAGTTGGGATGACGACAAGAGGATTCTTTGTACAAATTCTACTGATACTGTGCCATATGGTTACTGTGAATAGAAAAATCGTTGTAAGAAAAATTGAGTGTTATCAATAAATACCCTTCCCTTAATATTGACTTGAACAATTATATTATTAAATGTTTTAATATCGATATATTGACCTTCAATTTTTTGCAAACGTTTTCGTAAACCATTAATTTTATAATGAAGCCCGTAAAATGAGAACCTCAGTCCAGGTAAGTACTGTGACGTGACATTTCCGGGGGGGAAGGAAATGTCCGCACCTTCGGCCTGTCTTCCCCACAACTCCCGATTCTTCCCCTTCTAACTCGAATTGGGCGCCAGTACATTTTTACGGGATATGTACAAACCGAGAGCTTCTAACGCAACTAAACTGAACTTATCGTAAACTTATACCTAGTTCTTATCGCCACGTAAAGAAAACGGGAAAAGAGGGTCAGGGAAGGAGGAGCGGCATGTCCTACGCTGTTCAGGATGTAGGTTATGGTAGAGAGGGTCGGGTTCAAGATTGGGGGGGTAACGAAACTCTAAAAATCACGCAATCAATATAGAAGAATTCCATCAGTTTTATTCCGCAAACATACATAGCGGTAGCTACAATTTTCCTAATCGTCTGGCTGGAGTTCTCCCCGAATACTAGAAACTATAACTCTTTCGGAGAGAGGAACTAATTACACCTCCAGTAGAGGCGAGAGTTAACCCACTCACGGGAGCTATTCAATACATCCGAAACGGACGAGGGTTATGACGTATGAGTTAACGTCGCGATAAGGGTGCTGACGAAACCCACA
The DNA here is from genome assembly GCA_026005395.1 of Asobara japonica. Taxonomy (NCBI): domain Eukaryota; kingdom Metazoa; phylum Arthropoda; class Insecta; order Hymenoptera; family Braconidae; genus Asobara; species Asobara japonica. The sequence goes on from BQMI01000439.1 coordinate 67,960, forward strand.
AACCGACAGCGAAATTATTCCCTAACTCGTACGCAGACGGGTGTTCGAAAACAGGGAATAATTTCCGAGCGTTCTCACAGTCCCGCATCCCGACATCGAAACCGAGAACTAATTTCTGATTTTCCAAGAATCCCGGGCAATAGCCCCGAAACGGAGAATTAACCTCCGAGATTTCCGAACTCCATTCGGGATCACGTCGGAATTAGAGGGTTAGCCTCCGAGAGTCTTCCTTACATCACGTGCATCCAAACAGAAAGCGGAGATTTAAGTACTGAAATTTTATTTCTATTACCCGTAATCGTATCCGTAACGCCAAAATTAACCTACGAGATAGTGCTAGGATCGCGGGTGGTAGGCAGGAAATGAATCCCCGAGCTTATCCCGAGATCCCGAAATGGGACACTCGAACCAGAGATAACCTTTGTGAATTATCCTGGAATCTATCCCGAAATCCCAAAATAATATCGACAAAGAACGGGGAAATTATCTCCGACTTAGCCTCAAATTCCAATAATATAAGATGCCAGGGAAAATATTCCCGAAATATCCCCAAAATCTCATAATAATAAAAAAAGACAGGGAAAGTATTCTCGAAATATCCCCAGAATGATATAAAAATAACGGGGAAAGTATTCCCGAAATATCCCCAAAATGATATAAAAATGACGGGGAAAGTAGTCCCGAAATATCCCCAAAATCCATTATTTTATGCAGGGATAATTATTTCGGAATTATCCCCTAAACTGTATTTTATTACACGCAAGGATAATTACTTCGGAATCATTCCCGAAATTCGATTTTATTACGCAGGGATAATTATTCCGAATTATCCCCGAAATTTTATTTTATTACGCAGGGATAATTATTCCGAATTATCCCCGAAATTCTGTTTTATTACGCAGGGATAATTACTTCGGAATCATCCCCGAAATTCTATTTTATTACGCAGGGATAATTCTTCCGAATTATCCCCGAAATTCTATTTTATTACGCAGGGATAATTATTTCGGAATCATCCCCGAAATTCCATTTTATTATGCAGGGATAATTGTTCCGAATTATCCCCGAAATTGGTGTTATTATATAACAACGAAAGAGGAGAATATATAATTCCCGAATCTTCTGTGAAATTTCACCAAAATTCGCGATTGAATTATTGGATGTTTGTCGCCGTAGGTGACATCATCCAACAACACTCGGGACAATCGGCATTGTCCTGAGAGTGACGTCATTGTCTGACAATGCCGTCCTAATGTCACTCGAATTTTCGAGCAATTGGAATATACGCGCGAAACAGGCATAATTATTCGCAATTATCCCCGAACTCTTAGAATTTGACTCTGGGATAATTATCCGGAATTATCCCGAAACTCTCTTAATTTTACTCTGGGATAATCATCCGGAATTATCCCGAAACTTTATTAATTTTACTCTGGGATAATTATCCGGAATTATCCCGAAACGGTACTAATTTTATACTGGGATAATTACTCGGAATTATCCCGAAACGAACAAATTACTGCTCCCGAGTATACATGCGTGGTCCCGAGGCCACGAGGGTCAACTTTTCCACGCCGGTTAGTACCGACATAAGGACTTACCTATGGTACGAGCAGCGGAGATGTGATCCGTGTGGTGACCTGTGGACAACTGAAATGTGCACGCGGCTGATCACCGGACGCGCCGCATTTGTCCGGCAGGTGGCAGCTCCCTATTGACTCCCAGAGTTCATTAGGGAGCCGTACTTCCGCCGTTCAAATGGCGGTCGGGTTGTAACGACGGAATCTCCGCGCGGATTCCGTTACACCCCCTTACTTAAAATCATGTTATGCGGGGAACCTTGTTGTCAGAGATCCGTACTCCTGAGTTTGGGACTGTACGGGGAAGACTCTTACTCAAAAACCGTTACCCAAAACTTTACTTAAAACATTTACTCAAAACTGAAGAGCAGGTGCTCTTCTGACTCTCCCAGAAGTTTCCTTAATTGACCGAGGGGCAAAAAAGTAAACTTATCAGCCTTTGGCAACCCAACTTCTCCACCGGCTGGCGTGGTCCATTGGTCTTCCATCGCAATGTAACGGTATCAAAACAGAATATTCTAATACGGGAGCGCTGATCTCGCGATCAGACCTTCACAGAAGGCACTCCCCCATCATTAACGGATAGCACTGTAAAGTCGGCCCTGTTCGCGTTAGGGTGGGGAGTTTCTATTCTTCTTGGAACGAAACTCAGTCTTAATCTCAAAACAAATTTTAGTCAAACCAACAAAAAAAAACTAAATGAAGAAATCCTTCGTACGAGTTTCAGCTGTCGTTCCCGCTATCTATAACTAATTTCATCAATCATGACGAATCTCCGTAAGCGCTGAGATAGGCAAAATCCCTTCCTGGGTGTCCTCCATCCATGATAACTTAAGACCATGAAAACGTTTATCAGCTAACAATGCTATCCCCAACGCGGTATAACATCGAGATGCGATGTAGCTTAACGAGATACCGAGCTCGACGGTAACGAATCTATAACTAGCGTCATCAAGCATGACGAATACCTATAAGCGCATAGATAGGCGAACTCACGTGCTTCGTATTTTTTAGCCGGGATAGCTTAAAATCACATACGGATATCTGTTAACAAATGTCATCCCTAGAGCGGAATAACATCGAGGGGTTGATGTAGTTTAACGAGATACTCAGCTCGTTTACCGGTCATGCTGTGGAAAGGTAGGGTAAGTCAAGCATAAGAAAACATAGAGGTGACGAAAATGAAAATGAATGTAATTAACAGAACGGCAAGAGAACAAAAAGAAGCAAAAGCGACAGATAGTCTATAGATATAACACAGATTAGCCCACAGCGTTTGAAGTATTACAAATTTGCAACGATGGCGAAGCCAAGACAAGGCGAACATCGCATTGAGCGAGAGGTTACTTTCAGCGGCTATAAGCCGAGGGGTGGGCTTAAACGGCAATGAGCCGAGGAGTTAGATTCTAGCAGCGAGGCTGAGGGATTAATGTTAGCGGCAAGGAGCCAAGAGGTAAGGACCAGTAGTTGGTCTACTGAGGTGGTGCGTAGTACCTGTCCCGTTCCTGGCGGTTATACTTCAGCCAGCGAATCTCTTCTGCCGTTGGAATGAACGCTCTGTCCCTGTCTCGTTGGTCGCTAGCGTCAGCCACTGAGTCAGGAAGGTAGTTGGCAATCTGGGGTGAGTAATCCGCACGATGGGGTGGCCCAGGATAGGGATGGTCGAAACTGTGCGAATAGCGGTGGGGAGTCGGTTGGGTCCCGAGGTCGTCGTAGTACGAGGAGGGGCCCACTACGGTCCATGGTGGCTAGCCAGCTCTTAGCGTGCCCGAGGGGTGTAATTTATCGGAGGGTACGATCCTACCTCGACATAACGAGATGCCATTGGTCGCGTGGAAGATGTGCCTGAGATAAGATGGTTCCTCTTAGGCTCCGATCCCGAGCGCGTCCATGACAGGGGTGGCCGCCTGTTACGACACCTCTCCGTCCGCATTTGTGGCAGAAATCCCTGGTCGGGGCATTGGGACACTCCAAGAATCGATGTCCTCTCTGGTGGCATTGGAAACAGTAGGGGATCTTTTTCCCTGCTTCCCCTGGTGGTAGAGGCGGGGCTACTGCTGGTGCCGCTCCGAGATGCTGGTGCTGCTGATGGGTGCTTCGGGCGGACTGTCAATTACCTCAAGTGTATTCCGGTTACAGGGAGTCCGAACGGAGGCCTGATGGAGCTCGACTTCGAATGTGGATGAGGTGACACTCTGCCCAGAGAACTTTTTGTCGTGTTCATCAATGTCCAGATGAAGGTACTCCGGTTCCGAAAGGGCCTTGGTTAGGGTTGTTGCGGCTGGGATTGGCGTCAGGCTCGATCGGGTGCCCGGGGTGCCTGGCAGCCATGGCCCGTGCGAAGGTAAGCGGTGGATCCGAACCAGCGGGACTAGAGACTTAGGCTGCTGGGCCTGGACTGCACTTGGCTGGGGTCGCTCCTGTCTTCCTTCTCACTAATGGAATACCTGGCTCGGGTAGAGTTGTTTTAGCTCGAGCGGGTATTATTTTAGCGGCTGCCTTGGTGGTTTGGGCGCTTGAGGATTTACTAGAGGCCACCTTCGCTCTTGGTCGCTGAGGTGGAGCACGTGGCGTGGACCTACTGTTGGCCGGTTTGGTCTTAGGTGGCGCTGGTGGATCGGTAGCTTTCTTTAACTGCCGGGTTTTCCCGAGGGTCTTGGGTTTCGGGGCCCGGGTGCCTGTCCCGTCCGAGGGTTTGTGCTGGATCTTCACGTCCTTGGATCCACTCACGCTCTTCGGAGCCGATTCCTTGACCGATAGTGCAACTTCCTTTGAGGGAGGCCTTCCCCACTGGTCTTCTTGGGCGGATTGCACCGCGGCTGAGCCGAGCTCGATGATGTCGAAGAGCTTGAGGTACTGGATGAGCTTGAAGAACTCGTAAAGGAGGAAGAAGAACTTGATGACCTCGAAGACGAGGAGGAGCTGGACGAGGAGTCACGGCGCCGGGACTTCGAACCTCTCTTCCGACAAGGCTTCGAGGATTAGCGTCGCGGAGCAGGCGACGATTTGCAGGGTGTACTCCGAGGGATGGGTGGCAACTCATAAGTTCCAGCGCATAAGTGGGGCAAGTTCTGGGCGACGGCCTGTTGAATGGCTCGAAGTAATCCAGGACTCTTAGCTCTCTTTCTCTCTAGCGAAGGTAGGAACGGGGCTAGGGTGTCCCATGCGTGGATCCGGACTGGAATTCCTCCGGGAGGGCCGATGACGGGAGTGCTGTCGGCGGTAGTTGAAGTCCCTCCGAGGACCGGAAGTGGTTCGGCCGATGACCCGGCTCCATCTTTAGTAGGGGGTGTCGTGGTCGTTACTTCCTCCTTTTGGGCAGTTGTGGGATCTATGGGGCTTTTGGCAGATTTCTCTGAGGAGGGTTCCATTTTGGTGGAGTCCGGTACTAGGTCCGAATTGGCAGATGGCGTATGTTGTTTGTATCTAAAAAAAGCGTGAAGGAAATGCATAGGCAAGGTTTAGGGAGAAGCGCATGCAGTGCTATCTGCACGAGAATTCAAGCAAAGCAGGTACCTACAGATTAGCAGTAAAGCGAAATACAAGCATGCACAGAGGGGTTTCGTTCGGCTCGTAGCACGCGTTAGAATAGGGTCGTCCTAGTCGGAGTGAGGCGCCTAAGCAGCGTTACGAGCTCAATAACCGATTGAGATAGTTGTCGGGTTCCCTAATTCGGTACGTAGCTTATACGAGGTAGGTAGCTTGAGGGGTTAATTTGGAAAGCTTTAGGGGTATGTAACTCGATGACTCAATTGGGGAAGCGGTACGAGTTCCCTGGCTCGAAAACGTAAGTTAGGTAGTTTCGCGAGTTGCCAAGCTCGAACTTAATTAGGTAATTTCCCGAGATGCCTAGCTCGAACTTAAGGAGGTAGTTGTACAAGTAGCCTAGCTCGAACGCCTAAGTAGGAAATTTAACGAGTTCCCCAGCTTGACACCTTGATGAGGTAGTTTTACGAGGCCCCCGGCTCGACCGCTCAATTAGGAAGTTTTATGAGTTCCCCAGCTCGAACGCTAAATTAGGAAGTTTAACGAATTACCCGGCTCGATATCTCCCCAGGTAGTTTTACGAGTTGCCCAGCTCGAACGCTAAATTAGGAAGTTTAACGAGTTACCTGGCTCGACATTTCCTCAGGTAGTTTTACGAGTTGCCCAGCTCGACCACTCAATTAGGAAGTCTTACGAGTTCCCCAGCTCGAACTAGGTTAATGTGTTTTAGGCAGCTCGAGGGGCGTGATAGGGTTTTATATCCTCGATAGCGGACTCCCCAACGAGTTTGCCCAGTAAATTTATCAATTGATAGCGGACTCGTGATAGCCTTTTGTGCACGATATACGGGCCCTCATAAGGAGGTTCGAGGGTGGCCGAGATTCGTTTAGTGGCATATGGTTCATCGAATCGTGTGGATCGAGCGGGAGGAGTTCAGGCGTTCCCTCGAGTTCCCGCCGAAGAGAGTTTAGGGAAGCCGGTTCGCGTTCGAAATTGGCGAAGGCGGGGGTGGACTGTAAGGTGCTGTGTTGTAGGCCAAGCGAAACTCAGGGAGGTGTACGGCCCAAGTCCGATGGTCCCCCGTCCAGGAAGGCGCGTATTATCGTTTTCAAGATTGGATTTATGCGCTCCACGGGATTTCCCTGAGGGTGGTAGGGAGGAGTCGTTTCGTGTTGAATCCCCGCAAGGTCCAGCAGTGCTTGGAGGTCCTTATTCACGAATTCTCTCCCATTATCCGAGAAGAAAACTCGAGGAGTTCCCCAGCGGTTGAGGATTACGTTTTCCAGGTGGGTCCTGATGATTTTTCCAGAGACCCGCCTGAGGGGTATGATTTCGACCCATTTGGTGAAGAGATCCTGAACCACGAGCACGTAGCAATGACCGGCCTTACTGGGGGTGATGGACCCTACTATGCCCGCCGCAATAGTAATCCACGGACCCTGGGGTACGCGCCGCCTCATAGGCCAACGAGGAAGACCCTGTTCCATTCTACACCGCTGACAGGTGTCGCAGTGCTTGACGAACAAGACAATGTCCCGAAACATATTAGGAGAATAATATGAGGTGTAAACGCGGTGGTAGGTTTTTTCTACTCCGAGATGGCCTGACTGCGGCACACTATGGCACTCGTATATAGCCTGAGGACGCAACTCCCTAGGGAGAACAAGTTTCCATGCATTTAAATCACGCATCTCGCTGGAAACTAGATCGGCCGGACGATGCGTATATAATTGATCTCTGTCGATCTTCCAATACGGGAAGAGATCGGGAGCACGGCGAGGCACTGCTCAGCAGAAGTCAAGGCACGACTGGCGTACGCGATGACTCGCTCATGCCCATCGATGATCTGAGTCAGAACTGCTCCCAACCCTACCATACAAACATCGGTTTGCAAAGTGAATGGGAGAGTGAAATCCGGACACGCCAATGTAGGTGAGGTTGTTAAGCACGTCTTCAGCGAGGTAAACGCGGCTTGTTCAGCTTCCGCCCATTGCCATACCACGTTTTTATGCACCAACTTGGTGAGAGGCTCGGCAATGGTAGCGAACTGAGGGATAAAGCGGCGATACCAAGAGGCCATGCCGAGGAACCTCCTAAGCTGATTGAGGTTTTTGAGGACGGGATAGTTAATAACGGGTTCAATTTTGTCCGGATCAAGTTGCAACCCGGCGCTATTAAATAAGAACCCGAGGTATTTGACTTGAGAACAGCAGAAGGGACTCTTTTCGCGGTTAATTACTAGTCCCGCGAGTTTTATTTCAACGAGTACCTTCTCTAAGAACTCGAGATGTTCCCTGAATGTCTGCGATACGATGATGATGTCGTCGAAGTACACGAAGACTTTAGGGTACAGCTCCTGGCCGATTAATCGATCGAGCAGACGTTGAAAGATTGCAGGGGCGTTGGTTAGGCCATACGGCATGCGTTGAAAATGGAATAGCCCCCGCCCTTCATCGACGAACGCGGTAATTTCTTGCGATACCGGATCGAGGGGGACTTGGTAGTAGGCTTGACTTAAGTCGAGAGTAGTAATATAGTGAGCATGGCGTAGCTCATCCAAGATTCCGGACATATTAGGCAACGGGTCCGCGTCCTTCCTAGTGACCGAATTTACGCGACGAAAATCAATGCAGAATCGGTACTTGCCGTTCGGCTTTTTTAACATTACAATCGGACTGGACCACTCGCTCTGGGATGGGGTGATGATGTCATTGGCCAACATTTCATCGACCTCCTTCCAGATGATATCGCGAATTACGGGATTCGTGTGATAACACCGTTGTCGTATTGCCGCGGCGTCGCCAACATCAATGTGATGAGAGGTGAGAGTGGTTATCCCAGGCTTATCTACTTGCGGCGGGAGATGTAGGTCCAAAAAGTCCTGGAGGAGTTGTGCCTGAGGTTTTTCTATGACCCGCAGGCCACGACACATGATTATACGAGAGGCCCGTTCTACCGGTGTAAAGGTGTATCGGGTCCCCGAATCTTCACGATAATACCAGGACTTATCGAAAAAGTCTATCACGACCTGAGCATTTATCAAGAAGTCTATCCCAAGGATGAAACCTTCTGACAGATTGATCTGAAAGAAAGATTTTTAGAGCCGCGGCTCCAGCGAAAGATCGGGTAGCGCCCGAGTCGACAAGGGCCCGTGCCGGAGATAAAAGGATCGTTTGCCGTTATATTTTAGAGCACGTTATCGATCGCAGCAATCTCTGGGCCGACGAGAGAATCGGGATTTTCCCGCGGGGCCTCAGCGAATACCAGCGATGGGGTTTCGGAAGGATTTTCCCCAGTGCGAATATTCTGGTCTTCCACCGCATGGGACCCGCAAACCGTGGAGGCCGGTGGGACTACTCCCGAGGGAGTGGTGCTCGTATAAGTTGCGTTCACCGGTTTCCCGCACCTCGCTCCCCGTTTCCCGGATTTCACGACGGGCAGTTACGGGTGGTCACTCCCGAGCGACCACAGCGATAGCAGAAGAGTCTCCGGGACCCATTGCAATCGCGATGTCGGTGGCCATTCTCCACACAGTTCCAACATATCGGTTCCTGAGCCACCACTGGACGGGCGTTAGCCGAGTTAGGTGCAGGTGCAGCGACCCGAGGGGTTGGAGGTAGTACAGCGCCGCCATAGGGAGGATTAGGCGAGATTGGGGCCCGAGTCCGCGAGTTCACGTCCCGAGAAGGGAAGGCTTTTGGATTCAGAGCGCCCCGCCAGGCCAAGCTGGATGCGGGGTTGTCAGGCGTTACCTGAGGGCGCGGTTGCTGACCGCGAGGGTTCGTGGACGTCATGTCCAACAACTCGACGTCGGAGGTATTTTCGACCTCCGCGTACTCGTCGTCGTACTCGAGGTTACGCGACTCATCGAAGTGTATCGTGCGGGAAGCGGCATGTGGCCGAAAGGGTGCTCGTACGGGAATACGAGGAGTCGGAAAGGCCAAGCTAGGGTAGAGGGAATTCTCTGGCCGAGGAGGGGGTCTACGTTCAGCGGAACTATTATAGATCCGTTCCTGACGAATAGCAGCCATCTCCAAAGCATCCATGGTGAGTCCGGCACCCATGGGGATGCCGATTTGGTTCACGGGCAGCATTCGGCGATGTATTTGCCGAACCTGCTCGAGATCAGTCCATTGAGGACGAAGTCGGCTGACATACCCGCGCATGCCGGAGAAATAGTCACGGACGGATTCCCGTCCGTACTGGGTTCGCCGACTGATCTCCTCTTGGAGCGTGATCTGGTAATCAGGATCACCGAAGTGATTCCTGAGGGCTTCCTTCATACTTTCGCACGAGGGAAAGTGATCCGCGTGCCCGCGGTACCAGTTGAGGGCTGATCCCTCAAGTAGGAACGCGATAGCACGCACGAGTTCCCGTTTGCGGACGTTGACGAATGCACGGTCTTCGTCGACCCGGGCGATGAAGCTTTCTACGTCTTCCTGGGGACGTCCCGAGAAGGTAACGTTCCATCGCCGGATCGTGTTCAATAAAGCGGTCGGAGTGAGGGGCGGCTAGGGTACCAAGAGTCCATTTCTTCGTTAGAGAAATGACTATCGAGATTTTCCGTGAAATTTGAACGACGTGGAGGCGGCCGACGACCGGGGTCGTTGGGGGGGAGTCGATCTCCGAGGGGTATCGCCCGAATTTCCGTCTCGATCACGATCTTCGCGATGATCCCGTGAAAGAAAATCGTAACCCGATCGGTGATTAAGGGGGTCCCGTGGTTGGGATCGCGAAGCAGGCTCTGTGCGTACAACACGAGCGTCAACAGCATAGGGCTCCTGACGAGAGGTTTCCCGAGGGGTCGGTCCCTGATACGAAGGGTTAGGTCGAGAGGAGGGTTCCGGGCTTGAGGGAAAAGCCTCGTGGACCATTTGTCGCCATTGCTGCCAGCTCCTAACGTAAGCTGGGTTGGCGATATGAGGTCCCGGTACCTCCGAATACGAGGGACGTTCGTAGTCCGTGGGACGAACAGGAGGCCCGAAAATCAGAGGTTCGCCCAGCGTGGTCGAGCTAGCCCTCGATGAGCGGGAACGGTCCCTCGATTGATCCGTACCCGGATCATCACCTGTACGGAGGTGTGACCGAGTAACACGTGAATGTTCACGACCAGATCCCACGTTAGCGCGATCCGATTTTGGTGGTCTACCTCTTTTCCGTTTAGGTAGCACCGGAGTAAAGATATCCGGAAATTCCGAGGGTTGGCTAGGGTCTTCCCCTGAGGGTGGACCAGGCTTCCTGCTCCTTTATCTGCGATCCTGACCGGTCGATCAAGAGAGTCGTCTTCTTGGACGAGGGGTTCGTCTGATTGACGATGATCACTCATGTTGTCGATGATTCAAAGCAACACCAGCGAGGGTAACAGTGAGTGTTACAAAGCTAGGACAGATCGAGATCCGAATATATAGAAGGATAATTTAATGCTTTACCTAAGAGTGCGTGGTGCGTAGGGTTCTTCGGAGTGTCAACGGAGCGTGTAGCTGGGTCGCGAACAAGATCAAAAGGAGGCCGAGACACCGAGAGCGGGCTAATTTATACGCCCGAATCTGCCATTAAGACGAGGAGTGGGGTTACCCCCACTTTTCGTTACAACACACGTGACCTATCGTCACGAGAGGTAAGGATACCTGAAATATCCTCCACGAACCAACCGAAACCGCAAAATCCGGTTGGGTGACGTCAGCGAGGCCAATTCCGACGATAGGTGATATCATCCTATTTGTCGGGGGGTTAGTCCGATGTGTCAGTGGCTAGGCACGAGGGTGATGTCTTTCCTTTGTTCGGTGGATTAAGCCGAGGAGCAGGTTGTTTTGACTGGGGTGATGTCATTCCCCGACTATAGGAGTTTACGTGATCCTTAGACGAGATCGGGTTTACTTTCTCAAAAAGAGAGATCTTACGCGACTTTAGCGATACCAAAATTTTCGTATTTTCCTAATATCCCCGAAATTCTATTTTATTACGCAGGAAGAATTACTTCGGAATCATCCCCGAAATTCTATTTTATTATGCAGGGATAATTATTCCGAATTATCCCCGAAATTGGTTTTATTATATAACAACGAAAGAGGAGAATATATAATTCCCGAATCTTCCGTGAAATTTCACCAAAATTCACGATTGAATTGTTGGATGTTTGTCGCCATAGGTGACATCATCCAACAACACTCGGGATAATCGGCATTGTCCTGAGAGTGACGTCATTGTCTGACAATGCCGTCCTAGTTTCGCTCGAATTTTCGACCCATTGGAATATACGCGCAAAACAGGGATAATTATTCGCAATTATCCCCGAACTCTTATGATTTGACTCTCGGACAATTATCCGGAATTATCCCGGAACTCTATTAATTTTACTCTGGGATAATTATCCGGAATTATCCCGAAACGTTACTCATTTTATACTGGGATAATTACTCGAAATTATCCCGAAACGAACAAATTACTGCTCCCGAGTATACATGCGTGGTCCCGAGGCCACGAGGGTCAACTTTTTCACGCCGGTTGTTACCGACATAGGGACTTACCTATGGTACGAGGAGCGGCGATGTGATCCGTGTGGTGACCCGTGGACAACTGAAATGTCCACGCGGCTGATCACCGGACGCGTCGCATTTGTCCGGCAGGTGGCAGCTTCCTATTGACTCCCAGAGTTCATTAGGGAGCCGTACTTCCGCCGGTCAAATGGCGGTCGGGTTCTAACGACGGAATCCCCGCGCGGGTTCCGTCACAGTACAACTGAAGTCAACTTATTACGTGATTACATCAACTACTGAAGTCACGTCACCCGCTAAATTAAACTGGTTCTGAGAATAATTTAAAAAATCATCAAGTAGTTATTAATATAGCCTTCGTTGGAAATGACCTAATTCTGTAATTTGATATATACTAAACAAAAAAATATGAAAATCCAATAGTCACTTGTCTATACTTATTTAAATTATGATCTAGTAACTAGTTTTCACTATTCGTTAGCTGATATGCGCTAGATACTATGTGTCTAACTATAATTATATTTGAAAATGATCACTGTAAGGAATTCTGGACGAATCCCTTCGCTCGTCGCGGAATTCGAATGCACTCTATGAGTGGAGCGTAAGTGCGCAGAGAGGGAAGCAAAAGATAAAAATAAGACCAATCAAATCATTAGGATTAGGACTAAGTGTAGTTAAGGAGATAGGTTTAGCTATAGGTCTAAATTAGTTATATGGGCCCATAAAGTTATCGTGTTAAAGGCCAAAATACTATCGAGCTGCACGTTAATTTTTGAATTTTCCGCTTATTGGTAATCCACGGATAGGGTAGGTTGCGATACTGCCACTTATAACAAAAAAAAGCAGATTTCGGAAAATACGGTTTATGTTTTGTTTTGGGTGGAAGGCCACGTGAGCCATAACGGCCATGGCTCTCACGTGGATTGCCAAAGGCCGCATAATTCAGAAAAGAAAAATATATATAGTTCAGTTCGTTTTCGATATTCGGTTCCGTTTAAGTTGGATCCGAAATCTCGGGGGTACTGCCACGGAGAGAAAAAATAATACCTAATTTGTTACCCGAATTGTGAAACTATAACTCGCGAACGTTGAAGTCAGTTTACCTTTCCGTCTTTTTAGCTAACTCTAAGAATTACTTTTAAACTTGGCTAAATTTGAATTTAAAAATAGTGCGATACTCACCCGTATACCGCGCCCCAGTCATTACCGACGAGCGCGCGGCAATGGCGGACACTCCCCTTCCGACGGACCACGAGGATTCTGTTCCGGGCGACCGAATGAGACACACGAAAAAAAAACTCCAGTTAGCGATAAGGAGGGGAATAATATCGCATTTATCAAGCCGAATTTCCCGATTCGAGTTTGACAAAAGAATAAACGTACCGATTTGAAGGTTTCGTGGGGTTTTTTGGGTAAGAAAATCCTGCCCAAAAGGTTGTGCCACGTGCCGACAGTTGAGGTTAGATATAGATATGACCGTGAGTATTACGCTTCGGCGTCATGAAAATTCATTGTCGTTTTATTAACTTTCTGGGCTAAAAACTACACGAATCTCACCTCATTGCGCCCGAATAATTTTTAATAATTATGGAAATGTTGCTCTGCGCCGTAGAGCTTAAATAAGATCAAAATTATAGTAATCTTTAGATCATTCCATTTGGAGTTTTCCCCAAAAATTCTAATAGTATTTTTCAATGTTTTATCATAGATTTCCCAACAAATAACCCCAAAACCTGCTCTGTGCCGTAGAGTTTAATAAAGGCCAAAATTATAGTAATCTTTTAGACCATTCTGTTGCGAATTTTCCGCCAAAAATCGTAGTGATATTTTGCAATATTTTATTATGCGTTTCCCGCCGAATAACCCGAAAATTTGCTCTGTGCAGTAGAGCGTAGATAATGCCAAAATCACAGTTAATGTTTTGCCACACTTTTATTGCGGAAACGCCTATCTATAAATGATAATTATTAGGGACCGCGTACCTCGCGAGTTTAAATTAATACCGGAGTGATTATAATTGGAGTAAAGGACTTATGTAGGGTAATTTTCCGATGCATCTATGTGTCATGCGAACAAGTGGGAGTTATTCCTGTCTTTTTATGGGTATTTTTGTAGGAATGACTCAATGCGAATATTCACCAAGGTCATGCACCTATGCTGCCGTCAGCCGCCTTCGTCGTGTCCGCTTACCACGTGCTCCGTATTACATAACCTAAAAATCTGGTTAGGAAATGATGCCTTTTACCTATCAACTATGTGGTTCAATAGAAAAGGTACAACTATAGAACGTTAGGTATTTTTTTTACGACGAATTATTAGGTCTGCAGTTTTGCCAACTCTTCTGCGTTTCCGCCAAAGCAGTGTTAAGAATTTTTAGACGATAAGTTTAGTTTACTTTTGAGGTAAAGGATAGGGACCTACATTTTGTGTATAACCTTGAGAGTTAATTAGTCCTGTTATCGACGAAAATTGTTAGTTGAGTTCTTGGCTTGAGAAAAGATGGATGATGATACAAATGATACAAATGGATTCGTATGGTTAATAAACAATTGTATTATTAGAATATTCCTTTTAGGCCTCTCTGCGTACTTCGCCTCGCGTTTCCCGACTTATGATTCTTTCATTTCGGGTGAAATTCTCGCAAAGCTAATTTTTTATGTAATGAATGGAACTAGAATATAGTCTTATACATTTCAGCATTAAATAGTGATTTTGTAGTTTTTTTGTGCCGATGCGAGCCCCAATGGACCACTTCCCACCCGAACCTATCCCTCTCTCCACAACCAACCCCTGAGCAGCGCGGGCAAAAACCCCAAACTTCCCTGGGTTAGTTTTAGGTTAGTTTTAAGCTAGTCTTAGTTACGTTTTTGAGGGTTTAGACCGATCACCCCGTGATAAGTTTTTTCGGTTTGTTGCTTCCGACGGAAACAAAAAGCAACTGGCGCCCTATAATTGGTATCTTTTTGTTCTCTGCCGCTATCGGGGTAAAGGGGGCGAGTTAACGTCTAGGGTTACCTCTATGGTAATTTTAGCCACGTTACATCACTTTCATTAAACCCCCTTGAATATTCAAATTTTTCCACATACGACCAACCTCAATCGGTAGAGCAGATTTGTATTTTATCAGCTGTAGATAGGGCTACCTCGGTCGGTAAAGCCGATTTCGTATTTTGTCAGCTCTGTCGGTAATGAAGAGTGTGCACTTGCCTTCATACATATACTTGCCCATCCGTATTTGAATTTTCCCGCGCTTTCGTAGCTGTACTACCGGGTGCCGATAAGGTAGGGATTTGCCCCTTCACCTGACCGTGCGCTGTCCATCTGTCCTCCATATATTTGAATTTACCGCGCTCGCAGCGCCCCCTAGCAGTCACCTGCAAATGCACTCGCGGCGTCATCTTGGACCCCCTCACCGACCCTTCACTGACGACTTGCGGAAGCGGCGAAGAGCAAATTCAAATTTTCCCGCGCTTTTCTGACGCCACTTCCGGTTTTTTGGATCAGAACCGTTGTTGTTATACTACTGGAGTGCTAGCATCTCAGCTAGACTTAATTCCGATTAAAACCGATTCCCGCCAAATTAACTGAGGGATTTCCCCCATAGAGTTACCGGATGACTTTCAATGATGGCCCTTCCTCGCGATAACCCTATGAGTCCCACGAAAGTTAGCCTGATGGGCTCCCATCAATCAGGGAAACTAATAATAACTCGACTTTGGATCCTTAAATTCAAAATCCTCCGCCACTGTAAGGTGGAAACCCGAACATCGTGATGTGGACCGATTATTTGTGCAATTGTTGGGATTCGTCTTGGGCCTCAGTCGGGACGATAACGCACATCCCTAATTCTCCAACACAAGCTGCTATGCACCACTATGCCTCCGTTATGAAAACTTCACAGCATTCCTAGATAGGCTCGTGGCGGATACAAAATAGCATTTCCCAGTGGCTATTGCGGGAGATTTCAATTCCTGGGCAGTCGACTGGGGTAGCAAGGAGACCAACCAGAGAGGATGGGCTGTACTAGAAGCCATGGCAACTCTAGATGTCATCCTATTGAACCAGGGGAAGGAACCGACAGTTTGCAGAGGACAAGCGAGCTCCATTGTAGATCTCACCTTCGTCAGCAGCAGCCTGCTCAAAGGAAATTGCGCGTGGGAGGTAACTGAGATCTACACCGCCAGCGATCATGGAGCGTTACTCTGGGAGGTATCTGTTGACTGGAGGTCCGCGGCTGAAATGCGAGAAAATTCGACATCGCCACCTTTCTTTTGGTATTGAAAACTGACTCAATAAATGGTAGAAATGCCATAGACAAAGTAGATGAAGTCATACGGGGAGTCATCGACGCCTGGGACGTGACTATGCACACGAAAATTAATGGAAACCGACGGCCATCGGTGTATTGGTGGAACGATTATTTGTGCAATTGTTGGGATTCGTCTTGGGCCTCAGTCGGGACGATAACGCACATCCCTAATTCTCCAACACAAGCTGCTATGCACCACTATGCCTCCGTTATGAAAACTTCACAGCATTCCTAGATAGGCTCGTGGCGGATACAAAATAGCATTTCCCAGTGGCTATTGCGGGAGATTTCAATTCCTGGGCAGTCGACTGGGGTAGCAAGGAGACCAACCAGAGAGGATGGGCTGTACTAGAAGCCATGTCAACTCTAGATGTCATCCTATTGAACCAGGGGAAGGAACCGACAGTTTGCAGAGGACAAGCGAGCTCCATTGTAGATCTCACCTTCGTCAGCAGCAGCCTGCTCAAAGGAAATTGCGCGTGGGAGGTAACTGAGATCTACACCGCCAGCGATCATGGAGCGTTACTCTGGGAGGTATCTGTTGACTGGAGGTCCGCGGCTGAAATGCGAGAAAATTCGACATCGCCACCTTTCTTTTGGTATTGAAAACTGACTCAATAAATGGTAGAAATGCCATAGACAAAGTAGATGAAGTCATACGGGGAGTCATCGACGCCTGGGACGTGACTATGCACACGAAAATTAATGGAAACCGACGGCCATCGGTGTATTGGTGGAACGATGAAATTGTGACTCTCCGCAAGGAATGTTTCGCCGCGAGAAGATCTTGGCAACGGGCAAGGAAAAAACCCAATCCTCGGAGTAACGTATAAAGCGGCTAAACGCAAAGTCACCAAGGCCATAAAGCTTCGTAAACGTGACTGCTGGAATGAGCTATTGGAGGAAGTGGATCAGAATCCTTGGGGCAGACCGTACAAAGTGGTTATGGCGCGACTCAAGAGTCAACCGATGCCATCACCACCTGTCCTAGGCTTCTGGAAAGGGTGGTCTCAATCTTATTTCCATAACAATCCATTCTAACTGAAAAGCATGTGGAGGGTGCTATCACCGAAGAAATACTATCGATTTCAGCCGAGAAACTATTGCAAGCCTGTAGTAGAGTGGGCAACAAGGCCCCCGGTCTCGATGGTGTGCCAAATATAGCGTTGAAGGCAGCCATTCATGCAACACCCGGAATTCTCCTCGAAAAGTACAACGAGTGGATGTAAGAAGGTATCTTCCCCAGCCGATAGAAGCAACGGAGCCTCGTACTTCTCTCCAAGGGGAAAAAGCCTCCAGACGAGCCGTCATCGTATCGTCCACTCTGTATGCTCGATAAAGCGGGCGAAATTGTGGAGCGCAAAATACATTAGAGAATTGCGGCAGTGGTGGAACCTTTGTTGGCTGATGGTCAATACGGCTTCATACGGCGACAATCTAATTGGATGCTATAGACCTAGTGGTTAGAACGGCTACGAGAGCGATCGAGGGCGAGAAATGGCAAAGAGATACGAAATAATACTGTTTGGTTGTTACCCTGGACATCAAGAATGCCTTCAACTCGGTACGGTGGGATTTCATCCTGGCGGCATTGTCGAAACTGCATATACCGGCATATTTGCAAAGATGGTAGGAAATTACTTCACCGACAGAGTACTTAGATATGGCACAGAAGTAGGTCCTCAAACATATAAGGTGACCGGGGAGTACCCCAAGGCTCGGTGTTGGGGCCTCTTTTGTGGAATATCATATATAACGAACTGCTCAAATTGGCCTTGCCGGCGGGGGCAAAGCTCGTAACTTTAGCGGATGATGTGACCATAATCATAATAATGAAAACTAGTTTGAGGTTAGGGTTGGCGTACACGTGTTTGAAAGTGCTCTGTGTTCTCAATTGATTTTATTTTAAAAAACTGCATTTGTTCTATTCACCCGTCTGTACTATATTAATGATCCCGGTTCTGTGATCGATCGTAGCTCAATAAAAAATAGATAAAACTGAACCGCCACGTGTGTGGTGTTTGCGAGTCGAACATTGCAAAAAATTGTCCTAGTATATTATGTTTTGAGTGTGATAACTGGATGCATTTTAAGTGCACAGGAATGAACAGAAGCGAGTTCAGCAAAATTGCAAATGACATTACTAAAAATGGCACAACTTGGAACCGCAGCAGCTGTACAAGGGAAGTTAGTGTGGTTGTTGGAGACTTGGTGAACGATACTGTATCTATGCATGAGAACCTAGACGTTGATAAAATGGAGGTTCCATTCAAAAAATACTTTGTGGCATTCAAAAAAGGGGTGGAGAGTAGTCTGGTTTCTATCAAATCGGAGATAAATACAATTACTAAACATTTAGCTATCGTGAGCAAGAAACAGGCCCAGCCTGATAATAGGATTCAAACAATCGAATCCAAGTTAAATACCTCCAGTGATTCTGCTGCCAATACTGAAGATATTCTTGCCGAGATGAATGAGAGAAAAAAAGGGCCAGCAAGGTTATTGCCTTAAATGTCCCAGAGTCTAAACATACTGATGGAGCTGATCGATTGGCTGATGATCGTGCTGCAATTGCAGCTGTGCTTTCGTAGAACGTACCTGACTCGGAGAAATTGTTGATAAAACTTATTGTCTTTTTAGGAAAGATAGAGATCAATTTACCAGTGAATTTGAACGGGGTGGTGGTGTATTCATTGCCATCAAACGTAGCATTCCAGCTGAATCGATTTGTATAGAGGATAACAGACTCGAACAAATCTTCGTGACAGTTAAAAGTCTCGAGCGTGACCTGATCCTGGGTTGTATCTACCTTCCACCATCTTCACCGGCTGAACTATTTCAGATTCATCTATCAACCTTATCAATTATCAAAGATCAAGCAGTGACCATCCAGAAAAATGCATGGCAGTTGTATACGATAATATGCACTTTGCCAGTTGTGAACAACTCAACGACAACCTAAATGACCGTGGACGTCTCCTTGACCTCTGTTTTTGTAACGCTGATACCCGGGTGGAGGGAGCCCTACCGCTTACTGTGGAAGACAAAGAACATCCGGCGCTGGGTATTACTCTTGATCTTCAACCACGTCTAATTCCCAAATCCGAACCGTCCTACCTATTTAATAAGGAGGACCATGCTATGCTTAATATGTACTTCCTTGGAACCAACTGGATCGATCTCTATAGATTAAACTCGATAGATGAAAAAGTGGACTGGTTTTATCAAAAAGTATACGAAGGTATAATCCAATTTATTCCTATTTACTCGAAGGCTGATAATAATTATCCTTGTTGGTTCTCTAGGGACTTGATTCGCATGATTAAGTATAAAAAATCAGCCCATGCCAACTTTAAGGACGCGAAAACAAAGGATAGTTACAAGATCTTCCGAAATTATAGGTCTAAATGCAAAAATCTCAGTAAACGCTGCTATAAAAAATATGTACAGAAGGTGGAGAACTATACACGCAATGACTCTAGTGAATTCTGGAGGTTTGTGAAGAACAACAGGAGGAATGACACAGAGATCCCTTCCACCATGATGTGGAAAAATTATACGGCTGAGAAAGGAATGAACATCAGCAACCTCTTTGCCTCATTCTTCCAAAGCATATATGATGATGCGGAACCAAATTCCTCTGCGGCCTTTGAAGAGGATCATATTCCTGGCAAAGATGCTAACTTAAGTTTCTTTGAGGTGAACTTCGATGGCGTCTTCAAGGCGCTCTCAAACCTTGACATCAAAAAAGGTTCTGGTCCGGATGGTCTGCCTAACGTCTTTTTAAAAAACTGTGCTGTTGGATTATGTGAGCCGATTACACACATTTCTAGTAAGTCCTTGGAGACTGGCTTCTTCCCATCAATTTGGAAGATATCATATATATGTCCTATACACAAATCTGGACCTAGATCAAATGTTGAGAACTACCGACCAATCTGATTGCAATCGTCCTTGGCTAAGCTCTTTGAAACCCTGCTGTGTCCTCAACTCACTGCGGCTGTTAAAAGTATGATCATTGGTAATCAACATGAGTTTATCAATGGCAGATCAACGACATCTAAACTACTTTTCTATACCAACTACAACCAACTACATATTGAATGCAATCAGCCGTGGCCTGGATGTGCATGCTGTGTACACAGATTTTAGCAAGACATTTGATACCGTGGACCACGGCATACTGGCTCAAAAACTTCATCAATATGGTATCCGTGGTAAGGCCGCTGATTCGATTCAATCCTATTTGACAGACAGATATCTTCAGGTGAGAGTGAATGGACATATGTCCGAAGAATTTAGTGTGAGTTCACGAGTTCCGCAGGGTTCGCAATCCGGACCACTTCTTTTCAATATCTTCATCAATGACATTGGCGATAACTTCAAGTCCTGCCTTCTCTTCTACGCTGACGGCTTGAAAATTTTCCGGGCTATAGTGAATCCTGGTGATTGTGCTGCACTTCAATCGGATCTGTTCGAGTTGGAGAATTGGTGTCACCAACAGACTCAGTCTTAATACTAAGAAGTGTGAAACTATGTCGTTCTTCCGGGGTCTGAACACACTCCCTGCTGTCTATCAGCTGGGAGGCCGACCGCTTCAAGCCGTTGCTATAATGAAAGATTTGGGAGTACGAATCGATAGCAAACTCACATTCTCCAGCCACCTGGACAGTATCGTGCAGCGAGCCTATCGAGTCATGAGGTTCATTATTAGATCTGGAAGATTTTTTGATCAGGCCCATACCCGAGTACATTTATACACTACTCTGGTCAGACCACTCTTGGAATATCGTGCTATTGTATGGTCTCCTTACACGGACAGGGTCATTGACAGATTAGAAAGATTGCAACGTAAATTCTGTAAATTGATATGTCGCTTTGAGTACCGTAGAGGTCGTACTCTCACCACAGAATGTGTGTGCAAACGCTTCCGGCTGGACAGTCTTTCGTGTCGACGACTTGCTGGTCTGCGCCATATCGTTTGCTCTTCACCGTTACAACGTCGAAGAATTACGTACTAAACAGCCACCTTAATAGAATTGCCAAAGTGGTTAATGATAACTGTATGCAAATGAACTTTTTTCGTGGTTCATACGCCCCGTTTTCCGCAACCGTGAAAAGTATAATCACAGACTGTTAGGTCATAGTGAACAATCATGTGCAATTTACCTTTTTTTCTCTCTTATGTTATTATTACTTGTTTTGTTATTTTTTATTTTTATTTTCGATGCTTCATGAGAAAATTTTTGTTTCTGATTCCTTTGTTTTCCTTTCCTTTAACCTCATAATTATGTATACTATTTCAAAGATTCTTATGTATAAAGCCGATTGGCGTGAAATAAATAAATAAATAAATAATCATCGTGGAAAAAGACCTACTCACGCTCCGGCTCATTTTCGAGAATGTTTTTAACAAGATACGACAATGGATGGACTCGATCGGTTTACAACTTGCGAAGCATAAAACTGAGGCCCTACTCATCACGAGCCGAAAGAAATTGGAGATAATTACGCTGCAACTCGGTGAGCACGAAATAACTTCCCAGCCCGACACACGTTACCTGGGAATTATGATTGATGCTCGACTTAGTTTTAGACAACAAGCCCAACTTGCAAGCAGTAAGGCAGGTGCGGTGAAGACTGCCCTTGCAAGGCTTATGCCGAACTTGGGAGGGCCAAAACAAAAGAGTAGGTTTTTGTTATCGTTAGTTGTTACGTCGGTATTAACATATGGTATTTCTATCTGGACTGATGCATTACGAAGTTAAGCAGCACAACGGCAAATTGTTCCCGTCTACAGGTTGACCCTTAGAGTGGCGAGCGGATACCGGACAGTATCTAACGACGCTGTGTGTGTCCTTGCTGGGATGCTACCTATCGCAGTTTTAGCGGAGGAGCGTAGGTGCCTCTACACCCACAGTAGATTAACTAAGCTGAGCCCGGTGGACCTGAGGAGAGAAGAACGAAATCTCAGCATTGAGTGATTGCAGCTACAGTGGGATGCCTCGAGCAAACGTCGGTGGACTTATCGAGTGATACCGAAGCTGGGTGTTTGGCTTGACCGATCACATGGACAAGTCCATTATTACCTAACTCAGATGCTCTTAGGCGACGGATGCTTTCGGGAATATCTTCACAAATTCAGGCGTGAAGATTCCGCGGATTGCCCAAAGTGTCAGAGAATTCAGGAAAACGCGGAACATGTTCTCTTTGCATGTCCGCGTTTCGACGTCCAACGATCTATATGGAAAAATACCGCAGATAAACCCATTAACGCTGGAAATCTTATGGAAGTTATGCTGTCATCAGAGGCAGCATGGAACGTGACAAGCGATTTCGCAATGGAGGTCCTGCAGAAGCTGCGCCGCGAGGAGCAACTTAGGAAAAATCCAGAGTAAACGGAGGATCTTCTTACCGTGGAAGACCGGAAAGGGTTCTCTACTGAAGAAGCCGCGGCTATCATCCCCTACACAACGAAGTATTGCTTCGCAGATGTTGCGTTGTGGTCTGGGGACACCTGAGAGGTATTGTGTGTGCCAAGGGCTATTGCCCCTTGCACTTTATATTTTTGTTTGTTAATTTTTGGAAGGTCGTAAAGGAAATAATTCAAAAAAGAGGAAGGAAAGAGAAAGAATGAAGCGAGAGGAAGGCGTTGGCTTCCTTCTTTATCTTTTTTTTACAAACAAAAAAAGAAAACACATACACACACACATACATAGGCATTTGTTCGAAATCTCACGGTCAGGATTTTGACATACCTCAAAGACCAATTCGGAATCGAAAAGAAAAAAATGCGATGTGGGTTTGGCCCTCTGCAGGCCAAACTTAAAACTGCCTGATGTCTGTCTGTGTTGTGTGTGTTTTTTTTCTTTTTTTTTCCTCCGTCCCTCTTATTTGTACGCCCCCGGTAGCGGCCGTGTAAGCATTCCTTCAGGGGACGTACCGGACACCCACCCATGCGGCTGAGGCCGACTTTCGCCATTTTTTTTAGGCCATCGTATTTCTAAACACAGGGTAAACCTCCAGAAACCCCTGTGCTATGATGGCCGGCGCCTATGATGGAACCCACCCCCCCCCCTGCGTCGGGTTAGGTTCCCGCTCCGCCGGACGGTCTCATTTTATGGGTACCGCCGATAGTACACACGGAAGTTCCTGCATCGGTCGGAATCCATGAGAAAATATTTTGAAAAAATATTCTCCGGCGGCCGGGCACGAACCTAGGACCTTCGGAGTGGTAGGCAGATACTCTACCACTACGCCAAAGCCCCGACATTGTGTGTTGTGTGTGTGTGTCTGTGTATGTGTGTGTGTTTTCGTCATATTAATACTTTATCTTCTGAACGGTCACTTTGTTAAATTCAACACTGTATCTCCTGCACCGTTTTAGATATGAAAAAAAGGCTCACATAAGACACCTTTTTTATGTAAGGAACAACATTGATTAGGTACTAGCTTCCCAATCTCTCACTTTTCTCGTTCTAAATGATTTCAATTGTTTGGAACGCTCTAACGCCGAAACGGTTAAAGATAGAAAAATACTTAAACGACACAAAATATGTATTTTTTCTATAAGGAACAATATTTACTAGACACATTTTCGGGTATCTATAATATTTCGTGATGTACAGCGTTATAAACGATTGAAATTATTAAAAACAACAGAAATAATTGTTACCTCACTTTGACAGTCCTTTTTGGGCTGGGTACCACGGAGACGCATCGATCAAAGACAAAATAAACGGGATGTGGGTCTGACCCTCTACGGGTCGAACCAATAACTTGCCGCTCGTTCCCCTGTATATGTTACATCCAAAATTTCGGTTCATGTCTCAAATTATGAACTTTTTAAACCTTTCAAAATTTCCAAATGTGAAAAAATTTATCATTTTCAAAATATGAAACGATTTTTCAAATATATAACCTTTCTTGCGATTGAGTTAATATGCAATTTGTTAATAACAATTAACTATAGGTGTTAACAAAAAATGTCATGTTGCATCAAATGTGTGTTTTTACGTATGGAACGACTTTCATTGGACACTTTGTTTCGTAACTCCACCTGTTCTTGGACAGAGCAATGTAAACAATTGAATTTGTTAATAACAATTAACTATCGGTGTTAGCAAAAAAGTTATACAACATCAGATATGTATTTTTGTGTATACCAACTTTCATTGACTAATTTGTTTTGTATCTTTAACCGTTGTCACGATGCAGCGATACAAACAATCTATTTTGTGAACAAGAATGCTGAATTGCAATTTGGTATTTGAAGTAACAATATATTTTCCGAAGCTGAAGACACTGTTCATCATTGACTCCGAAAAATGAGAGCTTTCAATTTTCCAATTTGGTGCAAGCATCTTTTGCTTTTTGTGTAATTATCGCGTACATATAAAATCTGTCAGCACTGGACAGAATATGTAAAACACTCGAAACATCATAAATTAACAGAACGTCAAAAAATATTCTGTGTATATGATTTTCAATAACTACATAAGCTATGACAACTTGAACGCTTGTCATACTTTTGAAAACTAAACCCGAATAATTTGATCAAGCAATAAATAAATGACGATTGAAAAATCAATCATGTCACGATTTTCGAGATATTTCGACTCTGACGATGTTCATTTATGTGTATGCGCTTTCTTGAATAGGATAACAATTAACTATGGGTGTTAGGAAAAAAATTATGCAATATGAAATTTGTATTTTCCCATGTGGAACGACTTTCATTGGACACTTTGTTTCGTATCTTCAACCGTTCTTGGTATAGAGAGATCTAAATAATTAACTTCCCGATTATTCGGGAAGTTATTGTAATGACCCCGAAATCGATATTTTTCCTTTGATCCTGTGACTGGGGTTTTAAGTATACCAAAATGCTGCCCAACAAATTTTGAATCGATGTCTGTTTGGGTGTGTGTGTGTTTTTTTTTTCGCCGTCCCTCTCATTTGTACGCCCCTGGTAGCGGCCGTGTAAGCATTCCTTCAGGGGGCGTACCGGACACCCACCCATGCGGCTGGGGCCGACTTTCGGCATTTTTTAGGCCATCGTATTTCTAAACACAGGGTAAACCTCCAGAAACCCCTGAGCTACGATGGCCGGCGCCTATGATGGAACCCCCTCCCCCCCCCCTTCGTCGGGTTGGGTTCCTGCTCGGCCGGGCGGTCTCATTTTATGGGTACCGCCGATAGCACACACGGAAGTTCCTGCATCGGTCGGAATCCATGAGAAAATATTTTGAAAAAATATTCTCCGGCGGCCGGGCGCGAACCTAGGACCTTCGGAATAGTAGGCAGATACTCTACCACTACGCCAAAGCCCCGACCCGTGTGTGTGTGTGTGTGTGTTTTTTTTTTTTTTTTTAAGTGAAACTTCTTATGGGAGGGCTTTGAAATCTCGATCGGCAACCTTTTTGGTGACGCTCGCTCTAACGTAGTAAGTAAGAGTGAGAGGCCTCCGGGAATCGAGCGAGAGTGAGACGGACTACCTTACGTCTCGTCTATCGGGCGAGAGTGAGAGGCCTTCGTGTATCGTGCGAGAATGAGACGGAAGACTTTCTGTCTTTCATGTCATTGTCTGCGTTCAGGCGGCGTCGCGATCGCGGAAAACAGCTGTTGGTTTCTAACACAGTGATCATAAGCAACGTATTTTGTTTTTGTGCGTGTCTTCATTACTCAAATCGAGAGTTTTGTGCAAATATGCCGAAGTCGGGTGCAGAAAGGACAAAAATGTGGCGGGAGAAAAAACGGGCGAGTGAAGGAATTGATCAGAATAGAAAACGGAAAAAAAGTAGAACTGAAATTGAATGAGATAGCAGGGAATGGAGGCAAACACGTGCTAACCTCTTACGTGACAGTGTGGACGATAGTGTAAATAATCCAGAGAATGAACTATTAGCAACGACTTCGACTCATCCTCCTCCTGATTGTGATGTACATAGTGGTGATCGATTACAATATTCAGACTTTAATGAGTTTAAAACTGCACATAAGAACTTTCACCGTGATTTTATAAATAATCCATTCGGTTTTACGTGTTGTGTATGTGATAGATTATGGTTTAAAAATGACTTGAAGACTCTATCCGTTGAAAATGAAATTCGTGTTCAACAAAAATTTCCAGAATTCAGAAGTAATAATGAGCTGGCATGCACCAGCTGTCGCCAGGCTTTGAGGAGAGACAAAATTCCAACATTGTCGAAATTGAATGGCTTTGTATATCCCCCGATCCCTGCACATCTTCCGAAGTTAGATTTAGTGTCCGAGAGACTCATTTCTCCTAGAATTCCATTTATGCAAATTCGCAGATTGCGTCATGTGCATGGACAATTTGGAATTTTGGGGCAGGTGATCAATGTTCCAGTGGATGTCAATACAACGGTCAATCACTTGCCCAGGAACATTGACGACGATCACTGTGTTTACGTTCATATCAAGAGAAAAAAAATTCATCGATCAAGCTACTTGACAGGTTTAATAAACAAGAGAAATATCAAAATATGGCTAAGATGCTTAGTACCGACTGCATTGTATCAACTGTACGACATCAAAGTTGAAGAATCTTTCTTTAATGAGGATTGTGTCGTTCATCAGATACCTATAGATGAACTGAGTGAAGACATCCCCATGGAGGAGAGCCTGTTCGCTCAGCAACACACATTACTCTGGAATGACGATCAATATTTGAGGATTGCTCCTGGGGAAATGAATGTCCCTCACAGTCTATTATTTGATGAGCATGCAGAAGAGTTATCTTTCCCTACTATCTATCTCGGACAATTCCGGCGCTTTAGTGAAGATCTCAATGTGACTCCATTCATGATGGCTACCAGTGAGCTAAGGAGATCTGATCGACGTGGGGTTACACCTCATCATTTACTCTATATGGCAATGAAAATTATGAGGTTTAGAGTCCGTGACAGTCTATCCATTGCTTTTAAACACGTAGGTAAAGACACAAAAATTACACGTGAACAAATTCAATCAGAGGAGTATATAAATCATTGCATAGAAAACAACTTGGCTTTTCTACGTTGTATCCCTAACTCGACTTGGTATTGGGCTGAAAGAAAGAGAGACTTATTCGCAATGATCAGACAACTCGGAAAACCCACGTTATTCCTAACTATGAGTGCTAATGAAGTTGGTTGGCCCTCATTATTACAATTATTATATAAATTGAAGAATAATGGAGCAGAAATTACAGAACAAGATGTTCAGGAACTCCATTATATTGAAAAGAGCACACTCATCAATGAAGATGCTGTAACATGTGCCATCTATTTTAATAAGCTCATCAATGTTATAATGAACATACTTCAGTCCAAAAAGTCTTCTCCCTTCGGGAAATATCGTGTTGTCCATTATTTTAAAAGAATTGAATTCCAGCATCGTGGGAGCCCCCATGCACACATTCTGCTATGGCTTGAGAATGCTCCAGCGGATCCACTAGGTGCTGACCGACTAAAAGCTATTGAACTAGTTGATACATTGATATCAGTGGCCTCTTCAGAATCGTCGGGGAACATCAAACTACAGACACATAAGCACACGTTCACATGTTACAAAAAAATAGCTGCGAACGCTCATCAAAAATGCAGATTTGAAGCTCCATTCATGCCATGCAGATACACAACTATACTGACACCAATGCAGAAAGAAAAACCAGGATTCCACACGTATAAACAACATTACAACACGATAAGAACAAACTTAGAGAACAATGACTATGCTGATTTGGATAGTTTCTATCAGGGAAATGGAATACTATCAGATGATTACTACATGAATGTGCTTCGAGCTGGCATCAATCGTCCCAGAGTATTTCTTAAACGTCAACCCATGGAAAACTGGCATAATCCATTCAACCCATTCATTTTCAATATTTTGAAATCAAACATGGATGTGCAATTTATGACCGAAGAATACTCATGTGCCGCATACGTAGTGGAATACGTCAATAAAACGAACCGTGGAATTAGCAATCTCCAACGTAACATCACTGAAACAATGGATGAACATCCAGCGTTCGATATTGTCGAAATTACTAGGAAAATGAGCGTTGACATGCTAAATACTGTCGAAATTACCAGTCAGGAAGCTGCATGGTACCTTCTGCGTGAACCGATGTCAAAGTCTTCTTCAGTTGTTACCTATATTTCAACAATATGGCCGATCGAAAGACAAAGAATTCGAAAAACTCAGAAAGAACTCAATGAAATGGATGCTGATGATGATGTAACAAACATATGGAAAGAAAATTGGTTTGACAAGTACGAAAAGAGACCTGAAGAGCTAAAAGATGTCAATTTGGCCCAGTTTGTTGCTCATTACACACTGAATAATCAGGGGAATTGGACACGAAGGAAAGAACCTCGGATTATTCGGTACAGAAACTACGACATGGCTGATGATTTCAATGAATACAAACGGGAAATGGTGACTTTGTATATGCCATTCCGAGACGAAGAAAATCAAATTCTTGCAGAAACTAAATTCATACAGATTTACGACGACAACGAAATATTGATTTTGGAGCGACATAAAGAATTCTCATGGAATTTAGATATCCAGAAAACCATCGAGATATGCCGAGAGTTGTGTCGTGAAGATGAATTAAATCAAGATGATGATGCTGAAGGAGACAACGTAGGTCGCCTTTTTCCTGAAGCAAATCCTTTCCAAGAATTGTATAACGCTGACCACATAATGAACGACGATCTGCGGTTAGCAACACTTAACAAACTGGGTGCTATCGCAAAGAAGAGGGATAATTTAATGTCTAATGAACAATTCTATGAACTAATGAGAATGGCCAATCAGAGGCAGAAAGCACTCCTGATGCATGTGACTGCTAATCTCCTCTCATCAAACCGATCACCACTCCAAGTTTTCTTCACTGGGCCAGCAGGATGTGGGAAGACATTCCTCATTAGACTCCTCATGGAAATTTACAACCGCTTCACAGATAATGATGGTTTTTGCAATGCTTACATCGCATGTGCATCAACAGGAAAGGCTGCAATAGCAATTGATGGTACGACAATCCACACTGCATTGAAAATATCCCTTTCCAAACTATTACCATTATCAATTGAAGTGGCTCAACAGTACAGAATGCTCTTCAAATACGTCCAAGTTATACTCATCGATGAGGTCAGTATGGTAGGAGCGGAATTGCTGTCTCAAATTGACGCACGGTTAAAACAAATAACAGGAAATATCAAAGATAATTTTGGAGGAATGGATATCATTTTCATAGGTGATTTGCGTCAGTTACCTCCAGTGCGTGCTACACCCATCTATCAAGCAACAAAACGACGCATAGCAGCACCAACACTTTGGCGTGACTTGAAGTTCTATGAATTGGATAAAGTCATGAGACAAGCGAATGCTGATTTCTCCTCTTTATTAACTAAAATTGGAAATGGCGAAGAATTGGATCAAGAACAGATACACCTAATCGAATCTCGTTTTTATACAAGAGAGAAGATATAGAATTCGGCTATATTTGACAAATAATGCTGTAAACGAATACAATTTGACAATTCTTAATTCTGCAGAGAATAAAACAGTCTCAATAGCTACTGATGCATTCACCGGCTGCCATAATGCTGAGCAACAATCATTTGTACGACAAAAATTGCATAAAAAAATATACCCAATATGGACCTGAACTTGAAACAACTAGAATCGCTTTCAATTGGGTTGTCATCTGTTGGAGAAATGTGTGCACCTGAATGTCGCACAGAAAGCGGACAGCGGATTATGCTTATAGCACTCTATATTTCACCAAATCAGAAGATGGCGAAAATAATAGAGTTTATTCACCTTCACTTGCTGCCGTATACTCCAGTGGGGGCTGCAGAAGTTGGAGTAGAGCTGGACAAAATGCCTATGATTCTAGGTGGAGATTTTAATGTTAATTTTGCTTCAGAGGATTCCAAGCCATTAATTCAGTTCATGCAACAGAAATTGTCATTGGAAATGAACAATTCACCAATTGAATCGACTACACGCCATGGTACCACGATCGATGCAGTTTTCTCTCGTTACATCGAAAATTTGGAGTCAAGAGTCTTCATTACCTATTTTAGTTACCACAAACCTATCATTTCGTTCATGAAGAGTCTACCAGAGAATGAAGGTGAAGCTGATTGAGATTTAATTCATCATATTCATACTAATATTATTGTATCTTGAAAAAAGTATAATTATTATGATGAATACATTAATATTCACTATCAAGAAGTGTTTGACACGTGATTAAGATGATTCCTCTCCCTCTAAACATAGAAAATTAAATAATCCTTGCCGATCCAATCATTCAGTTTCACTTCTATCGCGTGTCTTCATGACACACCATTTTTTTTTCTACTCTTTCTCTCTTCGTATTCACCCACGTAACCGCTGTTAGGCATTACTTCATGGGGGTTCCGTACGTTTTTTTCCGCGGACAAAATTCCCGCGACAATATTTCCGCGATAAAATTTCCGCCGACAATTGTTCCGTGGACTAAATTTCCGCCGACAATTAGTCCGAGAACAAATTTTCCACCGACAAACCATCTAATGACAATTTCCATTTATATGTTTAAAGCAAAAATACGAAGAACAATAAATTGTATATTTCAAAAAATGTATATTTCAAAATTGCCATACATTCTCATGAGAGACCAAAAATATAAATAACATCAAATGACTTCAAATACACTCAACAATCACATAACTCAACGAATGTTTGGAAATAACACAAATATAATTTAAATAACTCCAACTTTAGAATTTCAAAAGCGCGGCCACACGCTTCAAATAGGCCAATTTTTCACTTGAATCATACATAGAAACAATATTTTTAAGACGTTCATCATAATTGCGATATGCTTTGCGTTGAGAAATATTAACAGAAAGTCCAGTATCAAGCTGAGCCATAAGTAATTCCGTGTAATTTTGTTCGTTCTTTATCACATTCAAAAATTTGCCAATCTGAGCATGTCTAACCTTTACTTTTCCATTAAATGAGTGATGCCATCCTTCTACAAGATTATTCGTTCGTATTCCGTCATTTAAAACAGCATCGTAACAGTTGCACAGTTCCATATCAAATCTAGGCTTACCTCGACGTTTCCGATTACGAGTAGGAACACCTACCCATGTTCGATTAAAGTAATCAATAAGCTGAGCTAATTTTTCTTCATTTACGTCAAAAAACTCAGATGCAAGAACTTCATCATAAGCACCAATGACGTCAACGTCAGGTACGAAGGCAAGTGCACTTAACAATCGAATATTCAGAGCGAATTCCACTTCAGTATTATACTGAGTCTGTAGTCCGAACTCCTGAATTTTAGCCCACACTCTTTGAGAAAAATGAAAAAAAACAGCCAGATATGGTAGCACGTGGAAAACGGTCAGAGAACGCAAGTGCAAAAGCCAGTTCAAAATCAATCATTAGATTTTTAGGCTTAAGTAGAGGTCGATGACGTTGCAGAATTCTCAAAAAATCTAAATACATCGAATTAGTTTTGTTGGCTGTTAGTAGGTACACAAGAGGTAAACTTTTTTCATTTTTCACTCCATGAATAGTATATAATTAAGTAAAAATTGACGGAACAGATCGAAAAGTTCCTTCGCTCAACCATTGCTTGCATTTGACGAGTTCGTCCAAGTTTTGCTCAGTCGTATAAATGAGAAATCGCGTATCCGACGAACCACCACTATCGTGCAATAGAAACATGTCACCATTTTCAGTTAACTTGAATTCTTCAGGAATAACAAGAGCAGCAAGAGATGAAGGATTATTCAA
Source organism: Asobara japonica (assembly GCA_026005395.1). Lineage (NCBI taxonomy): Eukaryota > Metazoa > Arthropoda > Insecta > Hymenoptera > Braconidae > Asobara > Asobara japonica. Next base: position 99,642 of record BQMI01000439.1, read on the forward strand.
TTGTGGATTGACCTTCGCACGTACTCTTTGAATCGTACGTACCATTGATATAGGTTTAGGCAATCGGGCCGCAACTGGTGTCAAAACTTTAGGCATTTTAGCAACAACAACAACTGGATTGTCATCATTGTCCACAGCTCTTCTTTTCAAATTATTTTTTATCTCCTGAGCTTCAATCTCACTCCGATCAGCTGCATGTTCATGCTCGGGAACTGCATCAATGAGGTTCCCTAGAATAATTAATCCCATTAGAGTACAAACACTTGAATACAAAAACAAACCGCAGCTGTGGTAAAAACTTACCTGAGACTTCGTCAGTAGTAGTGTGCACCGTGATTTTACATCCACTGCGGACAAAGGCGGTGCACTGCCATGTAATAGTTTGATTTTTATTCAGACGTTTCCGATAGAACGAATGCCCACCCAATACTAAAAGTTTTGTCCCCTGCTGGGAGGTGATAAATTGTAATGGCATGATAATAAGCCCATGAAATACAATGTGTAACTGAAGGAACACAATAACCGCTGGCGACTACGAAGTGAAGAAAATGGAAAACGTGAAAATCGAGAAAGTGGGGATTCTTATTTTGAAAATGAAATATACTGCTAAATGAGAAAAAGTGGGGATAGCCATGACATAATGATAAAAGTGTGAAAAATTTAGCAAAAAAAATTGAAGAAACGTAAATTTTGTCGCGGAAAAATCGTTTAAAAAAAAATTGACAACATATTAAATGTCAAAGGAACAAATGTCAATCGTAAAATTGTCACAATTTATTTTTTTTTTGGAAATTTTGTCGCGGAAATTTCGTCCGCGGGAAAAAACGCGTGTTACCCTTCATGGGCAATACTACGGATCAGAGTACCCACCCATTGCGGCTGGGACCGACTTCGCCATTTCAGCTCATCGTATTTCTAATCACAGGGTAAACCTCCAGAAACCCCTGTGATACGATGGCGGGCGTCTACGATGGAACCCTCCCTCCCCCCCCCACGCGCCGGGTCGCGTTCGGTCCCGGCTCACGGTCTCACTTCATGGATACCGCCGATAGCACACACGGAATGTTCCTGCCATCGGTCGGAGTCCGTGGGAAAATATTTTTCAGAAAAAATATTTGCAGTGAGCGGGAATCGAACGCGGGACCTTTAGAATAGTAGGCAGACACTCTACCCACTACGCTAAAGCCCCGTCCCCCGTGTTGTGTGTGTGTGTGTGTGTGTGTGTGTGTATGTGTGTTTCCGAAATCTTGATCCTATGTTTCTCACGAACGAATGAAGCTATCGAGACCGTCAATATTGGAATCGAAGCATTTTCATGTAACTTAGAGGGGATTAGATTTTGGGTGAAATTGGTGTAGTATGTATATTGTTATTAACAATTTTAATTGTTTATCGCGTTTTATTGCATAAACTATTAGAGTTAGGCCAAAATTTATATGAAAAAAATTGTTCCTCCTATAAAAGTGTGTATTTTATGTAGAATGATTTTTTTCGCAAATTTGCATAATTAAGGAGGTATGGTCGTCCGAGCAATTTGGAATACGGGAACAATGCATATCGCCAGGGTCGTTCCTTATACGAAAATGCACATTGAGTATGACTTTTTTCAATATAGGTTAAAATATATCGCGAGTTGAACTAGAATATACTTGGCGAATAAATATGTCGAGAATTGCGGGCAGGATGTCAAAGAGCGGGATAATTAGGAACGTACAGAGGTAGAGAGGGTAACTCGGCGAACGAATTCCAGTTGAATATTTTTATGCGGCTTACAAATCAAACTAAACTGATCGCGTGTAATAATTATTAGTCACAAGTTCAATTATTGATATCACTATTGAGTTTGCTCATCACCATGGTTGCATCCTTATGCTGTACTGAAATACCAAATGGGGAAGTTTTGTTTGTGCCCCGTATGGCGCACACACATTTGCACACCACTAGTTGAATTTGTTAATAACACTTAACTATCGGTGTCAGCGAGAAAAGTTACATGCCATGAAATATGTATTTTTCTGCCCTCGGGCCAGAAAGCGGTAACTTTCGGGCCGCTGCGCTAAATGAAGTTACCGCTTTCCGGCTTCGTCGAGCAGAAAAAGAGTATACACACCTCGGCCAGCAAGTAAGAAAGCCACAGATCACATTATTGTCGACCTCGGCTTCGCCTCGGCCAACAACTAAACGTGATCTGAGCCATTCCTTACTTTGCTGGCATAGGAATGTAATCTACTATTTGTGTGTGAAAACCTTTCACAGACAAACATCTCGCTCAAAATGGTCGGAAACGTTTCTAAGGGTCATGAAACGGGAAGATCAGGTGAAATTTCCAATTTCGATTTTCGGACCTATAACAATGGAAAAACCACATTGGGTCATTGGTTCTTCAGGAAACGTTCGACAAAGTTTAATGTTCACACACACACCCACACCCACACCCACACACACACACACAGACACACACTTATACAAACTTGTTTCAGAAAACTTATCAGCATGTCGTCAAACATCAAAAAAAGTGAAAATTTCCCTTTTGATTGCCAGGGTTATTTCAATAACTTCCTTTAGGTCGGGAAGTTAACAACACATTTGAATTTCGGGGGCTTTACAGTAACTTCCCGAAAAATCGGTAAGTTAATACATATCGTGCATCTACTACCTCCTAGATAGCGCCAGATTATATTGCGGCCCTTCTTTGTCAATGCAGTTTCCAGCCAGGTGCTGCTAGCTTGACGAGGAGGTGTCATGCATGTATTTTCCGCTGTTCCTATGGTAGCTGCAAAAACACCTAATTCTGACTTAAACTCAAAATTGATCGGTTTACCTAAAACAGAACTTTCCAAATCTCAAAAGTCAGTCCCAGTCGCACGGGTGGGGGGCCAGTACTCCCTCGCGAAGGAATGCGCAAGAGCAGCTAGCGTGGGGAGTACAAACGAGAGGGACGAAGGCAAAACAACATACACATCCGGACATTATCTCACGATGACATGGGAAAATTTTTGGTGCCCTTAAACGATACGTGGCGGACTAAAAATACGATTGTTGAATTTGGGGTCCTTACAATAACTCTCGGAAATTGGGAAGTACAAAAGCTATGTCACATTTCTATCCATCGACTCACGCTCCAGATCGACCTGGCATCTCAAGGACTATGATGTTCGTCGCTTAGCTGAACTAATAACGGTAAGATTACAATCGGTATACGGCATATCCTATATGGGACTTTTCCTATATGGGAAAATAAAATGTGTATCTTTTAGAATGGAGTATAATTCAATCCACGCTTTTGTATACTGATTAATACTCAAAATGTTGTTAGACCAATTGTACACCAGCAGCGGCGAGAATTTTACATTGAGAATTGTGTAAAATTGATTAAATCCCTTGAAAACTGAAGATTAAGTGAACACCTAATTTTCTATTTCCAAGAAGACAATAATTTTCTTCTGAAAGTTCATAAAAGAGTTTCAAAAGTAATCCGTGCTGAACGAATATAAAAAATGTCAACGTCTCCATGAGAAGGGACCGTTTAGATTAAGTTACTTCCGGAAATTCTTTTCGGAGACCTTTTTTTACTGCACGATTTTTATTCCACCGCATAAACAATTTTTCCTGTGCTATTCGCAGAAATTATCAATGAGAAATTCAATTGCTATTGTGTCTGGCATAATTAATCTCACAAATAAAACAATTGCTCTGCGACAAGGCCAACTCAATTAAACTTGTTTTACGTATTCATATGGCTGTTTCCTCATATTTGGGAATCTACAATCTAAAAAAAAACTTGACTCATCAACCTTTACCTGATCGATGTAATCGAGTTTCATTATGTCCATCAACATCAATTCTAAACGAATCTACTGTTCCGTCAATTTCCATAATTAATAGGCAATTGATAAATCTATAATACTGAAGCGGGTAACGAATAAACGTGCGCACCGTAGAGTCTATCCACAACTCTTTTCCCTACCGTTTGTTCGCGTTTACGCGTGCACCAATGGCAATAAGTTGTGCCGCCCTAACTCGCGCACATTTCCAGTCGTACAGAAACCCGCGTTCGATAAGGACGTACTCGGGGACGCTGGGGTTTAAACGTGTATGTGACAATCGGATTCAATAAAATAACAGAAGGCACAACACAGAATTATATTAGTGAAGTAAATATTGGACGCAGGCATTATATTTTTTTTGTGCAAAACTCTAGTTGTTTACGGTGAGTTTTTAACTATTTTTTCAAAAGAGCTACACAACATTTTGATGTTATTGCTTTTTTACAGTATTCATTTACCTTTTTTGATACATGTTATAAGTGGATATTAAGCTATCATTATTTGGGATTTGAGAACAGTTCTTAATGACGTATTATACGGCGGGTTATTATTACTTCCTTTTCACGCAAGTAGTGAGAAGATGCTTAATTAAATTGTTACTTCAAGGGCTTCGCCAAAAGAGATTATAAAGGGATTACCGATAACCTTTACCCAACCACTCGCCCTAGGAATTCCTCCATGAATGAACGCTTTTCGTTTTTTTATTATTCTGGGTAAATATGCAAAATTTTAGCCCCCTTGTAGACACTTCGTTAAGAGGTAGAAACCTCTTAAAACTTGGAATGAGAATAAAATTTCGCATTCAAGTTTTCGTGGAATGAGATAAGCGGGTTTAATTTCATATCTGTGATGAATATTCGGAACTCAGGGATTAATCTCTCGTCTAGTCAGACGGTGCGATTTTTTGTTTACTCTGAAGTGGGTTTTGGTAATTTATAGATTTGATACTCGTTCGGGGGAAAAGTTATTCAGCGATCAATCGAAAATACTTAATAGCAAGTAATTTATTGAGATTTGGTTGTGAGAATATACGAGAGTTTAAAATTGTTGAGCAGACATGGAGATGGAATTGACGTTTTCCGAGGGCGGATGTTTTATAGTCTTTGGAGAAGGCGTTTATCCAAATGCGTAAGCCATTTACCAGAACTCTGTTGGCATTTTATGGATCGCATTATGGAATCAAAAATTGATGACAGAATCTGTTACATTCTTGATTAATTTGATCGGTTTGACACACGCAACTATGTATTTTTTAAAAAATTCCCATAGGATGTAGAATTTATATTTAATGAAATTTTCCCTCAATTTGAATACTTTGATTTTTCGAATCCTCCGAAAAAACCATGGAGTGTAATCAATAACATCACAATTACATTTTAGACCATAGTGCTTATCTTGAAGTATTCAGATCTCATAGCCTAATTCTGATTGTCCTTTTAACTACCGAATGAAAATTTTGTCATAATATGGTCGCGTCTTTCTAAGATCTTGAATATATATGTCATAGTAATGGCTGTGAACTGGGAATGTTGATGCTTTTACTAGCTTCGATCTGAACGGCCCCCATTCATTATATTTTCACATCGGACGCGCTGAACAATCAGTTTTGAAACTCGCATTACTAGAGATATTTGTAACATATGACTGGGGAGAGTGTATGAGAAATGATCATCCTAAACAGGAAGTTACAAACGCAAGATTACATTCGCTCATTTTAGATTCCCAAATACAGCGGTTTTACCATATCACCCCTGCGGGACAATACCGCAGCACTTCTCAAGCAAGTCATTTTGTTTGACACATCCAGCACTCAGACATAAACGCATGCAAATGCGACAGATGCATTTTTTTCGTCACTCAATTAACAGTTTTTCGGATCAGTAGTATCACACAACTTTTGTTAGTGTACTTTCGTTTTCTATCCACCGACCAGTCCAGTGGAAAGAGTGGGAGCGACTCGGTGTACGAGAACGTTGTATGAGAGGAGCTGTTAGCGTATCTGATCACATTATGAGAGAAGTGCCGCAATTCTGTATTTCTTCCATTTCATTTCTTCTAGTCCTACACTCAGAATACTTCAGTTGTTCCGAAAAATCATTTTTTGAAAATGCTGAACTCGGTGAATTTTCAATTTGAATTTCTCATGAATCCCGTGAATAAATACATTTTAAGTAATTATTGATACTACGCCTACAAACTAAATCTAAGAATGATTTCAGTTGACTTGGTTAGAAATAGTGCTTATGTCAATGATAGCAATATTTATACCTTTTTGGCTTCATTTTTTATCTAGGGGTCATACGAAACACATTCATTTGGTCAGACGCATTGATCTACGCGGGTTAAAACTGCAAGACATAAATACTCGAAACTCAACATTTGAAATTAAATAACGCCATATGTGAGTGACACCTTGAAGTGGTCCATTTCATTGGTTTCTATCGCGGCGATAGTTCTAAAATAGAGGAAAGGAAACATCGGAAAGGATGTTTCAATATTTCGAAATAAATAAAAAAATAGAAATTGGCGTGTAGTTTCTGACGCACCAGAGAAGTGAAACTTCAGAAGAGGAATCTGAATTTTTTTTTAACTTCCCGATCTTAGGGCAGTTATTGGTATGGATCGGAAAATCGAAACTGGAAGGTTCACTTGATCTACACGTTTCATGACCCCCAGAAACGTTTCCAACGTTGTGTGCGTATGTGAGCAAAATCTTGTCGAACGATTTCTCCTAAACAAATTATGCGATTTTGCTTTTTTAAAACTTATTGGATAGCTTTCTGCCTAACTTAGCCCTGATTAGATTTTGAATCTAATTGAACATAATCGACCCAGCGGTTCTATAGTTATTAACAAATGAATTGTTTATATCGCTGCATCGTGAGAACGATTAAAGATACGCAGAAAATTATCTAATCAAATTTGTTCGACACACAAAAATACATATTTCATGTTCTATAACTTTTTTTGCTGACACCGATAGTTCATTATTATTAACAAATTCAATTGTTCAGATCGCTCTATCGTAAGAACGGTTAGAGATACGAAAGAATGTGTTGAATGATGTTTAATGACTTTTTTTGCCAACACCCATAGTGAATTGTTATTAACAAATTGAATGGTTCATGTCGCTCTATCGCATAATACACATTTGATTTTGTGACTTTTTATGCTAACCCTCATAGTTTTTCCCAAATTGAATTGTTTTTCTAACTCCATTTGGAAAATCTCTGTTCCAAATTTTCTCTTTACTATATTTTAAGAATGATAAAATTTCACATATTTGGTAATTTTGAAAAGTTTAGAAGGTTCACAATTTGAGACACAAACCGAAATTTTGTACGTATACAGGGGAACGATCGGGAAGTTATTGGTTCCACCCGTAGATGGTCAAACCCACATCCCGTTTATTATCCATTTGAAATAAGACTTTTCGTAAAACGATGAAAGTGTGGAATGGTAAAACATTTGTAGGACAGGAGCAGATTGAAACGTTTGATTTTGTTTTATTATTGTAAAAAAACGCCCGCGCGTTTCCGCCGTCAACCACCGGCCTTCAATATCACCCCCCCCCCTCCTCCACCTCCGCATTGCACCCTAGCCCCCCCGCACTCGACCCACCGCCCCGCATTGAACCCACACCCCCACCCCCCGTAAGTGTACGGACAGCGTAAGACCTTTAGATAGTCCCATAAGACGTTTCACTTGAAAAAAAAAATAAACGGGATGTGGGTTTGACCCTCTACGGGTCGAACCAATAACTTTCCGATCGTTCCCCCGTATATGTACAAAATTTCGGTTTGTGTCTCAAATTATGAACGTCTTAAACTTTTCAAAATTACCAAATATGTGAAATTCTATAATTCTTAAAATATAGAAAAGAGAAAATTTGGAAAAGAGATTTTCCAAAAATATATCCTTTCTTGCGATCGAGTTAGATAAACAATTCAATTTGTGAAAACTATGAGGGTTAGCATAAAAAGTTACAAAATCAAATGTGTACTTTTACGTATGGAACAACTTTCATTTAACACCTCATTTCGTATCTCTAATTATTGTCGTGATAGAGCGACATGAACGATTCAATTTGTTAATAACAATTAACTATGGGTGTTGGCAAAAAAGTCATTAAACATCAAATGTGTATTCCTTGGCGGAGAACAACTTTCATTTAACACTTTTTTTTGTATCTCAAAGCGTTCTTGCGATAGTGCGATATAAACAATTCGGGAGTCTCGTGCGAGTCACCATTGAGTGAGGACGTGTTTCGGCGCGCTCCGTTGTTTAGTGCTTCAAGTGAGTATATATTGAGAAAAAAAAAAAAGACTTTAGGTGTTATAAGTGGGTTCCTCGGATGCCCTCTCACTAACTGGTGTTCTTTTTTGTTTCTCATCTATTTTTTTTTCTTTTTTTCCTTCCTGGAGTGATCCTTTTGGTTACAAGAGGACACCCCGAAAATGAGCAATCCCGACATGACAACCCCCGCAGACATTAATTCCACGGTTAAATCGTACTCAAAGGTTATCCAACAAACCACCTATCCCAAAAAAGAAGAGGCTGTGGTCGTAGACAATATTGAAGACGTACCTCCAAATGAATTTGCCTACGCACTTGGAAAAATAATTGGACCCATAAATGTTAGAACCGTCAGCAAAATATCCAAGGGTCGTGTTTACCTACAAACAGCCAGCGGTAAATTCGTAGAACAGCTGACAGATACTGAAACGTTCATTGTAGTACATAATCAAAGGTTGCTGGTTAAGCCTTATATCAACAAGGTGAGGAAAATTATTATATCGAATGTATTTCCCTACCTGCCGAATTACCTCATCGAACGTAAACTCCAAGAACTCGATGTCATACCCACGGACACAATCACAGCTATAAAAGTTGGCCCCGCGGACTCGGAATGGGCTCATCTCGAGAGTCACCCAAGGCAATTCCATGTTGAATCAGAAGATGTTGAAAAAATTCCCGAAAGCTTTTTTATCAGATTCGAGGGTACTGACTTTTGGGTTTACACTTCAGGGGCTCAGGTGACCTGTTTTACCTGTCATGAAACCGGTCACATTGCCAGAAACTGCAAAAAAGCCAGTAATCTCAATCGTGGGAAGACACAGAGCAGCTTACTTGAACCAGATCAAAATCCCATTGATAATGCCAAAGAGTCGGAAAAACACATGCAAGAGAACTTATCTGAAATTGCCCCCAGTGACAGCGCAAGCAATCATCCACCCGTGCAAGCAATCATCCACCCGTGCAAGCAATCATCCACCCGTGCAAGCAATCATCCACCCGAAAAAAAACTGTCACTCCGACGGTTTCAACCGATGGCAGTGAGCAAACGCTCGCGTTCGGAAGTTTCGTCGATGGTTAATCAAGGAAACAAGAAATTCATGACTACCAACAAATATGACCCTCTCACCCCATCGACACAACTACGAACAACAGACCCTACAATGATATCACTGACGTAGGAGTTACCCTGACCCTATCCACTACGGATAAAGAGTGTGAAGATCTGATCCGAAGTCAAACAGTATCCATCAAAGAACAAATGCAGAAAAGCGACTCCAATTATCCCTTCACATACGACCAGCTTATCTCCTTTCTTGCACGTACGCACAATAACCCCAATACGGAATCAATTTCACTCAAAATCTCTAATGACAAGATCGCATTGACCAAGGCGCTGAAGGACTTTATGACACTAGTTGACGGCAATGCTCTCCGCCGCAGGATGGAGAGGATCGTAAAAAAACTGGAATCCACTACCAGGTCGCGTTCTTCGTCTAGTGAGCGTAGTTTCATCGAGGACAGGATAAGTCGTCCATCCACTCCGGTAATGCGAGCGTCGGAAGATCCGTGGATCCCCATCCAGACGCTCTTTTAACATGTTAGTGAATTCCCGATAAATTATCCACAATTTCGTGAACTGGTAGATTCAAGCAACAAATATACAGAGATCACTTCGAACGCTCTAGACCTGACCGATGATATAAAGAACTTTCACCTCATGTTTGACTACCTGAAGAATTCCCTCCCTACCAAGACCTTGAAAGATCGCATAGGCAAGGTCGTGAAAAAATTGAATGACATGATCAGGTCAGATTCACAATGAACGGGAACAATTCAAATATCCCGCAACCAGACCCCCACCATTCAACCAATCCAGATCGAGAACAACGAGGAAGACGTCTGGCTTATAAAAAACTGCGAATTCTGTACTGGAATTGCCGAAGCTATGAGAGGAGACATCCTGATCTGCAGGTTATCGTTAAGAATATTGATATGTGCTGAAATTTGCTTAAACCCCAAAAACCATCATTTTAGCCCACTTCTAGGGTTTTACATAATCAGAAAAGATCGAACACATAATCGCGGAGGCGGACTCCTCGTAGCCTTTAGGAAAAATATAACATACGAAGAAATCCCATGTCCAGCGATATCAGATAAGCTTATCGAATCTATTGGCTTTGAAATCACGAACTGCAAACCTTCCTTCAACCTGTACGCCGTTTACAAGCCCCCACACCTCCCTTCCCATCGCCGACTGGTATAGTATATGTTCCTTAACAGCAGATCCACATCGATCCATTCTCATGGGTGATTTTAATGCCCGATTTGTTGGAATCATTTTTGACGAGAAACTTTCTTTTAAACAACAACTGAATCGCTCTCTCCAATCTTCCCTCAAATCACTCAATATTGTCAAATTTCTAAGGGGTACTTGGTGGGGCGCCGATCCCCAAACTCTTCTCATTATTTATAAAGCTTTTGAGCGCTTCATCATCGATTACGGCTCCTTCATTTTTTCCCCAATAAATAAACAGGACAAACTGAGGCTTGAACGGCTTCAATATTCCGCCATCAGATACAGCATGGGATACAGAATATCCACTCCCATAAACGTTCTAATGGCGGAAAGCCAACTACCGTTCATTGACAATCGAGCTACCTTCCTATGTAAAAACTTTCTTATTAAGGCAATGCCTAGCAGGAACTCCCAGGTCTCAAAAACTATTTGGAAAATAATCGATGATGATTCCCCTATGAATAACAGACGACTGATCAACCAATGTGTCCAAGAGATTGTCACCATAATTCCGTCGTTGGACGTATCAAGTCACTTTTATATTTATCTGTATGATTACCCAACAATAATGTCAACTCCTGCTGAACTAATCGACTCTATAGAAGTAGATCCGGATACCGAAATCCGAGTTAACGATGCAATTAAAATCTACACAGACGGTAGTAAAAGGACTGACGGGCTTTCAGTAAGCTCCTCCTGCTTTTCTCCTGACCTGAACTTGAGACATAGTTTTAGTATCAGCCCTCATACGTCAATCTTCTCAGCGGAATGCCTAGCAATAAGCGAAGCTGTCAAGATTGCAGTAAACTTGCCACATCGAGATTATCAAATAATCTCAGACTCTCTCAGTGCCCTCACATGCCTTTCGCGCCCTTCATCCGGTGTGAGATAAAACAAGTTAATACTAGAAATTGAAAATAATTATCGTAAATTCATTCAAAGAAACGATAACAGATATTTCCTAAAATTTAAATGATTACCTTCACATAGCGGCATTGAGGGCAATGAGGAAGCTGATCGATTGGCGGTACAAGCCACCAGGGCCCCTCCCAACATGGAGTTTCTCAGTTTCCTTACAGAATACCGAGAAAATTTTAAATAAGATTCCTTAGAATCATCTGTGGAGATTTGTATTGAACAAAGTCAGGAGAAGGGCAGGGACTACTTCAGGCAGTTCTACCTCAAAAGGCGTAAACCATGGTTCTTCAATATGAAACTTCGACGTCACACAATAGTCTGGATTAATCGAGCTAAAGCGAACCATTATCACCTCGCCGCGTCTTTGGCTAGGAAAAATATCATTGAGTCAGCCCAATGTCAATGTGGCAATTTAAGTGAGGATCTTGAGCATGTTGTTTGGAACTGTCCACGATATGCTGAGCATAGATATAATATGTGTCAAATGTTAGGGTTCATCGGATGGTTTCCTCCATACTCTAGTGATAAGATCTTAAAGAAACTAGATGTCAAATGTTTGAAAATTGTTACGAATTTCCTGTTAATCTGTAAAACTGATGTATAACGTTTAAGACATACCCTGGCCAAAACCCAGAATACATATAGTGATAATATCTGCATAGACACGTAAACAATTGTAAAAACTGTACTATATTATATATTTTATTGTATTTTACGTTTTTTTCTTTTCTTTCTTTCCTCTCTTTGGCGTAGTGGTAGAGTATCTACCTACTACTCCGAAGGTCCTAGGTTCGCCCCCGGCCGCCGGAAAATATTTTTTCAAAATATTTTTCTCATGGATTCCGACCGCTGCAGGAACTTCCGTGTGTGCTATCGGCGGTATCCATAAGATGAGACCGCCCCGCCGAGCGGGAACCTAACCTGGCGCAGGAGGGAGGGTGGGTTCCATCATAGGCGCCGGCCATCGTAGCACAGGGGTTTCTGGAGGTTTACCCTGTGTTTAGAAATCCGATGGTCTAAAAATGGCGAAAGTCGGCCCCAGCCACATGGGTGGGTGTCCGGTACGCCCCCTGAAGGAATGCTTACACGGCCGCTACCGGGGGCGTACAAATGAGAGGGACGGAGGAAAAAAAACACATGCACACACTTCTCTGAAATCACTTCAGGATGATGCAAACATCGAGAAACGTGAAAATTTTATCAATCTGGCACTTTTCATTTTCGGGGTCATTACCATAACTTCCCTAGATCGGGGAGTTAATAACAATTGACTATGGGTGTTAGGAAAAAAGTCATAAAATATCAAATGTTGATTTTGACGAGTGGAACAACTTTCATTTAACACTTTGTTTCGTATCTCTAACCGTTCTTACGATAGAGCGATCTGAACAATTGAATTTGTTAATAATAATGAACTATCGGTGTCAGCAAAAAAAGTTATAAATCATTAAATGTGTATTGTTACATGTGGAACAACTTTTATTGGACACTTTATTCCGTATCTCTAATTATTTTCGCGATCAAGGGATATAAGCAATCGATTTTGTTAATAACAATTAACTATGGGTGTTAGCGAAAAAAGTCATAAAGTGTTGCATGTGTATTTTTACCTGTGTAACAACTTCCATTTAACATATTTTTTCGTATCTCTATCCGTTCTTGCGATATACCAATATAAACAATTGAATTTGTTAATAACAATGAGCTATCGGTTTCAGCAAAAAAAGTTATAGAACATGAAACATGTATTTTTGTGTCTGGAACCAATTTGGTTGGATAATTTTCTGCGTATCTTTAATCGTTCTCACGATGCAGCGATATGAACAATTCATTTGTTAATAGCTATAGAACCGCGGCGTCGATTATGTTCAAAATCTAATCAGGGCTGAGTTAGGCGGAAAGCTATCCAATAAGTATAAAAAAACCCAAATCGCATAATTTGTCTAGGAGAAATCGTTCGACAAAATTCTGCTCACCTACGCACACACACACACATACACACGCACACTCAAACAAACATCTCGCTCAAAATGGTTGGAAACGTTTCTGGGGGTCATGAAACGCGTAGATCAAGTGAAATTTCCAGTTTCGATTTTGCGACCCACACCAATAACTTCCCTAAGATCGGGAAGTTAATTAACGGGATTTGGGTTGGACCCTCTACGGGTCGAACCCATAACTTCCCAATCGTTCCCCCGTATATGTTATATACCAAATTTCGGTTTGTGTTTCAAATTGTAAACGTTTTAAACTTTTCAAAATTACCAAATATGTGAAATTTTATAATGCTTAAAATATAAAGAGTTTTTTAAAAAATATATCCTTTCTTGCGATAGAGTTAGATAAACAATTCAGTTTGTGAAAAACTATGAGTGTTAACATAAAAAGTCATAAAAAATCAAATGTGTACTTTTACGTGTGGAACAACTTTCATTCAACAATTGTTTTCGTATCTCTAATGATTGTCGTGATAGAGCGACATAAACCATTCAATTTGTTAATAAAAATTAAGTATGGGTGTTAGCAAAAAAAGTGATATAACATCAAATGTGCATTTTTATTTTTTATGTCTGGTACGACTTTCATTGGACACTTTGTTTTGTATCTCTAATGGTTTTCAGGATCAAGCGATATAAACAATCCATTTTGTTAATAACAATTAACTACGGGTGTTGGCAAAAAAGGCCTGAAGCATCCAATGTGTATTGTTATATATGGAACGACTTTCATTTGACACATTGTTGCGTATCTCTAACCGTGCTTGCGATATAGCGATCTAAACAATTGAGTTTGTTAATAACAAGAAACTATCGGTGGCAGCCAAAAACTTATATAGCCTCAAATATGTATTTACGTGTGTGCAACTAATTTGATTGAAATTTTTTTTTGGTATCTTCAATCGTTCTCACGACGCAGCGATATAAAGAATTCATTTGTTAATAACTATAAAACCGCTGGGTCGATCATGTTGAAAATCTAATCAGGGCTAAGTTAGGCGGAAACCTATCCAATGAGTATAAAAAGAACCCAAATCGCATAATTTGTCTGGGAGAAATCGTTCTATAAAATTTTGCTTACATACGCACACACACACACACAGACAAACATCTCGCTCAAAATGGTTGGAAACGTTTCTAGGGGTCATAAAACATGGAGATCAAGTGACATTTCCAATTTCGATTTTCTGACCCATAACAATAACTTCCCTAAGATCGGAAAGTTAACAAAATATTTAGAAATAATATTTTATAAAGACGGTGTGGCTTAACAAGAAGTTTCATTCATTTCAGATTGTTTACCATGCTTCCAGAAAAAAATGAAGTGGAACGTTTATTGAAAATGTGGGAATTCACCGTCGGCCGTTCCCAAACATTTCCAAGTCGTTTGAATAGGGAGAGTGCATAAATTAGTGTTTCATTATAATTATAAATATCACAAATCTTTTCATTGATTTATTCCATGAAGTCGACCCAAAAAATAGCCTTTAATCAGACCCGAATATTATTGGACAGAGTATATTGTAGATACTGCTTTTCAACTCACGCGTATATCGGTATGTTTAACCTGATTTTTCGGGAAGTTATTGTAATGCCCCCTAAATCGATTTTTTCTTATTCATAACAGGTGTTTTGAGTATACCAAAATGCTTCCCATCAAATCGTTGACTCATGAAATCCTCATCAAAAGTCACATCACAGTCATCCATCTGCGTATTATTTTCCAATTACGCATACCAAAATGTTTATCTAAAATAAATCTCATGGTTTGAATCTTTGCGGACGCCAATTGCGGTTCGAGGTTCGTGACAACTGTATTCTCAGTGAAAAAACAATTCCGTACGTATATTTATCCATCAACCGTTCGTTATGCGTACACTGTCAGAAAAATTCACAGTTCTACTAGAACAATTTTATGTAAGTTTCACAAAATGTAAAGTAAACTGAATTCGCAGGTTCTAAAGCAACTGAAAATACTAAATTATCGTGGCGTTTTCATTTTTCATAGAAAGGGGTTCTAAAACTACAAAGTTTTCCATGCAAACGCCAATTGCTCATCGAAGTTCCGATAAATTTATTAATCGCTTTCCCGCAGCGGTGGTCACAAGTAGTGTCTGTTTTAGTGTTACAAACATGTAATGTGCGTACAGACTAGTTAGTGACGTACACATACAATTACCAACCCGCATGTTTATGAATCTACAATTTTGAGTAGATCGACAAGACCTAACCATTGCATAATGTACAATAATTCTCATTCTGTAAGGTGTTTTCCCCTTTTCCTCGTTGACCGCCCATGGTCACCACATGGATATTTAGGGAAACCAGGTAATTGTAAAGATTAACGTACAAATAATTCCACGGGAACACTTCCTTCGCCTTTACAGGCCGATGAAGGTTTCAAACTAATAAACCAATAAAACTAAAGCGAACAACTTCCACTGAAAATTTTCCATAAAAAAAACCTGAAGTGAATCCGAGGCGGACAGGGTTTAACCCCTCAAGTACGGCGCCCATACCGCGCGATGTGTCCGCGTCGGCCGGCAGCCTCCCGTCGACTCAATACCCGATAACTTTTATGCAGAACATCAGAAAATTATGAAGTAAAATAAAGTTGCGTTGTGGTAACAAACTCATGTACTTGATGGGATAATTTTATAATTGCCAGAATTCCGATATCGATCATAGTAAGGAAGAAAATTAATTTTTATGAATCAGGGCAAAGGTCTATATGACATATAGACCCCGGCCAATAGAATAAGCTCTGGGACAACTCTATGTGTGGTGTAGACCCCGTACTTGAACGGTTAAATAGTCTGATTTGGTGTGGAATGCCCCATATATGAGTCGAATGAAATTGTTGGAAATGACTATAAATTTATATTTAGGTACAACAAGAATAAATTTACAGTTAGTGAATCTCATAAAAGTACGTAGAAATTAGAGTTATTTTGTACGGTATATAAAAATCAGGTGGATATCATAGTCCTTCTACCAGCAAACATGGGCATACCAATGAAATACTCATAAATTTTTCAATGGTTCAGTTCATTTTACATGAAGCGCCAAGGATAATGAAGAATAAACGGGATGTGGGTCTGACCCTCTATGATTCGAACCAATAACTTCCCTATCGTTCCCGGTATGTATACAAAATTACGCTTGCGGTTCCAAATTATGAACTTTTTGAATCGTTCAAAATCACCAAAAATGTCAAATTTTATAATTCTCAAAATGTAAGAAGATTTTTAAGTAGTGGTGTGCAAATGTGTGTGATAAATACGGGGCACAAACAAAACTGCCCGATTTGGTATTTCAGCACAGCGTACTAAATTTATTCCTCTCCCATATACCCCGGTTAATTAGTAGTGTCATACTGAAAACTGGCTGATCTGAGAATTCTAAACTGAATCATTAATGAAGCAGATAATGATGCATATTACTAGATGCATGGTAAGCATGAGGATGAGACTTATGGGCGTTACTTGAGTGGGAGTGAGACTTCAATAGGAGTGCGGCCCTAATAAAGACGATAACGTTAAAATTTCACCCCGTGGAACAGTATAAACAATTGTAATTGTTAATACCTTTGCATATACTCCACGAATGCCATTCAAAATGTAATCCGCTTGATTCTGCATGGAAATGCTCCGATTGAGACCTCCATGACAGCGCTGAATTCATTCATTCCCTCATTACATACATAATTGTTGAGACTGCGATACCTCCGTAATTATGCAAATTATGGAAAAAAGGCATTCCACATAAAATACGTATTTTTATATGAGGAACAACTTTTCTTATATAAATTTGCCGCTAACTCTAATAATTTATGCATGACCGTTGATTAACCCGATTTGCGATTTTTGGCCTTTCGATTTTCTGGAAATTATTGAAAACTGCTGAATGGATTCCTTCCAGAATCTAATCAGCACTAAGTTACGTGAAGACTCATCGATCAAAAAAAAAATTAATCGAATCGGACCAGTAGTGTTCATGAAATCGTTAACGGAAAATTCGGGCACATACGTACGAACACACACACACACACATACATACAGACAGGCGGAAATGCTCACCACTATACCATCGGAGAACAGAGACGGGGCTTTGGTGTAGTGGGTAGAGTGTCTGCCTACTATTCTAAAGGTCCCGCGTTCGATTCCCGCTCACTGCAAAATATTTTTTCTGAAAAATATTTTCTCACGGACTCCGACCGCAGGAACATTCCGTGTGTGCTATCGACGGTATCCATGAAGTGAGACCGTGAGCCGGAACCGAACGTGACCCGTCGCGCGGGGGGGGGGGGGGGGGGGGGGGAGGGAGGGTTCCATCGTAGACGCCCGCCATCGTATCACAGGGGTTTCCGGAGGTTTACCCTGTGATTAGAAATACGATGAGCTGAAATGGCGAAGTCGGCCCCAGCCGCAATGGGTGGGTACTCTGATCCGTAGTATTGCCCATGAAGTAATGCCTACCAGCGGTTACGGGGCCGAATACGAATAGAGAAAGAGTGAAAAAAAAAAAAAAACACATACATACAGACATTTTTTCAAAAGTGGTCCAGAACGATTGACGAGACTCTGAAACGTGGAGATATGGTGGAAATCCAATTTTCAATTTTCGCGGTGATTACAATAACTTCCATAGATCGGGAAGTTAGAAGAATGGAACCATTCCTGCGATGGAGCTAAATAAACAATTCGATCTGTGAATAACTATGGGTGTAAGCCTAAAAAGTCATAAAAGATCAAATGTGTAATTTTACGTGTGGAAAAACTTCCATTGAACATCTCGTTTTGCATCTCTCATTGGTCTCGTGATAGATAACAAATTCAGTTTGTTAGTAACAATTTACGACGGATGTTGAGCAAAAAAAATCAGAGAACATCGAACGTGTAGTCTTCCCTGCGGAATGACTTTCATTGAATACATCATTTCGTATCTCTAATCGTTCTCACGACAGCGCGATATAAACAATGTATTTTGTTAATAACAATTACCTATGGGTGTTAGCAAAGAAAGTCATAAAACATGTAATGCGTATTTTTTTTGTGTGGAATGACTTTCATTTAACACTTTGTTTTGTATCTCTAACCGTTTTTGCGGTAGAGCTCTGTAAACAATTTTTTATGTTAATAACAATTAACTATCGGTATTAGCAAAAAAAATTATACAACATCGAATATGTATTTTTCTGTGTGGAACAACTTTCATTGAAGAATTTACTTCGTATCTTTAACCGCTCTCACGATGCAGCGATTTATAAAAATCACTTTGTTAATAACTAGAAAATCGCTGTGTCGATTATGTTCAAAATCCAATCACATCTAAGTGAGGCAGAAACCTATCGAATAAGTATAAGAAGATCCAACTGGAGTAATTAGTCTAAGAGAAATCGTTCGACAAAATTTGTCTCACCCACACACATACACACACACACACACACACATAGGTCGGGGAGAAACCTAACTCCCGAAACCAAGGGTGCCCAGGGGGGGCTCCCTATAACAGCCTATGAAGCAAACATGAACAGTGATGATAACACAATTGTATCCCACGCGGACAACCCCCAAAAGGGAAATTCCGCCGTCGGTTCCGACCAGGTGAAAGCCCTGGTGGCCGGCGGTGGCTCCTCGGATTGTGGGAAGAACCGACCATTGCTTGTTTGTCCCCGGGTGGCCCACTTGGCCCCAAATGTTACAAGTGGATTACAAACTACGATGAAGACAACATGGGATCAGCAGGAAAAGGATCTGGCAACGCTGGTGAATTTTCTTACCGATAAAAATCGAAGAACGATCAACGAAGAGATCCGAAATCTTGCTCGAAAGATCCAAACATCCGCGAAGCGGATAAGAGCCATGACGGAAAGTGGAGGATTCAAAACACCCTTGCCAGCAGCGGCATGGCTGACACCCCCAGGTGCTAGCTTGTTCCAGGCAAATCAACGGAGCGGCCATGATCCCATAGAAAGACCCGGAACATCCCAAGCTACGCCAACAAGACGGGATAAAAGAAAGGAGAGAACGCCGCCCAATGACACAGCAGGAAAGAAGCTCAAAAGTGCTCTAACAGTACCCATGAATGTGGAGGAGCTGGTGAGTAATGAGACTTCACCAACTGGAAACAGGGCCACGGACGAGGTATCCAATCCGGAGACGGAAGATGATGAAAGTGTTTGGGAGAAGAGCAAGAGACGAAGGAATAAACGGAGGCCGTCCCAAAACCCCCCAGGAGTTACGCAGAGTAAACCTAAGTCGAAGAAGAAAACAGCTATCCGACCGGATGCGCTGATTTTCCGTCCGACCGGTACGGAGATGTACTCGGAAATTTTGGGCCGAATAAAGAAAGACCAGTGTGTCTATGCGGCTAGCGCATGCGTGGACAAAATACGCAAAACAGCCGCAGGAGATGGTCTGTTAATTCTTGCCAGAGGAAAGAAAGAGCAAACCATTGAGCTGGAGAATGCCCTGGTTGGAGCCCTCAAAAATGACGCAAAAGTCCTCAATAAAGGACCACAAGAAGAACTGGAAATAAGAGACCTCGATGAGGTCACAACCAAAGAGGATGTTCTCGATGCCTTGAGAACAGTTGACGGTGCGGATAGTGACATCCCACTCAGTGCCATCAGGTCCCTCCGGAAGTCATACAGAGGAACACAAGCAGCTACAGTAATACTTCCTACAGCTACGGCAAGGAACATATTGAGCAAGGGTAGTAAAATACGAATAAGCCTAGTATATGCCCGTATTGTGACAGTGGTAAGGCCCATGAAGTGCTTCAAGTGTTGGCAGTACGAGCACCTTGCCGTTAATTGCAAGAGCTCCATTGATCGATCAGACCTGTGTTATAAATGCGGCGAAAAAGGACACAGAAGCTCCGATTGTAAAGCGTCTCCGAAATGCGCTTTATGCGCAGAACTGGAGCCCACGAAAGACCATGCCCATGTAACTGGTAGCATCAAATGTCCAGTCTACCAGGGTGCACGCCAGAAGATCCGTACACAGCCATAGTGCGAGTGTTACAGGTGAACCTTGCCCACTGCGCAACAGCACACGATCTGCTGACGCAGACGGTTCGAGACCTGAAGATTGATGTTGCCGTCATTTCCGAACCTTACAGGAATCTACATTCCCAAAACTGTGTGAGTGATACTAGCAATAAAGCCGTCATTTGGTCCTGCGGTGGTTTACCGTTTGAAGCATACGATGGTGTCGAACAGTCTGGATTTGTTGTGGCCAAGGTGAATGGTACCTATTTCTATAGCTGCTATGCACCACCAAGCCTTTGTTATGAAGACTTCACAACATTTCTAGATAGACTCGTGATGGATGCGAAACAGCATTTCCCGGTGGCCATTGCGGGGGATTTCAATTCCTGGGCAGTTGACTGGGGTAGCAAGGAGACGAATCAGCGAGGACGTGCTTTACTAGAAGCCTTCTCGACTTTAGATGTTGTCCTATTGAACAATGGAAGTGAACCAACATTTCGCAGAGGACAAGCGAGCTCAATTATAGATCTCACCTTTGTCAGCAGTAGCCTGCTGAAAGAAAATTGTGCATGGGAGGTATGTGAGATCTATACTGCCAGTGATCATGGAGCGGTACGCTGGGAGGTGTCTGTTGACCGGAGGTCCGCGCCCACATCAGAAAGAACAAACAGAGTCGGCTGGAATGTGAGAAAATTCGACATTACCACCTTCCTTGTAGCACTGAAGACTGACCCCGTAAACGGTAGCAATACCGCAGAAAAAGTAGACGGAGTCATGCGGAGAGTCACCGACGCCTGCGATGCCACTATGCCCAGGAAATTTAGTGGAAACAGACGGCCACCGGTGAATTGGTGGAGCGATGAAATCACGACCCTCCGCAAGGAATGTTTCGCAGAGAAGATCCTGGCAACGCGCAAGGAAGAAGTCCAATCCTGAAAGCCTGGAAGTGAAGTTTAAAGCCGCTAAGCGTAAACTCACCAAGGCCATAAAGCTTCGCAAACGAGTCTGTTGGAACGAGATTTGGAGGAAGTGGATAAGGATCCTTGGGGCAGACCGTACAAGGTGGTTATGGCGCGACTTAAGAGTCAACCGATGCCATCACCGACCTGCCCTGAGCTCCTGGAGAGGATTGTGGCTGTCTTATTTCCTCAACAAACGAATATTATTGGGACGTATGTGAAGAATGGTATCAACGACGAAATTCCACCGATTACAGCTGATGAACTATTGCAGGCCTGTAGTAGAGTGGGCAACAACAAGGCCCCTGGTCTCGATGGTGTGCCAAACATGGCACTGAAGGCCGCCATTAATGCAGCACCTGGAATCTTTCTCGATATGTACAATGCTTGCATTCAGGAAGGTATCTTCCCCAGCAGATGGAAGCAACAGAGACTCGTACTGCTTCCTAAGGGAAAAAAGCCTCCTGACGAACCGTCATCATATCGTCCACTCTGTATGCTGGATACGGCGGGCAAGATCCTGGAGCGCATTATACATCAGAGAATTGAGGCAGTGGTGGAACCCCTATTGGCCGAAGCCCAATACGGCTTCAGACGACGACGATCTACGTTGGATGCTATAGACCTGGTGGTGAAAATAGCGAAGAGAGCGATTGAGGGCGGACGATGGAAAGGAGGTACGAAACAATACTGTTTGGTTGTTACTCTGGACGTCAAGAACGCTTTCAACTCGGTACGGTGGGATTCCATTTTGGCGGCATTATCGAAGCTATCTGTACCGGCATATCTCCAAAAGATGGTAGGTAACTACTTCACCGACAGAGTTCTCAAGTATGACACAGAAGTAGGCCCCAAAACATATAAGGTGACTGGGGGTGTACCTCAAGGCTCAGTGTTGGGGCCCCTTCTGTGGAATATCGTGTACGACGAATTGCTAAAACTGGCACTGCCGACGGGGGCAAAGCTCGTGGCGTTTGCAGATGACGTGGCTATAACCATCGTGGAAAAACATCTATTCACGCTTCAGCTCATTTTCGATAATGTTTTCAACAAGATACGGAAATGGATGGACTCGATTGGTCTACAACTTGCAGAGCATAAGACTGAGGCACTACTCATCACGAGCCGAAAGAAATTGGAGACAATCACGCTGCAAGTCGGCGAGCACAAAATAACTTCCCAGCCCTATATACGGTACTTAGGAATTATGATTGATGCCCGGCTCAGTTTTAGACAACAAGCCCAACATGCAAGCAGTAAGGCGGGTGCAGTGAGGACTGCCCTTGCAAGACTCATGCCGAACATTGGAGGGCCAAAACAGAGGAGAAGACTCTTGTTATCATCAGTTGTCACATCGGTATTAACACATGGTATACCCATATGGACAGATGCCCTACGAAGTCAAGCAGCATGACGGCAAGTTGTTCCAGTCTACAGGCTGAGTGCCCTGAGGGTGGCTGGCGCATACCGGACAGTATCCAACGAAGCAGTGTGCGTCATCGCTGGGATGATACCTATCGAAGTTCTAGCGGAGGAGCGTAGGCGACTCTACACACGCAAAACGTCCACTAAGCTGAGCCCAGTAGAACTGAGGAGAGAAGAACGTAACCACAGCATCCAGCGATGGCAGCTACAGTGGGACGCCTCGAGCAAAGGCCGGTGGACTCATCGACTTATTCCGGAGTTGAATGTTTGGCTTGACCGATCACATGGACAAGTCAATTACTACGTAACCCAGATGTTAGCTTCTAGCGTTCCGCGTTTTCCTGAATTCCCTGACGCTTTGGGCAATCCGGGGAATTTTCATGCTTGAATTTGTGAAGATATTCCCGAAAGCAACATCTAAGGTTATCCTTCTACTAGTGTAGGCCAAGGGGTATTGGAGAGAAGAAAGTAACCACAGCACCCAGTGATGGCAGCTACAGTGGGACGCCTCGAGCAAAGGCCGGTGGACTCATTGACTTATTCCGAAGCTGGATGTTTGGCTTGACCGATCACATGGACAAGTCAGTTTCCCTAACCCAGATGCTCTCAGGACAAAGGCAGCATGGAACGCGACAAGCGATTTCGCAATAGAGGTTCTGCAGGAGCTGCGCGGCGAGGAGCAGCTTCGGAAAAATCCAAAGTAAACAGAGGATCTTCTTACCGTGAATGACCGGAAAGCATTCGCTACTGAGGAAGGCGCGACTGTCGTCCCCTACGTAGAGGACGTACGTACGCAACGAAGTATTGCTTCGCAGATGTTCCGTCGAGATTCGGGGATACTGGGATACAGAAGGTTGTTCTTCTACTAGTTTAGGCCAAGGGGCATTGTCCCTTGGTAATTTCCCGATAAGGAAAGTTATTTTGTCTTTATTTGGTTCTTTGAATTAACTTCCCGATCTAGGGACGTTATTGTAATGAGCCCGAAAATGAAAAGTGCCAGATCGATGAAATTTTCATCTGTCTCGACGGTTTGCATCATCCTGAAGTCATTTCAGTAAAGTGCCTGTATGTGTGTGTGTGTGTGTAGGTGTGTAAACAGAAAACTTTGTTTAACGTTTCCGGTGGAACCACCGGAGGGATTTTCTTTTTTGTTTTGATTTTTTTCAACAAATTATCCGTTCACTTGTTATTAACAAATCGAATTGTTTATATCACTCTATCGCAAGAACGGTTTGAGATACGAAAAAAAGTGTTGAATGAAAGTTGTTGCCCGCCAAGAAATACACATTTGATGTCTTATAGCTTTTTTTCTTAACACGCATTAGACCGAAAAGCGAACTTGAACTTTTCATTTCTTTTATCCATGGCTCTGCATGGTCACGAGGCCGGAAAGAAGTGTCAAAGTGGAATAACACTTTTTTATTAATTTGTTCTATTGTTATTAACAATTTCAATTGTTTATAAGGCTGTATCTCATGAAATATTGTAGATACGGACAACCGTCCCCAGCAAATTCTATTCCATATGGAAAAATCCATATTTCGGGTCTTGTGACTTTGTTCATCTTTAACAGTCTTTACCCTCTCATTAACTTCCCTATCTAAGGAAGTTTTCGTAATGACCCCGAAAATGAAAAGTACCAGATCGATGAAATTTTCACGTTTCTCGACGTTTTGAATCATCCTGACGTGATTTCAGAAAACTGTCTGTATGTGTGTGTGTGTGTTTTTTTTGTCTCCGTCCTTCTTATTTGTACGCCCGCCCATGCGGCTGGGGCCGACTTGCGCCATTTTTAGGCCATCGTATGTCTAAACACAGGGTAAACTTCTAGAAACCCCTGTGCTACGATGGCCGACGCCTATGATGGAACCCACCCTCCCCCTCCCCCTGCATCGGATCCTAGCTGGGTTCAATCAACCCTTGGATACCAGTCCTAATTATAGACTGGGACAAGCTTAGTCGCCAAGCCTCAACGTAAATTACAATCTGAGCTTTACCAAGGCTCTAGACAAGTCTTGGGAATAGCCTGGCCCACGCTTGGCAATCCGATATCCTGGTTACCAATTCTGTGCCTAGGCTGGCCCAAGCCTGGTCGCCAGGAACTGGGCTGCGAGCCCTGGAAATAGGGTGACAACACGATCGGTACAAGCGCGGGCCAACCCAGCGTGCCAAGGCCTGGTAATGCGGGGCTGTCCCAAGCTCGCCTCATTTGCCAAAGCTTGGTACTTCCTATTTGAGATCATCCCCCGCTCTCCGTTATGCCTGTCATTCCATTATGCCCGGTTCCCATTGTGCCCCATCCAGCCCTTATTTATCTCGCTCTATCTCATTTTATCCCGTTATCCTCTTTTGCACTACTATTCCATTTTGTCTCGCTATCCCATTTTGCCCCACTATCAAAGTATATCATCCCATTCTATCCCGCTGTTTTATTGGTTTATTGTCTCGCACCCTCCTACCCCATTATCTTCCCTCCCATTGATTCTCCATATAAACCTAAGAAAAATATCCTCTCGTGTAAGCAGCCGCACAGCCCAGGGGAGTATTTGTTTTGAGTCGGTGTCGTGCGGACGCATGTCTACCGCTCTCTACAAAATATAAATTCCAAACGTACCGAGCTTACAGTACAGTGAATTTATAAATCTTGTCAAAGTTTTGGCACTAAAGTGTCAAACTTCAAAAATCTCAAACTTCCTCTGGCTCCCAAAAGGAAAGCCAAAATGACTCCTCCTGTGGAAGACCCAAAAATAACTAAAAAAACCGTTATTAAACCGTCAACTAGTGCGAGCTGTAAACCCGCTCGCCTCAACAAACCTTCAAACACTCCTGTCGGGCCACAACAGGCTCAAAAACAAACATCAGTGCCTCCAATAGTTATTGAAAATGACAAATTGGAGACCAAAAAATTAATCAACTTCCTGCAAGTCAACGCCTCGGACAAAAACTTCAGGATGAAATTCAATGGTAGTACCACCATCGTCCATCTACAATCGACGGAGGATTATCATAAAATCGCAAGTATCCTGAAAAGGCAAAATTTACATTTTTACACCTTCGGTCTAAAAAGTGAGCGTCCAAAGAAATTTATCATAAAAGGCCTTCCCGCCAGTTTTACTGAGCAGGAGATTCAAGCGGAAATATCCAAACACGGCATAAAGGTATTATCAGTCCGGCAGTTTGTGAAAACAAACAAGGACGGAGACAGCGAAGAGAGTAGGCCACTACCGGTGTTTGCAATTACGGTTGGGCCTGATGTAACCTTGAGCAGCCTCGCTGCTATTAAAACCATTTTCTATCATACATTTAAGATAGAAAAATACATCAAAACCCAACAACCAACACAGTGCTACCGGTGCCAAAAATTTGGACACGCAAGTCAGCACTGTAATTTAAATCCCAGATGTGTGAAATGCGCAGGCAATCACGACATCAAAACCTGCACCAGTAACTCCCTGAAGTGCGCAAATTGTGGTCTAGCTCAAACAGCGAGCTATCGTGAGTGCGCCTCACGAACCAAATTTGTGGAGACTCATGAAAAAAGAGTCCAACCACCAGCACCAAAAAGAGCAGAGCGGGAACTGCCCGCTACCCCACACTCGGCTACGATGCAAAACCTGGAAAGCAACATCCATTTTCTCCAGTCTCCTCCAGTCCTCGAGCCTACGCCAATCTCTACTGCCACGAAGATGTCCAGGCCATCCTACGCTTCTTGTTTTCCAACGATGGAAACCTTAAGAACGAATGTTGACGCACCCACCGCTGAACCTAGGACCATTCCGATGGAGACTGACGATCCGCCATTACATTTAAGTACAAGTAAAAACTTTATTAATACAGTGACACAAGTCCTTGATGACCTAAAATCCCTTAGAATTCTCGAAAACCTCTCAGAGATTAAGAACATGATCTCTAAAATCCAAAGAGCTGACACCCCCCTTGATAAAATCACAATCATCGCATCCTATGCATACCTGTTCGAATCCACCGCTGAACCACCCACGATCCTCCTACAAACATAATAAATATCTTAGCCATTGACATTTTTGCGCTCAAACTCAGTCTGATACCGGTACCCGCAAAACACTTTGAGCGAATAATTCCATTACGTCTCATAAAATCTATCGATGAGCTACCCTTAATACCTACAAACCAATTCGGTTTCCGTTCAGAACACTCGACCCGCCACGAGTTGGTCAGAATCAGAAATTCAAATAGATATATTCAAGTTAGAGTCAAATCACTACTTTCCGTTAAAACGCAAATTGTCGCGGGAGTCCCGCAATGGGATATCCTCTCCCGTGTACTATTCAACCTATACATCGCTTCTGTTTTTAACAGAATACCTAGAAATGTATTCATTGCAGGCTATGCTGATCACATTGCTCTGTACTTACCTAGCAAATCGATCAATAAAGCTGTTAGAAGAATAGAAAATTCTGCTTCTCTTAAAATCAGCGATTTAAATAAACGGAAAATTCAAGTGAATGCTACTAAATCAGTAGCAACCTTATTTACTAGCTCCAAGGCCAAACCGACTTTAACTTTGCGTAGCAATAAGATTACCTCAACCGTTTCTGTGAAATATTTAGGTTTACACCTTGATTCCAACCTCCTGTGGAAAAAACTTAGATCTGATATCAAGGTCAAGACTAAAATTATTCTAGTACGATTGTATAATTTGCTGAAATCTCCAACGCTCAGTCAATCTCTGAAACTTACTTTATACAAAGGGTTAATCAGACCTATCTCTTATGGCTGTCCTGCCTTGCACGATGCAGCACTAACCCACTTAAATCATCCTCAATTTGTCTAACATAAATCTTTATGGATAATAAAATGGTCGGCATGCACAATACGCTGGGCATGGCAACCATAGGTAAATTTATCGATAGAATAAATTCGACATTTAAATTTAAACTACAATCCGATCCTAATCCCCAGCTCCAAAACATCAACATTGATAAGAAAGCAAATTGGTCTCACTGACCACCTGTTTTTGTCCCACCTTTCCATATATCCCTTTCTCCCCCGCCCCTCATGCGCCCATTACTTATAAGGTTTTTTAGAAGTCATTTTTCCTTATATCGAGTCATCATGTAAAAATTCACAAACATTATAAAAATGAAAAATTAGGTTAAACTTTAATCATATTAGATATAAAGCCAATGGCTGGTGATCTAGAGCGTAGCACTTAAGATATTAATACTGTATATAGTATGTATATATGACAAATGTTAATAAACAATTTTCAAGTCAAGTCAAGCCGCACAGCCCAGTATTTGTTTTGAGTCGGTGTCGTGCGGACGCATGTCTACCGCTCCCTACGAATTACAAATTTCAAACGTACCGTGCTTCTAGTACATTGAAATTTTAAATCGAGTAAAAGTTTTGGCACAAAAGTGTCAAATCTAAAAAACCTCAAAATTCCCTTGGCTCCCAAAAGGAAAGCCAAAACGAGTCCTCCGATGGAAGACCCAAAAAAAAACAAAAAAACCCGTTATGAAACGGTCAAACAGCGCGAGCTCTGAACCAGCCCGCCCCAACAATCCTCCGAACTCTTCTGATGGGCCTCAAGACGCTCAAAAAAAAACCCCAGTGCCTCCAATCATCGTTGAAAACGACAAATTGGAGACCAAAAAGTTAATAAATTTCCTGCAAGTCAATGCCTCGGATAAAAACTTCAGGATGAAGTTTAATGGAAGTACCACGATCGTCCACCTACAAACGACCGACGATTACAACAAAATCGCAAGTATCCTGAAAAGGCAAAACCTTAATTTTTTCACCTACGGCCTTAAAAGTGAAAGACCAAAGAAATTTATTTTGAAAGGGCTTCCCAGCAGTTTCTCGGAAGCCGAAATTCAAGCCGAATTATCAAATCAAGGCATTAACGTACTTTCCGTTCGCCAGTTCGTGAAAGTAAATAAAGACGGAAATATTAAAGAAAACCGGCCTCTCCCGATCTTTGCAATCACGGTTGGCCCTGAAGTAACCTTGAGCAGCTTTGCTGCTATTAAAACTATTTTCTATCACACATACAAGATAGAAAAATTTGTGAAATCCGAGCAACCGACCCAGTGTTTCAGGTGCCAACGGTTCGGCCATGCAAGCCAACACTGCAACCTGAACCCCAGATGTGTAAAGTGTGCGTCAAATCATGACGTCAAAGCCTGCACTTCGAAAACTCTCAAGTACGCGAACTGCGGACTAGCCCACACGGCCAGCTATAGAGAGTGTTCCATGCGCCTAAAATTCATGGAAACTCAGAAAAAACGAGCTCAATCGGCCAGGCCCAGCATAGCGCCACTGGAATTGCCCACTACACCTCACTCGGCCACGATCCAGAATCTGGAAAGGAACATCCAGTCCCTCCAGTCTCCTGCAGTCCCAGTGCCAACTCCGAGTTCTACTGCCAACACGTCCAGGCCCACCTACGCTTCCTTCTTCCCGACGGTGGAAACCTCGAGAAGGAATCTTATCGCACCCACTGCTGAACCTAGGACCATCCCAATGGAAACACATGTTCCCGAATCTCATTTAAGTAGAACTATAAACTATGTAATTACAGCAAAGCAAGTCCTTGACGAGCTAACAACCCTTAGAATTCCCGAAATCCTTTCAGAGCTAAAAGAGATGAGCTCTAAACTCCAAACAGCCCTTACACCAATTGATAGGATCACAATCATCGCATCCTATGTCCACCTGTTCTTACCCTCCTCAAACACACCTACGATTCCCCAGCAAACATAACCAACATATTAGCAATTAATATTTTTGCGCTCAAGCCTAATCTGGACGAGTTATTACACATCGTCCACAGAAATAACATCAAAATTTGTTTGATTTCAGAGACTAAGTTAAACAGCAAAACGAAGAAAATTAACTTCCCAGACTTCTCGCTGATCAGGGAAGACAGAACGGCCAAAGCAGGTGGTGGTGTTGCGGTGGCGATCCACAAAACCTTGTCACATAGAACTCTTCCGCATGATCTCCTGTCGCTCACCGAATACGTGGGAGTAGAGGTCCAAGTAAACAATAAAAAAACGAAGATCTACTCGATCTACAATCCACCGGATGTCTCAATAGATACAAACCTATTGAGGCACCTATTTTCGGATAGTACTCCAACAATTATTGTTGGAGACTTCAATGCGAAGGACACTGCTTGGACCTCTGCTAGGCCAAACGAATCAGGTAAGATTCTCTCAAATTTTTTGACGGAACAAAAAATTAATCTGCTCTTTCCAGACGTTCCTACACACTACCCTCATAATTCAAACACTCCTAGTACTATTGACCTTTTATTAACAAACAACATCTCTATCATTAATAATTTCACCACACTTTCCGAATCTCCATCCGATCACCTACCATTGTTTTTCTCCCTATTTGGCCGACCGACCTCACCAGAATCATCAAAAATTTTAAACTACGCGAAAACCGACTGGAATAAATTCAAGGATACCTTAAATGATGAGATTTCTACACCAAACCCTACTTGTAACAACACTGAAGCAATAGATCAACACATAACACATTTCACCCAAGTCATTCAAACAGCCCTGGATTCCTCCACTCCCAAACGCTCAACCAAATCCACCCACACTCCTATCCCACCCGAAATAGCCTCATTAATAAAGCTAAAAAATTACATTAGGTCAAGATGGCAAAAAACCCGAAATCGCTACCTTAAATCCGAACTCAATCAGCTGATAAAAGAAATCAGACTTAAATTAACCGAATGGAAACAATCATCTTGGGACAACAAACTCAGAAACATAAACTTAAAAGATCACTCTATTTGGCGCGTAGCAAAATATTTTAATAATACCGGTAAACGAAAAATCCCCACACTAAAGTCAAACAACACACTCCACACAGAAGACCACGACAAGGCAAATACACTCTGCAGACACTACGCACAAATACACGAAATATCGGCCTCCCGAGGCAACAAATCCTTTGAACAACAAGTCACAGGTCATGTGAGAAAGACTATCCTCAAAGCCCCTATCGAAACTCCCATAAAATTCCTCACGAATCCCCGTGAAATCACTTCCGCTATCAAAAAACTAAAAAATAAATCTGCCCCGGGTGTGGATAATATTCCCAATATAGCACTAAAAAACCTCCCAATTAAAGCAATAAGTTTACTAACAAAGATATACAATGCATGCCTCCTCAGACAATATTTCCCGGAACTCTGGAAAGGAGCGGTGGTCATTCCGATTCTAAAGCCCGGTAAGCCCCCTTCGCATCCGGTGAGCTATAGGCCTATCAGCCTCCTACCGGTATTGGCTAAACTCTTTGAGCGAATAATTTTAGCTCGTCTCAAAAAACCCATAGAAGAGTTACAACTAATGCCTATCAATCAATTTGGTTTTCGATCAGAACACTCGACCTGCCACCAGCTGGTTAGAATTACGAATGATATAAAATCCGCGAAAGACCGGAAAGAAGATACCGTTCTTCTTCTCCTGGACAGCGAGAAGGCCTTTGATTCTGTTTGGCCCACAGGCCTTATATACAAACTCGAAGGATTAAATGTCCCTAAATATCTATGTAAAATTTTACTATCATATCTCTCAAATAGATATATCCGAGTTCGAGTCGAAACTTCGCTTTCGAATAAAATAGAAATTGTCGCGGGAGTCCCACAAGGGTCCATTCTCTCGCCTGTTTTATTCAACTTGTACATTGCTTCTGTTTTTAGTAGAATTCCGAGAAATGTATCCATTGCAGGCTATGCTGATGACATTGCCTTGTACTCAGCTAGCAAATCGATAAACAAAGCTATTAGAAGAATAGAAAATGCTGCTTCTCTCACAATCAGTGAATTAACGAAATGGAAAATTCAAGTGAATGCTGCTAAAACAGAAGCAATCTTATTTACTAGCTCCAAGGCCAAGCCGACCTTAACTATTCGTAGCGATAAGATCACACCAACCGACTCTGTAAAGTATTTAGGCTTACACATCGATTCCAAACTCCTGTGGAAAAAGCATATATCTGAAATCAAGGTCAAGACTAAAGTTATCCTAGTAAGATTATATAATTTGCTAAAATCACCCGCGCTCAGTCAATCCCTCAAACTTACTCTCTACAAAGGGTTAATTAGGCCCATTATCACCTATGGTTGTCCTGCCTGGCACAATGCAGCGAAAATGCACTTGAATCATCTTCAAGTGATTCAAAATAAATTCCTACGAATAATAGGAAATTTTAAAAGAAGAACGACTATTGTGGAAATACACGAAACGCTCGGCATGACAACCATAGGCGAATTTATCGATAGAATAAATGAGACATTTAAATTTAAGCTACAATCCCATCCTAATTCCCAGCTCCAAAACATCAATATTGACATAAAATCCAATTGGTCCCGCTGACCACCTGTTTTGTCCCACCTTTCCATATATCCTTTTCTCTCCCGCCCCTCATGCACCCATTACTTATAAGGTTTTTTAGAAGTCATTTTTCCTTATATCGAGTCATCATGTAAATAATCACAAATATCTGTAATAATGAAAAATTAGGTTACACTTCTTTCAAATTAGATATAAAGCCAACGGCTGGTGATCTAGAACGTAGCACTTAAGATATTAATACTGTATATAGTATGTATATATGACAAATGTTAATAAACAATTTTCAAGTCAAGTCAAGTCCGCACAGCCCAGGAACAACTAGAATGTCCAGCGATCACTGAAGTTAAGCACCAACGAGTATGAACCGTAGGAGGATGGGTGACCGACAAGAAACACCTAGCGATTTGGATATTCCTATTTCGCAAACTAATAGTCGAAATTGTTTTTTTATTTTGTTACTATTCTACACTCGATGAGCCAATGAGATTAACATACTCATCACTCTTTTAACAAAACATTTGTGCAAGCTTCATTGAATTAATTATTTTAAACTACCAGGCTAGTCTCAAGACTGAGGGATACCTCAGTCCTAGCCTGGCCCCATGTTTCATTCCAGGGCTGGTATAGGCTAGTTTACCCAGCCTTGGCCAGGCTTTGCCAGGCTTGAAACAAGCCTGGGCCGGTTGTCAATTCCTACCTGGGCTCTATCGGAAGAATGGTTGGAGACACCAAACAAAGTGTCTAATGAAAGTCGTTCCACACGTAAAAATACACATTTGATGTTTTATGAGTTGTTTCGCTAACAGTCATAGTTAATTGTTATGAACAAAAAGGATTGTTTATATCGCTGCATCCTGAAACCGCTTAAAGATACGAAACAAATTAGTCGATGAAGGTTGTCCCACACCCAAAAATACATATGTCATGTTGTATATCTTGTTTTGCCAACACCCATAGTTAATTGTTCTTAACAAATTGTATTGTTCATTTAACTACTACATATTCAGAATTATAAATTTTTCTAATATTTAGAAATTTTGAAAACTTTAAGAAGTCCATAATTTGAGAGATGAACCGAAATTGTGGATATACTATATACAGCGCAATGATCGGGAAGTTATTGGTTCGACCCGTAGAGGGTCATACCCACATCCCGTTTATTGTAAGTTGTAATCAGTATGAGTCAGTCGATTTCATACATTACATCTATGCTGAGGAGAGTAATTTTGATCGGGAAAAGGTGATTCTCATGTCAAGGAAATAACCTACTGCGAGAGGAATTCAATAGTACTCTTTTTTTCTTATTTCATAGTAACTATGAAATAGCAGACATGTAAAATACAGCTAAAATAAAGAGGAATTTTTTCTCGAAATCTATTTGGAATATAGATTTCTAGAAACACCAATACAAAAATCGGACTGCGAATGACAAATACGGAATAATAGAAATATGTTCACTATCAGAAATGTGATTTATAGAGTTTTAAAAAAACATTCAACGCTCGTATGAAATGATACCTGTTATTTCAACTCTAACAGTTGAGGCAATCGTATACCGTTTGCCGTGAATTGCCGATCGGTGTTAGCAAAGGATTTACAGTCTAATATTAAGATGTATATGAGTTTGGCTCAATGCTACCACTAGAAGCCTCTCATATCGACATGTATAGGTAATCTCTGTCTCATACATGGAAATGTTGGTCCTGCCCCTGGCAATTCCTCTTTACATTTCAAATAAAGAGAAAAATTTCGGAATCCCCAAAGTAATTAAATGACTTACTCATTCAGATTTCGCCAAATGAACTATATCGTGATATACAATGGTTTATGTTCATAGATGGGTCGTACCGTTGAATCGTCATTGCGGAATGCATTATCCGAACTTTGAGCTAAAAGTTCGAAGTACACCGAATTCGAATGGCAGTTGGCCAGGCTCTTCACATTACAATCAAATGTCAAGTTCTATATCGCAATGGCCGTGGAGCCGCCTAGAGATATGGGTACCCAGGCTAAATTTCTCCAGCCAAAATTTGACTTCCTGAAATTAGGGAGGCCGCGCCGGTAAACAGGGACTCAATGAAGAGTAATAAAAGGGATTAGAAGAGGGGTTATGCTAATGGCAGAGTGGAGATTTGGGAATTTTAAGAAGTGGGTTGAGTTCGAACAATAATTTTTACTATCTAACGGTTTTTATATTTATTGATCTCGCGTAATTAAATCCTCTTGTCTAATGAAAATACCTCATTCCTCCGCTTCTAAACGTCGAAAGATGATGACTAAAAAAAAGTGCATTTTTCCAATCTTGAAGATGGGAAAAGAACAACAAATCTCATACCATTAGAAAATTAATTTTATTACAATTACAGAAGAAAATATTTTTTTTTCGGCTTGGATACTTGTGATTTTTTAAATATTTTTTCATATAATTTTCTAAACTCCTAGGACACCACAAAAAAATGGCAAAGTGGAAATCAACTTCGCACAAGCTGGAGAAGAAATGTTGGAATAATTGCAGCAGCGATATGCCGACCCCAAGACATCCAAAGTGGAGAAATACTTAATTCTGTTAGTGGTTCTTGAGAGTTGGAGTATCAGGGCGACTGTTCCGTTTTTCAATACCACTCGATGGATGATGCAAAAAGCCAAAGCCTTAGTTGATCAAGAAGGAGTTTTAAGAGCTACAACGTGTCTGTAGAAGAATGGATCAGAACACAATTGATGTCACTAAAGCTTTGGATGAACATGATGCAAATAGTAAACTATTAGGCGGTACAAACATTTCGTATCAATAAAACAGCCCGATGGATCACGATTGCATTGACAGGAAAGTTGGCTCTACTGTTATTTGGAAAATTCATACCAATTATTCTTATTAGCACATCCCAATGAAAAACGTAGTTTGTCGACGTTTGCAAAACTCCGACCTGAACAATGTGTCTTTGCTGGACAATACGGAACACACTGTGTTGTCTCTGTGTATTTCATGAGAATTTGAAACTCATGGTGGGCGCTTTGGATTTTCCGAGTCTTACGGAGAATTTAGTACATATATTGTCATCGTATACAGATTTGATCGTTCTTATCACCTGTAACAAGCCTCAGTGTTATTTCGGAGAATGCCAAGAATGTCCCAACTCCACGGTTCTGAAAGATTTTTTTCGGGAGGTATTCGATGAACATGGTATCGATCGAGTGGAAGATCACTCATGGACTGAGACTGATCGTGTTGACTGGTGATGCATTTATTGAAAGCCGGAGTGCAAAAACTGTAAAGCTCAAAACTCATGCATTCATCACCAAACACCAATCCGAATACGTAGACTACAGAAAGAACAACTTACAGGACGGAGAATTCTCTATTCAGATGGCTTTTGTAGAGAACTATGCCTACGTGGCACAGGATGCCACCCAATGATTTCATTGGAGCTACAATTTTCACTGGTGTCTATTCAGCTTGATAATCAGTTTTTACATAGGTCTATTGCAATATTGTCTCATAATTGTGAGCACAACACGGCTGCAGTCTATTAGTTCCCGAAATTAATACTCCAATATCTGCAAAGCAAATTGAAGGTCACTAAAGCTTTTTACTTTACTGATGGTACTGGCCAGTATTTCAATAACCGGCTCGCTGTTGCAAATTTGAAGAGAACTGCTACTCGAACCAATGTTCAAGGTAAATCCCCTGCAGATCAAATCCTAAATGTACATGGATTATTTAAAGGAGCAGTTAACCATTTTGACACAACGAAGATCATGTTCAGTCCTACAGTTGAGCAGCTTAAAGCGGTGGAATATCTCACTGATAGATTCAGGAGTGCCAAACCCATCCCAGGTATCCAGAAGATCCACTTATTTGTGGTCAATGATAAAAATCAAGTGGGCTTAGAAAACATTGGTTCTCTACCGATTTTGCTCTATTTCCTATGAAGCCGCATCAATCCAGGAAAAAGAAAAGGTAATGGTCGTATAGCCAAGTGCAGAAATAATTAGTTTAATTGAGTGTTACGGCGTTGTAAATTGTAAAGTTCCTCATTTCTGTTGAGAAAATGGGAAATAAAGGAAATGACGAAAGGGTCTGTGAGGATTTAGAAATATTTTTATGGTTGAAAACTCGGAAATTCAAATATGTTATACGAATGAGTGTTGCTTCATGGAGCTATAGTCTATTATTCATATCCCGAACAGTTTTTTACCTCGGTTAGTTGCATTTAGTAGCCCAGCGATGAAAAAGTGCGAATAAATTTGGCTCGATGAAGGATTTTCAGTTTATGGTTCGAGATTTAAGAGAGACATCGAACATATGATCACAACCTTTTTTGTAGACCGAGTTGAGATCTACAACAAATATCATTATAAAAGATTTGCTCTGTTAGTTGTAGATATATTCCCGCCAAAGTCATTTGAGGACTGTATCGACTTAAATTTTTCTAGTAATTGAACTCTGAAATTTTGTCATTCCACTTTGCCATTTTTTTTATGGTGTTCTAGGAGTCTGGAAAATAATATGGAAAAATATAAAAGTAATTTAAAGTGTCGAAGTGGAGAAAAAAAATATTTTCTTCTGTAATTGTTATAAAATGGATTGTCTAACGGTTTGAGATTTTTCATGATTTTCCCATCTTGATGATCGGAAAGTGCACGGTTCCATTTCAATTCCAATTTCATTTTCCAAGTCATCATCTTTCCGCGTTTAGAACCGGAGAAATGAGGTATTTTCATTAGACAAGAGGATCTAATTACAGGAGAAGAATGAGCAGCCCAAAAATTCTGCAAAAAAATTCAGTACACTTTTTTCGAGTCACAGAACAGCCAGAAAAATATATAACCCCTGCATCGATGGACCCATTTCAAAAGAGCAGAGATGCGGGGAAGTACAGATGGCATATCTCAACCCACAGCAGTGACGGACCTGGGTGAGCAAATAACCGTGTTTAGAGTACGGTCAAGCCAGCAGAGTAAACCTGTTGGTTTGAATGCTTTAAATGAAAAAAAAAGAGCACGGTCAATGCGCCAGGGCGGACCTGGTCCAAAAGTCCGTAAGTTAGTCCAAATAAGATGTCAGGGGTTAGAAGAACGGGATGGGAACGATGGAGGAGATTGGGAAACGCCTGGATCCTGTGAAGGGTGTGCTGTCTAGAAAAGAAGTGTTATAACATACATTCCAAATAATTTCACTATTTACATTTCTCTATTTTTAGGATTGCATCCATAACATTTCTTTATTATTACTGTTTGTATCTTTATTCCTTACTATTCACATTTTGTTATTTTACTAACTTAATCTTTAAATTGCATATGGTTTTTGTTGTTGGCCTTTTGGGTCTGGTTTTTGTTGATAGTGATTTAACTTTTAGTATTAAAATTTTTTTTTTACTCAACGTTTCGGTACTTTTTTGGGACCATCTTCAGGAAAACATGTTCCATCTGTTATAAATGTTTTTAATTAGTTGTCTCTTGCATTTTTGAAAAAAAATTGTTTTCCGTTCGTTTAAAATTGCGTGTTTCTCTCACTTACGGTGTTATGTGCTGTGGTTTTTTTTGTTTAAAGTTGGGTTTTGTTGTAGAACGACAGGCTTAACCTGTCACTTTCCCCGTGGTTATATGTTTTAGATTGCAAATCTTAAAATTATGTATTTCTCATCATCAGCCATAGTATGTGTATATACTGGCAGAAGGTCGAATAAGCGACGATAGAATAGTCGAGTGGAGTACACGCGCAGTCTGAGGGCTGGCGCTTGGGTTCCTAAGTTCAAATCCGATCAACCGGAGGTTGCTCATACAGTAGCCGCCTATGCCGATATAGGTTTTCTGTGGTTTCCTGTGTCGTATCATGCGAATGCGGGGTAGCGTATGGTCCACAAGCCCACATACCCACAATGGATCGAAGGCGTTAAAGATAAAAAAAATAAATGGGACGTGGGTCTGACCCTCTACGGGTCTAACCAATTACCAATAACTTCTATCTCGGTTTAAATACTGTATCTTCATATTCAATCCAATATGTCCTAAAATATTGTGTCTCCGATTCTAAGTCTGTGGCTAGTAGACTGTACTAACCATCATGATGGTCACATTCGAACATATCGCCAGGACCTGCTTGGGTCGGACTTATGATTCGTTCATTTGCGAGAAACTTGTAGCATAACGAAAGCTGATTTTTAATAGCTAAAAAATATCAAATATTTACCCGCGACATACTCATGGAAGCTGGACCAATTGAATCTCTGTTTTCCTTCAAAACGAATTGAATATGAATGCACAGGTGGACCCCCTTGATTGAATATGTTGGGTGAATGTTGTAAAATATGGTCTTTTGGTTTCAAAGTATCTGCTGCGAAATTCATATGAAATAATTGGTCTTCAACAATGAAGTCCCGATTTGTTCCCTTGTTGCGTTAGGAAGTTGCTTCGAGAGTGAATATTCCAATATTTCACGTAATATAAAAATGTAAAGCGAATTCTTTACTTCGGCCGCAAGTTAAACCTCTTATAATGTGAGCCATCCCACGCGGAGCTATATCATCCCGGATACTGCTACTCTTTTTTACGCCTGTAGTCTTGTGATCATCTGTTAGACGATCTTTGTTGTATATATACTCATTCCATAATCATTCGGGTACTACAGAAGTCGAAAGTTCAGTGTATTTTTACGTTACCTTGAAAAATCGACAAAAGGACGTGGAAACGACCGAGTCAACGCAACCAAAAAGGCTATTCCTACCAAGATTGTCGCGGAAAAACCTGTGAAAAAATAACATGCCGTGGTCCTTGAATGGAATTCATATCAATACATTTCTCCTTGAGAAATATCAGTTCCTCAATTAGTGGCTCCATTACTTTATCATCACCATATTTCTTCCGTGTCCAACTTTCAAACAGTACAACGAGGAAATGATTTTGAGCAACATGCAGGTGGTCAACAGAGGACTGATGTATACGCAGCACTGACTGATCCAGGATGCGGGCCCAAAAGCTTATTAGCCTCCGCATCATCGAAAAAAAGTAAGAGACGAAGAACAATATCTTGATAGACATACACCGATCTTTTCTTTTTCCACAACTCGCACTGAAGGAAATTTTCTACACATAAAGAAATTGAATCTACGCTATCCATGTCAAATAGAATAGCTTTTAGGGCATTCGGGGTTTCGAAGATTTTTTTTAACAATACCGGGGAGGTATGAATTGACCGGTGGCTCCGAGGGATTTCTCTACGACAGTATCCATGGAGTTTGATTGAGGCCCTTTTTCTTGGCTGATAACATAAGGAATCGGGGCTATAAAAATTCTTAATTCACCGTAATGTTTCAATCTATAAGATTCTCTCTTAAAATTCTTAAATGAATCTGACAATCTTGTGAACATTCTATCTATTTCGTGCCTAGAGTAATTGGGAATATTGTGGGTCGCCAGATCTGCCTAAAAGGTGATTACCGAAAAATCGTTTCTCACTGCACAATTTTGCTAAAAATATCTCTACTGATGAGTCTAGAGCGGATAAAAAATTATCAAATAACTGGAAACTATCAACTGGCGGCTCACTGCATTCAACTGCTGAAGAATAGATAGTACACGTTCAACATTTTTGGAAACTTTGAGGCACGCTAATGGTAATTCATGAAACAAAAAACAGCAGATGGTTCTCCGTCCCCCCCGTCAAATGTCTAATATGTCCCCGTTTTTTTTATTTCCCCCGATTACATTAGTGGTAAGCTTCCGAATGGTCCGATGGCACACAAAATGAAAATGTTCCAGTATTGAAAAGCCTTTCTCCAATTTCGCCCGTACAAACTTCTATTTTCTCTTTTGGTTACATAGACGAACGAGCCGACATATACACACGCACACACACACACACTGAGTTGAATTTAATATCATTAATTTCGTTTTTTTAAAGACTTTTTATGGCAATTATTTAGTTTAGTGAAATTATACATTATTACATATAATCATTATACATTATATTGATTTTATATTATTTGATTACCTTATTTTACAATTTTCTTCATCATTGAATTCAATTTGCAACTATCAGCACAATGGATCGTTTTATATTTTACCGAAAATTAGGTGTCTGATGAGTTGTTGAATATTTATTTTTAATCAATGCTTCAATGTGTAAGTAAGTACATTCATTGACATGAAATTTTGACTTATCCTAATAAAGTTTTCATTGACCTGGAGTGCTTTCGAAGTATTATTATAGCTAAATATGATACTTTTTAAAAAATGATTTTTATTACGTTTTCCTAAATCATGTCTTATTTGAAATCATTTTTTTAAATGGTATTTCTAAATGAATACGGTTCTTAACTCTAAGAAAAGGAGCCTCTGTACCAAATTTCAAGTTTTTGTCTCATTTTTTGCAAGCGCTAGCGTCCGAACCAACCCAAACAGTGAAATCAAAGTAAAAAAATCAAAACAGAATTGTCAGGCAAACGGCAGCAAAAACAGGACTATCTCATATTACCCAACGTAATTGACTCAATGCTGTTCCACCAGTTCATAGATCTCGTCAAGGCTCATATTTTGGAAAAAATTGGATGAATACTTATCGAGAAATAAAGTAATAAAAAAACCGTCAAAATTGAAAAACTGAAATCTAGAAAATTAATTATGCGATTGGATCGCCATTCAATAGGGTTCTACGCCATAACAAAATGAACCTCTGTTTTAAATTTCAAGTTTTCATCACAATTTTTGCGAACGCTAGAGTGCGAACAGACACAAAAAGGGAAACCAAAGTAAAAAGGTAAAAAATTGGAATATCTCATATTGCCCGAACTGATTGACTCAATGTTTTTCAACAATATCATAAATCTCATCAAGGCACGCATTTTGAAACAAAACAACAAAATCTGTTGTATAATTATGGAGAAATAAAATAAAAACCGTGAAAACGAAAAAATTGAAATCCAGAAAACTAATGGTACGATCAAATCGCCATTCAATAGGGTTCTTCACCATAACAAAAGGAATCTTTGTTTCAAATTTCAAGTTTTCATCTCAATTTTTGCGGACGCTAGAGTGCGTACAAAAGTAAACAAGCACGCGGTCCTCGGGTCCCCCCTTCGACTGTGTTAGATATGTCACAGTTTTTTTTTCATTTCCCCCAATTTCATTGGTGGTAAGCTTCCGAATGGTCCTATTGCATACAAAATAAAAATGTTCCAGTATTGAAAAAGCTTTTTCCAGGCGAACGGCATCAAAAACAGGAATAGCTCATATTACCCAAAGTAATTGATTCAATGTTATTCGACCAATTCATAGATAACGTTAAAGCTCACATTTTGGAAAAAATGGGATGAATACTTATCGAGAAATGAAGTAATGAAACAACCGTAAAAATGAAAAAATTGAAAACCCCAAAATTAATGATGCGATTGAATCGCTATTCAATAGGGTTCTTCACCATAATAAAAAAAACCTCTGCTCCAAATTTCAAGTTTTTATCCCAATTTTTGTGGTCGTTAGAGTGCGAGCAAAAACAGAAAGTAAAACCAAAGTCAAAAGTTATAAAACAGGAATATCTTATATTACCCAACCTAATTGACTCAACGCTTTTCAACAATGTCATAGATCTCGTTAAGACATACATTTTGAAAAAAAAAACAACAAAATCGATTGAATAGATATCGAGAAATAAAATAAAAACCGTGAAAAAGAAAAAAATCGATATCTAGAAAACTAATGATCCGATCAAATCACCATTCAATAGGGTTCTTCACCACAACAAAAGGAACCTTTAGTCCAAATTTCAAGTTCTTATCTCAATTTTTGCGGACGCTAGCGTGCGTACAAACACAAAAAGTAAAACCAAAATCAAAAGTTAAAAAATAGGAATATCTCATTGTACCTAAACTAATTGACTCAATGTTGTGCAACCATATTATAGATCTCGTTAAGATACACATTTTGAAAAAAAAGAACAACATCGGTTGAATAATTATCGAGAAATAAAACAAAAACCGTGGAAACGAAAAAATTAAAATCTGGAAAACTAATCATACGATCAAATCGCTGTTTAACAGGGTTCTTCACTATAACAAACGGAATCTTTGTTTCAAATTTTAAGTTTTTATATCAATTTTTGGGGACGCTAGAGTGCGTACAAAGGCAGAAAGCAGAAAAAAAAGAAAAATTGAAATATCTTTAATTTCTTGTGAGGAACCTACTAGATGGTCTTCCACCATTCCCTAGATCTAGTTGAGATGCACATTTTAGAAAAAAAAAATTAAAAAATATTCATTATTTTCTGAGATATGAACCATCGGAGAAAAAAACGAAAAAAGCGATTTCTAAGAAACAATTAGCAACAAACTGTTTTCATTGTTATACATTGAATGACTTGTTTTTTCTTCACTACAAGTTAGCTTTTCATGATGCACTGACAAAAGTGATTGATCTTGCTTGTTGTTCCGAATGTTACTTCTGGCTTTTGAGAAAAGCTGACAATCATTCAATTTTTCAATTCACAAAATTGAATACCGTTTTTTTCTATGGCCCTTAAAAAACAGTTCTAAATATTATCGAATTCATAGAAAAGCAAAAGGATAATGCGTATTGTCATACGCATAATGCAGATAATGCGTATAATGTGAGAAAAAGCTAGCAGTAACAAGCTGTTTTCTTCAATATTATACATTGCATTTTTTTTCGGCACTGAAAATGCAAGATAGCTCTCAATGAACACGGAATAATCCAATTTAAAAAGTGATTGAGTTTATTTTTTCTTCTAGGTGTTACTGCTAACTCTTGAGAGAGGCTACCAATAATATAATTTGTCAGGTATCAAAATGGAATAAATGTTCCCTCTATAATTCTTCAAAAATTGCTCCAAATATCCTATAATTGATACAGTAAAAAAAAAAAATTTTGCTTTTTTTTCAAATGTTACTGCTAACTTTTGAGAAAAACGATCAATAATGTAATTTTTTAATTCTCAAAATTGAATACATTTTTTTTGTAGCACTCAAACACAGTCGTTAATGTCCTTCAAATGAAGAAATAACAACAAGCATTGTACTCATTTCTCGTAATATTACCCCTATGTCTGGTAAAGAGCTTGGAATAATTAACATATTTTATTGTTATATATTGCATTATTTTTTTCCAAGTCACTCAAAATTAACTCTGAATGAGCTTCAAATGATGCAATGAAAAGAACAATTAATTTTATTTTTTTATGCAAATGTTACTGCCAACTCTAGAGAAAAGCTAGCAGTCATTCAATTTATTGCTCATCAAAATGAAATAATTTTTTTATGGCACCCAAAATAAGCTCTAACATCATTATAGATGAATCAATGACAATACGTCCAATTTTCCTTTTTTTCCAAGTCACTCAAAATTAGCTCTGAATTGAATGACGCAATGAGAAGAACAACTCATTTTACTTTTTTATTAAAATGTCACTAGCAACTCTTGAAAAAAGCCAGCAGTAATTCCATTTTTTACTCATCAAAATTGAATAAGTTTTTTATGGCACCCAAAATAAGGTCTCATGTCATTCTAAATGATGCGATAAAAGATACGTTTGATTTTGCTTATTTTTCGAAATGTTGCTGCTTCCTTTGCGAGGAAGCTAGCAGTAATTCAGGTTTGCAATTGTTAAAATGAAATTAAAATTTGTTTGTGGTCACTGAAAATTAGCTCTTAATGATGCGATGGAAAGAAAAACAAATTCTGTCTATTTTTCAAGAAGTTACTGCTAATTTTTGAAAAAAGCTGGCAGTAAATGCATTTTTTTAATAGTTAAAGTTAGACTCAAAGTGTTTTTCAAATGAAACAATAAAAAAACAGGGTTGTGCACATTTTTCGGAATGTTACTCCTATGTCTGATAACACGATTGTGATAATTCACATATTTTATTGATATCTATTGCATTATTTTTTTTCGTATCACTCAAAATTAGTTCTGAATGAGCTCCAAATAATGCAATGGAAAAAACAATTAATTTTATTTTTTTATGCAAATGTTACTGCCAAGTCTCGAGAAAAGCTAGCATTAATTCAATTTATTACTCATCAAAATGCAATAATTTTTTTTATGGCAAAATAAGCTTTAATATCATTATTAATAATTCGATGAAAAATATGTTCGATTTTCCTTATTTTTCGAAATGTTACTGCTCCCTTTAGGAGAAAGCTAGCAGTAATTCAAGTTTTCGATCGTTAAAATGAAATGAAGATATTTTTGCACTCACTGAAAATTAGCTCTAAATGAGCTCTAAATGATGCGATGGAACAGAATAAATTCTGTATATTTTTGAAGAAGTTACTGCTAACTTTCGAAAAAAGCTGGCAGTAATGGATTTTTTTAATAGTTAGAATTCAACGCAAGAAAATTTTGTTTTCGATCCAAATTAACTCTAAATAAGCTCTAAATGATGCAATAAAAAAAGATGGATTCTGTTCATTTTTACTGCTAACTTTGCATACGTGAGTGTGTCGTTGGGCCCGTCAGCGAAAAAAAGCGCCAAAAACCCCCGGGCCTTCGGCCCTCGTGCTTTTGACCCGCGCAACGTTGCCAATTTCTATTGCCTTAATAATACCAAATATTGTATCATATATAGAAAACAA
This sequence comes from Asobara japonica, assembly GCA_026005395.1. NCBI lineage: Eukaryota > Metazoa > Arthropoda > Insecta > Hymenoptera > Braconidae > Asobara > Asobara japonica. The sequence goes on from BQMI01000439.1 coordinate 144,310, forward strand.
AGGGGAAGCAATAGTCATACGAAGACAAATACATAGTTTCAACAAAATATAATATCATCTAGAATTAGATAATTCTGTACATGGTTATTAGGGGCCTCTTATGCCGGCTGGCTGAAGTCTCGGGGGTTAAACAAAAAGGGGTGAGGCCTGGCTGTATTGGTACACATCAGGGGTGAAGCCATCTTTCGTTAATTATAGGGGCGAAATAATCGAGGTTATCTATTTGGCTCGTTGGCCTATACTAATAAGGTACGTACTCAAAAACAAAAGGGGGAATATTACTCTTTGAGTTTACGCTGGCTCACCGCTGGTGGAAAGGGACACGAGGTAAAGGGGGGAAATCTTGGAGGGGGAATACTTGCCTGGCACAAACACCGGTACTCACGGTGTTGGTTGGGATGCACTCCACTTTCGTTGGGATGCACTCCACCTTTCATTCGTCGGAAAGTATTGTCCTGGGCTTGTATCTCCACTCCTGATTCCTGGGGCAGTTTTTAGGGGTCCTCGGATTCAGCCAATGCTCTTTTCCCACCGTATTTTAGTCTATTAATATTATTCACTCATTTAGACAACCGCTCGGGACCCTGTTGCTCACTCAAGTGTAGCCTCTTTGCTGTTTTCCCCTTCAGCCGGTCTTCGTTCGGGACTCCTCGACCTTTTCCGCGAGGAGAGGGGCGCGTCTGGTCGTCCGTGCGTGGACCTACACTTTCCATGGGCCGCTCTGTGTGCCCATCCCTGTATGTGTGTTGGTGGAAGTTCTCGTGGTCGGCGAGCCCAAGTCAGCTTTTTCAACTGGCGAGGCGCGGTATGACAGGGGTTTTTCGTAAGGTTTTGGGAAGCCAGCAGTGGCAGTCCAGTTTCTATGGTAGGGTATTTTAGGGGAATTTAGCGGGGGCTTGACGTCGTCACACCCTTTTTGGCACTGCAGGCATACCCGACAAACTCGCCGGGAATGTTCAACTTTCCGCCCTAGGTGCACAATATCCTATTGTCACAGACATTGAATCGATTTTTTCCAAAATTGGCCACTCAGTGAATAGCTTATCACCTTTGTTAGGCTAAAGGTGCTTGAAATCTCAGGAAAGTTGATTGTACGACCGGTCCGGTTTCCAAATTTACGTTGATTTGGGGTCATTTTTCTCGGTCTTTATACTCGAAGGGACGCCATTTTCCTGGCCTTATGCAAGCCAGCGCCCCTGAGCCCGCTCTCACCGAGGTTTGCAACCACTCGGCTCAAGCGTCCGCGTTCGACTGTCACGAGATCTCCTAGAACCTTTCTCCCCCTAGTCTGGATATCTCGGCGGCGGTGGGAACTAAGTTGCCCTACCACGGCTAATCAACCCGACGGTATCACGGGGGCGCTAGTCGTTTCACCTCACCCCTCGGTCATTAGTCTACCTCGCCATGGCCTGTGGATCCGCTAGGTTGGGATGCCTGTACGTCGGCCTTTAACTCTCCGCCAACAGAGCGGAATCCCCATATGGCGATCATCTAATAACGTCCTCCAGACGATGGAGCGCTGTTTCACCCAGACCCGCTTACCCACGTGCTTCTTTGGTCCTAGCCTCTTCCCACAGCCTTATTTCAGCTGTTTCCAGATGGCACTCCATTCGTACTTTACAATTTCCAATGCCATATTTACGGGGGTTTCAACCCTAACGAGAAAATCTCGTTACAAATTCTATCTTAATTCTGATGTGTGATTAAAATTATGCAAAAATAAACTCAGTTTACCTTCATGGTCCCTAAAATTTGGTTAATAATCGGTCATTACTGGTGAGTGATGCCGTTCTTGTCTTCAAAATTATCAAAATGATTTTTACAAAATTGCAAAATTAAACTGAGCAACTGAAAAGTTAGCAGAAAGTGACTAGAAATTTACTAGACCAATAATCATCCAATTCTCTTGAATGATTCCTGAAAATTTACCATACTGCTGTTTTAAATTAGAATTAAAATTAAAAAGTTATTTTGAAATTCATTATAGTACAAAATGTTATAGTATCGCTTATATTATGGATAATGTCTTTACTAGAAATCAACGAGCGGATTGTAAGCAATGTTAAGTTTTGCACATTCATTTACCGAATTCACTGTGATATGTCTATTTTGTTTAATATGAATTATCTCTTTAATTTCTCTTCTGTATCTGTTGTTCTCTCTGTCAACTATGTTGCAATTTTCGAAATCAAATTTATGGCCAGATATTTGCACATGTTTGGCCAAACTAGAACCATAAATTCTACAATTTTTTTGAGAAGTTTCGTGCGCTTTCCTCCTAGTTCCAAAAAGTCTTTTAGTTTGGCCTATATAGATTTTATTGCAGACATTACAAGGGATTTTGTGAATTACTTTTGATTGCTTTTCTATTGCTGTTCTGTATTTTGTTGGTTTGAAAATTTTCTTTAGTTTTCCATTCACTTTACTGACGACCTTAATGTCGAACCTTCTATTATTTGTTTTCATTTTTTGTGTTAACTTTTTCGAATAAGGAACAAAGCGTGTTTTATTTTTGTTAATAATATTATCATTTCTGGTAACATTGTTATTATCATCATTGTTATCTTTTCGACCACATAAAACCTGAGCAATGGTTTCTCTAATGAAATCGATTGGGTAGTTATTACCAATTAATATTCTCTCAATCAATAGTAAGTTCCCATTAACACATCCTGGACTACAAATTTTAATCATTCTGTCAACCATTCCTTTAATTATCCCTTTTTTTGGTATAATTGGGTGATTAGAATTGTAATTTAGAATGCCATCTGAGCAGGTTGGCTTTTCATACCAATGAAACAACAATCTGTTATTGTTTCTGATTAACAAAATATCTAGAAATGGTATTTTGCCTGACTCTTCAACTTCGTGAGTGAATTGTAGTCTTGGATCGTAACTGTTGAATTAAAGGGAAAATTGATTATATAGAAATCATCAAGGCTGTCGATTTGATCATGAATAATACATATTTTTCATTCAGTGGTGAGTTCTTCCAACAGATACATAGTCTTTCGATGGGGTCTCACCTAGCCCCAGTTTGTGCAGATTTAGTAATGAACAGATTGGAGGAGGTCTGTCTGAGTAAATTAAGTTTTCAAATTCTCTTTTATTACAGATATGTCGATGATATTATCACGGCTATACCATGTGATGAAGTTGATGAAACACGTAAGGTTACAGTTACGATCCAAGACTACAATTCACTCACGAAGTCGAAGAGTCAGGCAAAATACCATTTCTAGACATTTTGTTAATCAGAAACAATAGCAAATTGCTGTTTGATTGGTATGAAAAGCCAACCTGCTCAAATGCCATTCTAAATTACAATTCTAATCACCCAATTATACAAAAAAAAGAGGTAATTGAAGGAATTGACAGAATGATTAACATTTGTAGTCCAGGATTTGTTAATAGGAACTTATTATTGATTGAAAGAATATTAATTTGTAATAAGTACCCAATTGATTGCATTAGAGAAACCATTCGTCAGGTTTTATATGGTCGAAAAGCTAACAATGATGATAATAACAATGTTATCAGAAATGATAATATTATTAACAAAAATAAAACACTCTTTGTTCCTTATTCGAAAAAGTTAACACAAAAAATGAAAACAAATAATAGAAGGTTCGACATTAAGGTCGTCAATAAAGTGAATGGAAAACTAAAGAAAACTTTCAAACCACCAAAAGAGAGAACAGCAATAGAAAAACAATCAAAAGTCATTTACACCATTCCTTGTCATGACTGCCATAAAATATATATAGGCCAAACTAAAAGACTTTTTGGAACAAGGAGGAAAGAGCACGAAACTTCTCAAAAAATTGTAGAATTTATGGTTCTAGTTTGGCAAAACATGTGCAAATGTCTGGCCATAAATTTGATTTCTAAAATTGCAATATAATTGACAGAGAGAACAACAGATACAGAAGAGAAATTAGAGACATAATTCATATTAAACAAAATGGACATATCACAGTGAATTCGGTACATGAATGTGCAAAACTCAACATTGCTTACAATCCGCTCTTTGATTTCTAGTCAAGACATTATCCATGATATAAGCGCTACTATAACATTTTGTGCCATAATTAATTTCGAAACAATTTTTTAATTTCAATTTTAATTTAAAACAATAGTTTGGTAAATTTTCAGGAATCATTCAAGAGAATTGGATGATTATTGGTCTAGTCACTTTGTGATAACTTTTCAGTTGCTTAGGTTAAGGCAATTTTGTAAAAATCATTTTGATAATTTTGAAGACAAGAACGGCATTACTCACCAGTCATGACCGATTGTTAACCAAATTTTAGGGATTATGAAGGTAAACTGAATTTATTTTTGCCTAATTTTGATTACATATCAGAATTAAGATACAATTATACAAAACGAAAACTACGATTTTAAATGGAGATTTTCAATACTGGTTTTTAGGTTATAAATACAACATTTATGGTTGTGATGACCACAGAAATTATAAAAATTTTTTTGAACGATAAGGAAAAGAAAAAGGAAAAATTGTTCAATGAAATCGAAGGAAATTTAAGGTAACCTACTTTATTTTTTATTGATAACAGAATTTGCGATATAAGACTAAGAAATGTAATAGTTAATGATAGAAACTTTTTTTTGTGTTTTGATTTTTTAGATACCAATATATTTGCACATGAAGAGGAATGCCCAGAGCATTCGAAACGTCTGCATTAGATTCAATTAAATGGAGTTTTTTGTTTTTATAAAGAACCCAATGCCTGATTTTTTTATATTCTAACTGCAAGGACCGAGAAAAATGGCCCCAAATCAACGTAAATTTGATGAATGCTTAAAATCTCGTTCTAACTGAAAGTATTGAAAAGCTCAAACCGAGACTATGAAATGTGGTTTACGAGCTATTTTCAAGGAAAGATATATTACGAGTGTATGATGCAAATCGTTTTGTAACACAGCATATACGTTCAAATAGCCTATTACAGTGCCCTCGTCCTAAAGGATTCTCTGCTGCTTCACTGTAACTGATCCATTTCAATAATTCACAATTTTAGACAATGGTGGTGAATCATTTTGCAACCAACAATCATTTGCTTTGGCCTCTTCAGTGTGGAACACAGAGATTTCTTGAATATCACAAAAGTAAAAAGTTGAGTCAAGTTAGTCGGCGTCCAGAAAATGACATGCACATTCTCGATACATTGCAATATGATTGAGTAGTATTGAAGAAAGAGGGGGGGCGGGGTTGGGGGCTATTGATTGGAGGGATTACCTGGCCCGCTGCTCTCTCTGTCTCGATAATCACGCCGAAGATTAGCCCACATTTTGTACAGTTTTCCTTTTCCTGTTCAAACTTCCGACGTTCATTGTCACCCTTAAAAAAATGGGGAATTTTATTATATATTACTCCGATAACGTAGAACAATGGATCATCCTAATATTATAACAATGGGAGGAATCGAGGACTTATCAAGGCTTCGGACGTATCCAGTACAAATAGCCTTTCCAAGTACCACAAATCAATCTGCAGTTATACAGAAATGAATTAATAATATTAGCTGACACTCGAGAGAATGCTGCAGTATGGTACAATGAGAGGAAACTACGCCTTATCCGAATCATCCCTTAATTCATAAGTGCTAAAACTCGCTGCAATCCTGTGCTGATCAGTATCTCGTGATTTCTTTGAAATTTCACAGATAGCCATAAACAATACATACTTCTAGGTTCTATAGTATATACAAGCCCGAGTACGAGCTACGTGCCTTGAATTACAATTCGGTATTTGAAATAAGAATATATTTTGCAAAGTCGAAGATATTGTTAATCATTGACCTCAAAAAAATCCAACCTACTTCACGATGTTATCTGACTAATCTGAGCAAGCAATAAATGAAGCAACGATTCACGCATCAGCGCCGGGACCAAATCGCGTGAAGGGGTCCCATGGGATGCATTCTCTTGGCCTCAGTTCAGTTCCATGACAATATCGTTAATGGTAGCCACAGTGTTGCCGCAGACTGGCATGGAAAAGTGCCAGGTGGAGAGTAGAAAAGGTGCCAACTGACACCAAAAAGTGCCTGGAGAGGGAAGCACTGTATACAACCGCTCGTTTCAAAACGACACGAGGAAAATGATTCACGTATTATGTACTTTTGAATCCAAGACATCGAATTTAGAAGTAAGATACGATTCATTGTATCTCCTAAAGATTTTAAGGGGGGGGGGGGAGGGCAGATAATGAATTTTATACTGAAACGTTAAACTATTTATTATCATGAGTTCAATAAGGTTGAATCTGTGTGAAAAATATCAAAATCACATATTGCAGGTAGGGATTCTTGATTAGCTTTTTTTGCGAACATTTCAGCTGTTGGTTCGCATGAATAACATGACACATTATATAATAATTCTTCACACAGGAGCAGCGCATTGCATCTATCAATGCTGAGTCTGTTCCGAAGATCAGTCTTGATTAAGTTGAATTGCGAAAAGATACTGTCAGCAGCTGCGCTGCAATGGGGCAAATAAATAATGGCCTTCAGGATTTTCTGTAAATTAGGAAACATCTCCTTTCCCAATCCGTTTGTCAGCTCGCCCAGTAAATTGATATATTCTGATAAAGTTCCGTCTTGCTTAATTTCTGCAGAAGCTTCAATTGATAATCTCCATTCCGTGTTCAACGTTTCAAATTCATCTTCAGAGACTAGGTTTGGGAACAGGCGTGCTAATGGTATGATTGATTGGCAATCGTCATCACCACTGCATGCTTTCTTGGGATTGACTATCTGGACTGTTAGTAAGACAGGATCATTGAACTTGACTCGACTCCTGATTTGCACACCCAACTCAATATAAAATTTGAGCGCAGAGGTTCTGAAAGCAGTTAAATCCGGTTTTGGAATCTCTGTTGATGCAATCAAGGCCGCAGCACAAGCTGGCACGTACATTTTTTCTAGTGACAAATACTCATGCGGATTGGGGGCATTGACATGATGAACCAGCGTTTTCTGCAAATATTCCTTTTTCATGAAATTCTTCGTCAATTGTTTATACACCTCCGTGATTATTGGCAGTCGAGTATGAATCTTTGGATCTTCCGACTGAAATTCCAGATTCAACCGGTTTATTAAATTCAAAACATAAGGAAGGAAGCAATCCCAGAACTTGAAGATTGGCGTTTTCAGGGTCTTCAATATAGTCAATGGTGCTTGAAGATAATCTTCTTCTGCTGCCTCAATAAAGAATTGAACGAGAACATCCCACTGCTCAAGCATTCGATTGGTAACAGCTTCTAATGATAACCGTGTTAGACGTGCTAGACCCCACTTGAGTAGTTTATGAGCCTTCACATTGGCCAGCTGCTGTAGTTTCGAAAATTTGAGTAGTCTTTTGGAGCTATTTGCGAAATAATGGTTCACATCTCGTGCTAAATCTTCGATAGTCCTTGGAGCACATTTAAGACAAGCTGCAGAAGCACCAAGATGGAATAAGTGGCAAATGCACCCCATGATGAAGAGATTTGGAAGCTCAGCTTGAAACAGAGCACAAACTCCATGCAAATATCCCATCATCACAGCAGCATTGTCCACAGCGAATCCGATCATATTTTCCAATGGAATTTGATGTCGGTCATAAACGGCTTTTATGGACCCATGAAGGGCAGCTGCATGGGTATCTTCAACATGTAACCGTCCAACAAATCTATCGCTGATTGCCGCATCTTTTTTACTGAAGTACCTCAAAATCACTGCCAAGCAGTTTTGAGTGCTAATATCCGTAGTTTCGTCGATTATTGACGAACATTTGGTGCGTTGAAGTGCCTTAGTGACTTCATTCATACTCGCTGGCCCGAGTACATCACTAATTAATGGCTTCCCCTTCCCGGCACATTTTATTGATTTGGCGATGTGACAGTCAGAACAGCACGATCGGAGGAGCTGGGGCGCGTGATCGAGAGTTCGGAAAGCTAAATTGTGTTCTACCACAAACGTTGTCAGCTTCAACTCAGATTTGCGAGCTTCTAAATTTAGTTTGACGTAAGGATTGTTCTCAAAGACAGTATTCAATGGTACAACATGGGTAGCAGCTTTCAGATTTCTTTTATGGAATTGTCTTTCATCATGCCTGGAGACATGAAACTTGCTGCCGGTTATGCTTTTCTGACATGCGTTGCAGTGAGGGACCCCATTCCGTGAAGTTAATCAGTTAAATTGCTTTTTCATTGAACTTCCTACATTTGGGCTTTTGCGATTGCTTTATCTTTTTTTTCGGCTGCATCTCGGATTCGGGATTGATTTGTATGATCGTCTGCTCTATTGATTGAAAAAAACATTGGCAATAGTATACGAACCGAAATTTCTAACCAGCCATTGAATATTCATAGACTATAGGACTTAACGTATTTCGTTCTTTCCCAATTGACATTTTACTTACATAGATGCCCTTCGCTTTTGTGCCTTCACCCTAGCTACAATCTGTATTTTCGCTGTTGATGAGTTTGGGGTGTCTTCGTATGCCGTATCATGTAATTCTTCGGCGCTCCACGAGCATTCACTTGGATCGTCAACGTTTTCCTCAAACAACATATTTGAGTAGCCATCTTTTTGTACGATACTTCTACTCTCAGAACTCCCGCTCGTACATTGTACAGGAGATGACGATAGCGTTGACTTATTCGTCGTCAACGATTCCTTTCTAAGATATCTTTAATAAAAAGTAGAATGTACCAAACCACGAAAGAAAATCAAATCTCTATATAAAATTATAATCACATTTTGGAACCAGCAATCAACGGACACTTAGAGAAATGCCATTGATTTGGCATTATTTGGTCTGGCACTTCTTCCCCGATTTGTTTTCACCATCACTTTTTATCTTAATATTTTTTTCGCTTTTACTTTCTCTACCTGAACATTTTCTTTTCTAATTTCAAGCAGGAACCGATAATTCTGAGACTGTTTCACACATTATTTACAATTCAATCTCGGTTATTTCTAATAATGTTTCGTCAACGAATGAATTATTAGAATTCTCAATGTTTTTCCATATTTTCAAAAAAATATCTCAAGGACGTGTTTATGGTTACTGACCTCGCAAATTTGAAACGGACCTGGAAATTCAAAATTTAAAGATCAAAGCCAAAAATTCAAAAGAATTCCAAATGGAAAATGCAAAATCCACAATTCAAAATGTAATAAGTAAAATTCAAAATTGAATCGTTAACATTAAAAAAAAAAAATCAAATTCGAAAAGAACGGGGAAAAAGGCGAGGGAAAAAACATCGGCGGGACGGGGGGGGGGGGGGGGGGAAAGACGGATCACCATTGAAAAAGCCATTTATAAGTTTCAAATGATTTTACTTCGAATATTCATTTATCTGTCCATAATTTTGGGGCGTCTAAACGTTATAATTCACTGAGGATGAAAGAGGGGCGCCAATAAAATCAAGTAACCGTTATCAACAAATTATACATACATGTACATTGTTCGAGTCGATTTATCAATGAGTTCGTTGAGTGTCCACAATGTTTGAAATACGAGCCCAGTGGCGCGTGACTGCACGCGCATTTGCGTTTTTCGCCGCACTGACTCGTGTGGCGTTGGTTTCGGTCCTTACGGTTGTCGACAATTTCTGCGCTGTGCACTTGCAAGAAAACTTTTTATTTTTTGTATTTTTTGCTTCCGAATGGAAGCATTGCAATCGGTCAATTTTCACTTTCGCTAATTATGCTTGTAAACGATATATAATGGTTTGAAACGTAAAAATACGAAGTTTGAGCATAGTATCTGTATGTATCAATTTTTTTCGAAAATCTTCACTTACAAAATTGAACATAACAAGTGGGACGACGTTTTTGCTAACCCATTAGCAAAATGCTCCCGAATGGCTTTTATTTTCCAGGTTCCGACTGAATCCGTTGCCTTTCAGGGGTATAATTCGCGGACGAATAATGCAATCGTTACTATTAGAGAACTCGGTGAAGATGGCATTGAGACGAATCTTTTTAACCCTAATGAAGACAGTTCCAATCAGTAGTTTTTTGAATAATTATCTATATTATAAATCTATATATATAAAATCTAAAATCTAATATATTTATATATATAAAAAGTATAACACGGATCGAAATTTAATTAACGCCAAATGATGTGGCTTTCTGACCTCTATAGTTGATGAAAAAATCACAAAATTCGATGGTAGAGTTGAGAAGAAAATTACTAAATGTTACCAAAAATCACAAATTCTGCTTAAAGTTGATTTTTGAAGGGCTATAACTCGGAAACAATTAACGCAATCGTCACCATTACCGAACTCGGTAAAGATGGCATTGAGATGAATCTTTTAAGCGCCTATTGAATGAATGCGAACAATTATTTTTTGAGGAATCGTTGAAAAACCGAATTTCAAAAAACCGCAATATCTTTCAAATGAGATGACCGATCAAAGTTCAATTAACGCCAAATGATAGCTCTCATGAAACTCTACATACCCTGGAAAAATCATGAAATTTGATGTGGCGGTTATTCAGGAAATCACTAAAATCTTTAGTGACATACACATACATGCATACATACATACATACAAGGCCTAATAACTGAGGTTTCTAATTAGACAACGTGGCTTTCAAGGTTCAAATTGCCATTGTTTTGAAGGAATCATAGTGCTACGTCAGAAAAAGTACGAAAAATTCAATTCAATTCACTCCAAAGCTTCGATTTGGGGGCCTAAACACCGAAAAATGGACATTACAAATCGAGAGATTACAAAGCTTCCTTTCGGAAGCAAAAAGGGCTAAATTTTGAGAATAAAATGTGAAAAAATTGACCGTTATTAGTATTGAGTACGTCTAGCTGTGAGCGCAATTTCAGTGAAATCTGCCGGTAAGTTTCTTACAAATCGATTTTTTCCTTTTTTTTCGATTGTTCATATCTCTGAAACTAATGAATATTTTTTTAATTTCTTTTTTATCAAAATGTGCGTCTCAACGAGATCCAGGGAGTGGTCGAAGAACATCTAGTAGGTTGCTTACAAGAAATCGGACATATTTCAATTTTTCTGTTTTTTACAGTTATCTTTGCTTTTTGCACTCTAGCGTTTGCAAAAATTGAAATAAAAACTTGAAATTTGAAACAGAGGTTCCCTTTGTTGTGGTGAAGAACCCTGTCAAATCGCGATTTGACCCCGTCATTAGTTTTCTAGATTTTAATTTTTTCATTTTCACGGTTTTTATTTTATTTCTCGATAATTATTGAACCCATTTTTTTTTTTTTTCAAAATGTGTGCCTTAACGAGATCTATGATATGGCTGAAAAACATTGAGTCAATTATTTTGGGTAAAATGAGATATTCCTGTTTTTGCTTCCGAATGGAAGCATTGCAATCGTTCAATTTTCACTTTCGCTAATTATGCTTGTAAACGATATATAGTGGTCTGAAACGTAAACATACGAAGTTTGAGCATAGTGTCTGTATGTATCAATTTTTTTCGAAAATCTTCACTTACAAAATTCAACATAAAAAGGACTAAATTTTGAGAATAAAATCTGAAAAAATTGTCAGTTATTAGTATTGAGTGTAGCTAGCTGTGGGCGCAATTTCAGTGAAATCTGCCGGTAAGTTTCTTAAAAATCCACTTTTGTTTGTTTTTTCTTCGATCGTTCATATCTCTGAAACTAATGAATATTTTTTAATTTCTTTTTTATCAAAATATGGATCTCAACGAGCTCCAAAGAATAGTTGAATAACTGTCATTAGTTTTCTAGATTTTAATTTTTTCATTTTCACGGTTTTTATTTTATTTCTCGATAATTATTCAATCGATTTTGTTGTTTTTTTTCCAAATGTGTCCCTTAACGAGATCTATGCACTCGTTGAACAACATTGAGTCAATTACTTCGGGTTACATGAGATATTCCTGTTTTTGTTTCCGCTCGTCTGGAAAAAGGTCTTTCAATACTGGAACATTTTGATTTTGTGTGCAATCGGATCTTTCGGAAGCTTACCACCAACGAAATTGGGGGAAATAAACAAAAACGGTGACATATTGGACACAGTCGAATGGGGGACCCGAGGACCGCCGGCTTGTTTACTTCCATCTTTATCAATATTAAGGTGCTTACTTTGTGCAATTTAGGAAACATTCATTGTAATTTAGGAACCATTAGTTATCATTTAATGGAGTATTTTTAAAAATTGACAATTTCAGTTGAAGTCATCATTAAAGAATAGGAAAATACATATGTGTTCGCTGAAGGAGAATTTGGTGGTGACAATGGATCAATTTCCAGTATTTAGGAGTGCATTTCCTTTATTGTATCCTACTAATTAATATTACCTTCTATTGTATCCTATTAATTAATATTACCTTTGATTGTATCCTATTAATTAATATTACCTTTTATTGTAACAAGTTCGGTGGCGCGTGCTGCGCACGCGCATTTCCATTTTCCGCCGCACGCACTGGTGTCGTGTCAGTTACGGCCTTACGGTTTTCGATATATATCGATAGTTCCAGCCGTCTCTCCTTTTTAGTATAGGATATTGTATCTTAGATACAGTTTAATTCTTTATATGCTAGTACTTGTACATACTGCCGCTACGCGGCCGTATGTCGTTTTTACATTCGCGGGCTCCGATTCAAGAGTCAAATGGTTGATTTTGGTACTAGAGTTTTGAACTTCGATTTACGAGTTGTTTTGATTTTTTTTTTATAAGCATATACGAGAAGAGAGAAAACATATTTTTTCGTATCGTAAATATGTGGCAGCAAAATTGAAAAAAAGTACCACCGATCGCAGGGGGGTACATTTGGTGCCCAGTCGGTAAAAAAGTGCCTAAAATGGCACTTTTGTGCCACTGTGGCTACACTGGTCAGATGTGATCGATGGTCGTTGAGATTTGCAGATTTATTTTCTCGAGATTCGGATCAGATGTAATCCATATGTGATAGAAATGTGGTAGAAATCCGGTTCAAATGTGCTGGAAAATTGGTAGATATCCGCTTCAGATGTGGTCGAGATGTGATTCTGATGTGGTTCAGATGTCATTCAGATGTGGTCGAGATGTGATTCTGATGTGGTCCCAATGTCATTCAGATGTGGTCCAGATGTCATTCAGATGTGGTCCATATGTGATTCACATGTGGTCCATATGTGATTCAGATGTGGTGGAAATGTGATGCAAATGTGGTCCAGATGGGATTCAGATGAGGTATACTAGTAACCCACTTATTTGCTGTGGTTAGATAGATAGAGTCAGCAGAAACGAATTTGATAATAAAGAACCCATCTAGATTGTCTGGCCACTGTTTACTTCTTGGGGAGTGGAAATGGAGACTGAGACTGCGGCGAAGTCTGAGGGTTGAGCCGGCGGGACGACTGAAGTTGGTTCAGTATCGCTAATCTGCATTCTTTCCGACCTCGTGCGACTAATTGCCGAACACACCTATTGGTTCTATTCAAAATGGTAAATTTATACTTCGCACACCAATTACCAGTATGTGTTCATGTGGTAATGTAGTTGCATCTCCACTGACCTCAGTGAAAAACGGCCAAGAACCGTTTTCATAGCTCCCAGAATTTCCAATAAAAAATGTGTGTTCAGATAGTATCCTAAAATAGTTTAGTCACATAGGTCAATGGTGAGCTAAATGTATTGAATTGACATATCGTGAGCTAATTGGCATATTAAGTCTTACTGCCGGTCACCCACGAAGGCACAGTTGAATATTGAACATAGCATTTGACGTTGCGGTTGAGTTTGAGTTTGCGCTTAAAGTGAAGATTGAGGTTGAGGTTGAGGTTTTCCAATTTTTCTGATTTTTTTTCGCTTTTTTCTAAGGATTAATTTTTATTATTTCTGGAACACCAGGTTTACGGAATTATTATCATTATTGCACTTCATGGTTTAAACGTTTTTCCAAAATTCCGTGATGAATATTCTCCAATATCAATATATCAAGGGACTCAGTAGCAGACACAAGTTGTTATCCATATTTAAAAAAGCTATACTCGGTGGTGTGGTAGGCTCACAAATAGTGATTTCTACTTTAAAAACTTCACTTCGTGCTTGCAGCTTGTAAGCCTGAGTTTGCAAGCTCAAAGTGGAGCTCGTATCAGCTGTCTCCCTCAGAATCCTACAACTTTCATATGAAACATTTTTTCGTTTACCCCTTATTTTAGGAATTATTCAGTTATTTTCTTTCGCTTCTCCTTTTCACTATACGATAGATATGTTCGTCATTTATATATATTGTAACGTGATATTTCATATCGGAAAACTGTTACGCGTGAAGCATTCACCAGAAGGGAAGTCTGGTGGCAAGCGGGTAGGAAAATGTATGCAGTAGGTTTTGTGGTTGTATTATATAATATGTTTTTGTTTGGTATTATTAATTTGTATGGATTGTGAGAGAGAGAGAGGAACTTTAAAATTTGGTGGCCGCCTGATGGGGATAGCGTTGCGCCACCTAGGAGAACCATGGATGGACGTGGTCGATAACATAGAGCATCGATAGGACTTCATGGGAGGTCGCCACCTTATGGATGCCTGGGAAGGAGTATCGTACGTAGGGAATCAGCCAATCACACGCCTCGTGAGGCCATGTTGCCGAAGGGACACCGGAAAATTGTCTAGAATATGAGAGGTGTCGCCCGACTAATTCACTTTCCTTTTGGTGACCGATAACGCAACAGGTGTAGGACCAGCTGGGTACCGTCGTAAGATTTGGAAGATAATTCTCACAAGGCACGTGGAGCATGATTCCGTTGGACAAGGCATTGGGTATCGTTGTCAGCGGTGTGTTTTATTTCGTGGAGTTACTGGTGAGCATAATTGTTATATTTGGCTGCGAGATTATCGAGGGGATATTGGAGCCCTACGGGAGGAAAAAAAACGCTGGAATCGACGATTAATTGGCTGCCCTGACGAATCTATCGATTACTCCTTGATTGCGGATGAGAGAGGAACAATTTGTGCATACGGCTAATCATTAGTTGATCACTACTTGAGTGCTTATTCGATCAACCTTCATGAAAGATTGATCGACAGTTGAGGGCGACTTGACGGGCACACATTAAGAATTCCGAAATAAATGACTTTGTGACCCACAAACCCACAAAGTGCGCGCACAAGTTGATCCCCCAAATCAAGTTGCAATCAATGAGTCTATCAGGGCGGACGGCCCTAGAAAGTGACCCGGCAGATACTCGACGGGAGTTTCTACTCCACCCGGTGTCATACCGGGATTTTTTTTTCTATTTCTCGCTCTCTCTCTCTCTCTCGATAGGCTGATCTCCTGTACCTCGCCAGCTGAGGTCTGGAAGGAACTCAGACATCTTGGAGTTGCATTTGTTAATAGGGAGCCGGGGGATTTCGATCCGGAAAAGCTAAATGTTCAGTTTGCAGGAGTATCGTTTGACCTCGGTGAACCTTCTATTGTTGATTTTCTTGGGTCAATCGAACAGGGTCGCTCCTCTACTGCCACTGGTTTCTCCTTCAGAACCGTCTCGTCTGAGGAAGTGTCGAAGGCAGTAATGCACTTCAGCACAGAAGCTAAGGGTTCCGACGGCAGTCCTAGGGCGGTAGTGGTGGCGGCTCTGCCTGTACTTGAGCCTTTTCTACGTCTCCTCTTTAACAAGTCCTTGGTGTCCTCTTCGTTCCGGGTCCTCTGAAAGAGATCACTGGTAGCAGCGACTGGCAAGGTCAAAAATCCATCGTCTGCGAATGACTACAGACCGGTGTCTCTTCTGTGCTTCCGATCGAAAGTGCTGGAGAGACTTGCTGCTGTACAAATGATGGGTTTCCTTGCTGATCATGCTATCTTGGATCCATTGCAAACGGGTCTTCGGCCTTTCAATAGCACTCAGACGGCACTACTGAAGCTGACGGATTACATTCGTGTTGGCATAGATCGGCGCCAACTGACGATGCTGCTTCTGTTCGACTTTAACAAGGCGTTTGACACTGTCTGTCATTTGCTGCTACTTAAGAAGCTCTTCGCCATTGGTTTCACATCTAGTGCCATCATGTGGGTTGCACCCTACCTTAGTGATCGCTCTCAGGTCACACTTGGTGGTGCAGCGGGCATGTCATCCTCTCGTGGCTTGAATCGGGGTGTACCGCAGGGGTCAGTGCTAGGTGCTAGTGCTCCACTACTTTTTCTCATTTTTATCAATGATGTTTGCGCTCAGATTGCTCCGGGCATTATGCATCTGATTTATGCTGACGACCTGCAGGTACATTTTCGCTTCCCGCGAAGTGAGCTTGAGTCTGCTCTCTCGGTAATGAGTGATATGGCTGACGGCATTGTTGAGTGGGCTCGATGCAACCGGTTGAAGCTGAATGTTGCTAAAACTAAAGCAATTATTTTTGGTTCTCAAGCGTATGTAAACGATGTCTACTCTCTGCCTGGGCTCTCACTCACTATTGAGGGGCAGGTGGTGCCGTTCGAGACTTCGGTGCGTAGTCTATGTGTGGTACTTGATAACAAACTTACTTGGAGGAGCCATGTGGCCTTGATTGCTCAGAGGGTTCACTCTGTAATGTATCGGCTCAGATTTTTTAGGGCTAGCACTACATTTGGACTACGCAAACACCTCGTCCAGGCACTTGTTTTTCTAGTCGTTGATTACTGCTGTCTCGTGTATGGCGGGCTATCTGAGGAGTTGGCTACTAAGATTCAGCGGCTCGTCAATGTTGGATTTAGGTATGTTACAGGGGCTAGGAGAGATGAGCATATCACACCTTACCGTGAGCAGCTGGGCTGGTTAACATCGGAGGATCGCAGGAGCTATTTTCGAGGTTGCGCTACCTATGGTATTCGCTATCTTGCGGCTTTCTTTGTTACCAACCAGAGTGTGAGACCGATGAGGGGTGAGTTGCTCCCTCTTCATATTAAGCCATTTAGGACGGAAGCTGTACGTAACTCCTTTCACGTCACGGCAGCCTACCAGTGGAATGCACTAGCTTCATCTGTTCGAGACATCCCCTCCTTCCCAGCCTTCAAAGTTGCACTGAGGACTTTCCTCAGAGACAACCCGTGATAAATAGTTTCCTGTTCTTCTCCCTCATGATCCTCTTCCCCCGGATCTCCTTCCTCTTGGCCCCCTCCTTTTCATTCTCTTCCTCTTGATTCTCCTCCTCTTGTCCCCAATCCACGTGATCCTGTACCTGCTTCTGCCAGTACGTTCCCGAGTGGTAGTAGAAATAGTCTGGTGTGCCTGACTTGAGGGCCCGGTAGTCCTACTTTTTCTACTTTTCTATTTTTCTATTTTTATTAGTCTTATTATTATTATTTTATTATTTTTTATTTATTTTTTGTTTTACTGTTTTGTTTCATTACTCAAGCTATTTTGTTACGTATGCGTGAGAGAAGCTGTTTTCTGGCTGTTGAAAATCTGTGGACCTTGGTCCTAATCTTTTGTACAACATAATGTACAGTAATAAACCGTTCAATCAATCAATCAATCAATCTCTCGGGCTAATGACCTGTAGTATTTAGAGTTCTTATAACGATTAAAAATTGTACAAATTTTGAGGCGAAGAAGGAGAAATTGGGGACTGGGGAAAAGTTTTTGGTGCCGTCGTAAGGTCTGGGACTTTATCCAAAAATATCCAGTTGGTTGATTAGCGGAAATTCTGTGTTCACATGTTTAAGGATGATCCATGTTTAAGGAGGGCATCACGACAAAAGAAGTGATACAAATCTGAAAAAAATCATTTTTATTAAGTTTCCCTAAACAAAACAGTAAAAATTTCAAGTGCTTTGGAAAGCTTATGTAGGAGATAATCAAGATTGAAATTAACATAGGTTCTTATGGGGAAAAACGTTAAAAAAAATCTGTAGGCTTTGAAAAAAGTGATAAAAATCTGAAACTTTTTGGGTGTACTCGCAAAAGTTATTAAGATTTTTTAAATTTTTTTCTAAGGGAGCTTTGCGATTTTTAAATGAATTATTTCACCCGTCTAGTTACAAAAATTCTCCCTCTCGTTCAACGGGACAACGCCGCAGTGACGCGCGGCAGTAGCGGCTAATTCAAGTGTCTATCGGTGGTATACCGGCTTACCACACGTGAAGGCAGGGGTCATGGGATTTATGTAACCAAAGATGAACTTTTATCAAACCAACTTTATTTATATCATTTTGTGGCAGCCACAGCATACAAATAACAAAAATGTCTGGAGACATAATAAATCTATAGCCTCTTCATAGCCATAACATTCATCTCAAACCTCAAACAACTCGTAAACTCCAATTTGAATATAGAATTATATGTCCCCATGAAATTTGTTTAGAAAATCAACAATTCTTTGGCTAATTTTTCTACTCTTTGTAACCCTTACAACCCCATTTTCATGAATACCGAGAAGTGTTTTTATGCCCTTTTCTTGACGAC
This sequence comes from Asobara japonica, assembly GCA_026005395.1. NCBI lineage: Eukaryota > Metazoa > Arthropoda > Insecta > Hymenoptera > Braconidae > Asobara > Asobara japonica. The sequence continues at coordinate 162,697 of BQMI01000439.1, forward strand.
TTCGAAATGTATCACAAAGGATTTCAAAACTTATCTCCGACTCAGCCATTTTCTTCCTCATCTGTACATTCACACAATCCTTGAAAAAAAAACGTAATATAAAATGTGTATTTCCATGTAAGGAATAACTTTCTTTAAATATGTTGCCTGCTAACTTTAATATTTTACCCAGTCGAGTACAAACAATTGCATTGTTATTGTTATTGGTATTCGTTCACATATTACATACATAATTGTTCAGATGGGCATACCTCCTTAATTATGGAAATTATGAAAAATGTAATTATACATAAAATACGTATTGTTATATGGGGAACAACTATTTTTATTCGAATTTGGCGCTAACTCTAATAGTTTATGCAGTAAAACATTATATTGACATTATAAAACATTGACATTGTTAATAACAATATAAGTACTGCACCACTTGTTCACTCCCCGCACGGAAAATTATATATGCGGGAAATATATGTCAACATATATACCGAATATATCTGAAGTATATGTCCCATATAGGCGCTTAGAATTGTTATATATTCAACATATATTTCGCGAACATTTTTGAAATGTCATTTTTGGCCGAATGCATATATGAATTTATATATATAGCATATATGTCATTTTTTTATTTAACAAATTTTTCGATTATATGCCAATTAAAGTTGACATACAGAAGTTCATAAATTTCAGATATATAACATTTATATGTTGGTAATTGTATACTATGTGCATGTGATAAAATATTTGTTATATATGCCAAGAAAATATAGGAAACATTTGAGATATATGTGACATATATGTGGATTTCAGCATATAGATTAGGAATATAATGAAAATGTCTTAGATATAGGTATTATATATGTGAAATATAAACGTAGATAGATATAGGAATAGCATCGCAAATTCCTTCCCTCATATATATTAAATCTGTTTTTTTGGGGGAGTTTCCAATTCAATCCTTTTTGTATGCACTGATTGACAATAATCATAACAATAAATCATAAGGTAAGTGTCCGGACAGCGTAACACCTTCAGATAGTCGCATAAGAGGGGACAGTCATGGCGGCAAGCTGAGTGGTCGTGTTTTTGTGCTGTCCTATCGTTATTGACTATAAAGGTGTTTGTACGTGTTCGTCGGTGACCTGATTGACTCTTTCTGCGATTCTGGCTGTGCGAGGTTCGTTTTCTGATATTGCACCGAGGGGTTTGTGGTGGTTGGAGTTTTATATTTCCAAATTTGTCAATTGTGTTTTTTGGGGAAGGTTATACGGTAGATTGTGAGTTGGGCCAGTCAGTTTTGATGTCGGGGACAACTAGTGACATCTATGGATCCAAACTGGTACTCGATCCACCCAGAATTCTCCTGATCGGTACTCCAGTTCCCGTTCCAGCCAAACAAACCTCTCTCCCCACTACGCCCGTAGATTCAAAAAGCAAAACGGCCAGAGGCAGACAAACCACAGCAAAAAAGTGGATTAATCTGAAATCTCCTTCGACACCTACGCTTGATGATTTCTTGGCCTCGAACAAACGGAAAAGATCAGACGCAAACAAATCGGTAGTCTCGACAGAATCCTTGAGATCTGTCAAAAACCCAAAAATTTTATTTCCTCATCCAGTTTCTGCCGAATCCCTGGACCCAAATCTTGAAGAGCTAGATTCTTCCCACGACAATTTGGATGCGTCTTGGAAACCAGATTTTTCGTCTACTATTATCCTCTGTGATTCGAGGAACATGGATCCTATAGATAAAGTTCTTGCGAAGCTTGAGGCGCTCGAAGCAAAAACTGATGAAGGCTTTCGCAATATGAAGACTGAAAATATAAATTTAACTAGACTGATTAAAGATACTGCCTGTCAACAAGAGAAAAAGATTGAGGAATTTAAAATTGAAGTAAAGGATGAAATTTCTAAAGTAAAAGCCGAGGTGGACCAAAAGTATTCTACCTTAAATGAGGAGGTAGTGAAACTCAAAGCTCAAGTAGCGGAAGCTTTGTTACCCAATCAAGAGACTGTGGAAAATATGATTCAAGCAGCGGTTTCTGCAAAAGTTGAGGAGTTGATGGCCCCGGCCGCGCAGAAAACTCTGCAATCCTCTCTACTCAAATGGAAGAGAAAATGGAGGAGTTGGAGAGGATGTCACGGAGGAATAATATTATCATCTCAGGACTAAATCCAGATGGTGAACTCAAGAATGCGGTGGAGTCTTTTCTGGCTGACACACTAGAGGTAATTACCAAAGCCCGTACTGTTAGACTGTTATCTGTGAAGGGTAACAAAAGCCTAATCCAAGTGGAACTTGATTCGTTCGAGACCAAGCTGGCAATTTGGGAAGCCAAAAAAACACATAAACTGAACAACGTGTACCTTAATAGTGACCTTACTCGTATTGAACGCCAAGTAGACAAACTTATTCGCGTAACAGCCAAGGATTACAGGTCAAAGGGCCACTCAACGAAAATTGGATACCACCGCTTGGATTTGGATGGGACCAGGTTTGTCTGGAATAAAAATAAAGGAATGCTGACGAAACTTTCGTCGCCTGGTACGTGTCTGGAAGCCTTTTTACAACCCCCAGCTTCTCTTGAGAAACCACCTGCTGTTGGTTCGCAGAATTTTCCGTTCGTGGGGAGCGCTGGTATCCGAACGAAGTAAGCAATCCCCGCACTTGCTATCTCGCCCATGAATCTGCCATTCGAAAACGCCACTCGATAGCTTTCTGGAATGCCAAAGGTTTTACCCACGTCACAGATTTAATTGAGCTAGATCCTGCCGATATTCTGTGTATCTCGGAGACCACGAAATTGAGCCCCCCGAAACCATTACCCTCGTTCTTGGATAGTTATGAGTGCTTTTGGTCTGATGCTACTACAGAAAGAGACCTTGGCAGAGGCAGTGGTGGCCTTCTCATAGCTGTCAACAAACACCTCTCTTCGGCGGTATCTGTGCTCGAAAAGACACCTTGGTGGATTATCTTAAAAATCAAATACGATAGAATGAATATTATGTTGGGCTTGGTGTACTTCCGATCGGACAGACAGTTTGACTTCCATTATGCAATTAATATGCTCCAAGAGGCCATTGAGGATCTGCTGTTGTCAGAAGAGAGTACACCTTTAATAATTTGAGGCGACTGGAATGCGCGTGTGGGAAAGGTGACTGTGGTGGACGACTACGTGTTTGAGGGTACCTGTCTCAGGCCCAACATGGACACCCTAGATTGTGTGAAAAATGATCGATGTACACCATTGCTCAACTTTATGTCACATCTCGGCCTGACTATCATCAATGGACGCACAATAAGTGACCATCCAGCAAATTTCACCTACTCGGACCGGGGATTTTCCGTAAATGATACGATCTGGTGTTCATCAACGAGCCTAGATCTGATCAAGGATCTTAGAGTCTCTTCGGATCTTTTCTCCTCTGACCATTTCCCTCTGCTCATTGACCTGTGGTGTGGATCTAACGATAGCACTGCTCCCTCCCTACCTGAAATTCCATCAAGAACCCCAGCACGCGTTCCCAAATTATCTCTGAATAGTAATAACTTTCCTGCGCTGCAGTATTTTCTCCAGACGTTTCCTCCCTCACCTCCTTCTAGTCCGTCTACCGCAGTTGATCTTCAAATTGACCAAAACAAATTGGTGTCTGTCATTTGGAAAGCAGCACACTCAGAAGGTCTGGTCTCCCAACCCAAGCCTTCGGTTAATACGTCCAAATCACATGAACAACGTCACCAGAAACCCTGATTGGACTCAGAGTGTTATATCCTGAAGAAAAAAGTTAAGGACGCTCTTAAGGCTTGTTTTACTTCTGGTTTTGTTGAGGAGGATAATACCAACCTGCTGAAACTCAAAAAATCATTCAGATATATGCTCGAGACCAAAAGAAAGCACTACGAGCAGCAGATTGCTGACTCTTTTGCCAATTTGAGGGACATCAAAGGTTTCTAGTCTGCTGTAAGGCGATGCAAACCTCCCATGGGGCCCAGGAACAGAGGACTTCCAGTGGAAACATGGAACTCTTTTTATCAGAATGCATATCAACCTATACTATCATCAGTTCCCCGCACAATCATCGAATCCCACCAAACCTCTCATGAACTGGATTGTCGAATCACTCTGCTTGAACTTGACTCCTGTATTCGCCACCTAAAAAATTCCAAAGCACGACGTCTGGACGGAGTCCCGAATGAAGCCCTCAGAGCCCTGACTCCCCAGTGGAAACATCAGCTTTTAAACTTCTTCAATAATGTCCTTATGAAAGAAGAAGTGCCTCACAGCTGGACCCAAGTGGTCCTCTCAATGTTGTTTAAGAAAGGGGACAGAGATGACCCTGCTAATTACCGGGGGATTGCTCTCGTAAATACCACCACCAAGCTGTTTACGGAGATCATGAGGAAAAGACTCGAAGGGTGGGCGGAAAGGAATTTGATTCTCCCAGAGTCCCAGCATGGTTTTAGGAGAGGCCGTAGTTGTACAGACGCGGTGTTCTGTCTTCTCGCAGCTGTGCATCTGCAGTTGAGACTCCCGACGAGGCAAGTTTATGCCATTTTCGTGGATTTCCGGCGAGCCTTCCACAGTATACCACACCACAAACTCTGGTACGTGCTCACGAGAACTGGAGTTAGCTCCAAATTTATGAATATTTTGATCTCTCTGTACTCACAAGCCACGATCCAGGTTCGCAGCCATGGGATACTCTCGGATACCTTCCAGGTCACGGAAGGCGTTCAAGGTGAAACGTTGAGCCCATTATTGTTTCTCCTGTATGTGGCAGATTTCGAAAGTTATTTCCGCGAGAGAGGTCACATGGGGCTGAACATTGATGGGCAAAATGATACACTAATGCAGCTTTTCGCCGATGACACCGTTCTGCTAGCAGATACGCATGTCAAACTCAAAGCCCTCCTCAACACCCTTCACGAGTACTGCGAACTTGAGGGGTTGGCTGTCAACACTGCAAAGACCCAGATTCTAACCTTCAAAGCCGCGGGCCGCCCAAAAAAACTAGAAACGAAGTTTACAACATATGGTCGCACCCCGCTAAAAACTGTTCTCTCCTATACGTATCTGGGAGTTCTCATTTCAAGTACAGCTCGTTGAAACGTACCCACGCAATCTGCTATCGGTAAAGCGAGGTCTGCCACAACTAGCACATTGGCTCTTCTGTATCGATCCAATTGTGATAACTGGGACTCCTACAATAGGCTCTTCGATAGCTTGGTTTCCTCGGTCCTCCTTTATGCCATTCCTGCATGCGGTATTGGCAGCCTGGAGGACATTGAAGTTATACAAACCGATTTTTTTAAAAGGCTCTTGAGACTACCCCGAAATACTGCCAGTTGGGCTGTGAGAATGGAAGTTGGAAATGTAAAATTAGCCCTATGAGCCATGAAAATAATTTGGAAGTGGTTTATCAAAATTCTTGAGATGCATCCTACACGTCAACCACGACTCTGCATGTTGAGGCTATGGGAGCTATCAAGAAATATCAGTGGCATCTCTAGCTACAACTGGATGACCTACTTTGGAGAATTCCTGAAGTCAGTGAATGCCATTCAGCTTTTGGACACCCAGGACCCTGCTATCTGGACCTTGCGTACTGATGAAATCTTCGTTACCCTCGAAAATCAGCTCCACTTTCAAGATTACACCAAGTTTGATGTCTCCGCCTCTTCGCAACTACAATTACTTAGATCCCTGAGGGACCCCTCACCCCTTTATTTGCGTCTCCGTGTCCCCCTAGCCCTAAAACGTTCCTTATCCCAAGTAAGACTCGCAAACAACTATTTCTACTCCTTTACCTTCAAAAATGGTTCCGAAAAAATCTACCCAACCAAATTGTGCCCATATTGTATTCCTCTCCACAACTACGCCTTTGAATCCATTTCCCATATTTTCCTGAAATGCTCCCTCTATGCCCCCCTCAGGGATCATTACTTGGGAAATTACCTCACTCCAACTTCTGAAACTAGAAACCTGCTGAACTTTCTCTCCTCTGATGACCCAAAATGTCTCAAAGCCATTTTCTACTTTGCTACTCAGAGTTTCCTGTTACGTGATCGAATAGTTGTTCACTAATACCATGTATTTTGAATTTTTGAAATGGAAAGAAAGGAAAAATGTTAATAAAATTAATGAAAATGTAATTGTAAATCAGGTCGTGTTTTAAGACCACTTACGTCGATTTTAATATATTATTTTAGCTGCAGTGCTACTCTTTATGTGTGTTCGAATAACTGATTGAACCTTTTATATTGTTTACCAATTTTATGCGATCTGAGATTAGAAATAGGAATGAAATTTGATTTACTTTTTTTTTTGTGTACTTGCCAATTATTGTATGTCTACCCATGACTATGTAACCCCCATGCTATTGGAGCAACCTAGGACTCCACAAAAGCATTACTGAATAAATAAATAATAAATAGTCGCATAAGAAGTTTCAGTTCAAAAAAATTTAAAACATTTAGAAACATTAGGAAAAAAATGAGCAAACATTAGTAAGGATAGACAATGTTTTTTGAAAGTAAATTGACAAGGTTTGGAGGATAATTGTAAACATTTTGAAAATTTTTTGAAGAAGTTTCGTTTTGGTTAATATATTTCGAACTAGCTATGTGTATATATATAAGCTATAGATGTAGGTTAAATGCCGCATATATTTCACATATATTTTACATACGTACATAAGGTTTAATAATCATCTAAGTCACATATTTATGATGCGAACAGCGACATGTATGTTGTATAAATGCTGCTTATATTTTTAGAATATGAGGAGATATATCATTCATATATGGAATAAGTAATTCACATATATATTGATGATAAGTGGTAACATATATTTTGATTATATCTCCAAATATATGAGCCGTTGATGTGAGAAATAATGAATCTCTATTCCACATATGTAGCACAATAGATCTGCATTAGATTTTGACATATACAATGACATATATTTTACATATCTTTCGCATACCACATTTTTGGCCGAGATATATATTATATGATTCACATATATGTTTTATATATGTCAGAATATATTTTTTCCCCGTGCGGGTCATTACATACATAATTGTTGAGACTGCGATACCTCCTTAATTATGCAAATTATCGAAAAAAGTAACATCACATAAAATACATGTTTTCATATGGGGAACAACTTTTCTTCTATAAATTTTGCGCTAACTTTAACAGTTTATGGATGACCATTAATTAACCCGATTGGCGATTTTTGGCCTTTCGATGTTCTGGAATTTATTGAAAACTGCTGAATGGATTCCTTCCAGAATCTAACAAGAACTAAGTTACATGGAGCCTCACCGCTTCAAAAAAAATTAATCTAATCGGACCATTAGTTTTCAAGAAATCGTTAACGGAAAATTGGGCCAAATACGTACGAACACACACACACACACATACATACAGAGGAGACGGGGCTTTGGTGTAGTGGATAGAGCGTCGGCCTACTATTCTAAAGGTCCCGCGTTCGATTCCCGCTCACTGCAAATATTTTTTCTGAAAAATATTTTCTCACGGACTCCGACCGATGGCAGGAACATTCCGTGTGTGCTATCGGTGGTATCCATGAAGTGAGACCGTGAGCCGGGACCGAACGCGACCCGTCGCGCGGGGGGGGGGTGGAGGGAGGGTTCGATCGTAGACGCCCGCCATCGTATCAACGGGGTTTCTGGAGGTTCACCCTGTGATTAGAAATACGATGAGCTGAAATGGCGAAGTCAGCCCCAGCCGCAATGGGTGGGTACTCTGATCCGTAGTATTGCCCATGAAGTACTGCCTACCAGCGGTTACGTGGGTGAATACGAATAGAGAAAGAGTGGGAAAAAAAAAAAATACATACAGACATTTTTCCAAAAGTGGTCCAGAACAATTGGGGAAACTCTGAAACCTGGAGATATAGTGGAACCCCAATTATCGGGGTGATTACAATAACTTCCCTAGATCGGTAAGTTAATTAAGTAGGTACAGAAGTAGGGTAATTAGGCAGTCGCATTTCAGTGGAAAATTTCTGTGAGGGTTAAAAAACAAACTAGATTGATCGCGCACACTTATTAGTACTCACAATTTCAATCATTGATATCACTGTTGAGTTTGCTCATCACAATGGTGGCCGGCTATAATAAAGGTAGTATGCTGTGCTAAAATACCAAATCGGGAAATTTCGTTTACAGTGGTGGAAAATATTTATATACAGTTATATAAATATTTTCATTCAGTTCGAAATGTAGACAAAAAATTATGAAGGTATTCTACACTTTTCGTTTATAATACTTTATGTTTATATTTTTAAACCGTCAAAACGGTAAAACATGGGCAAAATCTGTCGAACCCTGCCTGCTCTGTAAATAACGTAGATTATTGTTGTTGATAATTTATTGATGTAAATTTATAGTTGCTTATTATTGTGAATTTTTAACTTCCCGATTTTGCGGGAAGTTATTGTAATGACCCCGAAATCGATTTTTTTTGTTTCCACAGGTGACTGGTGTCTTAAGTGTACGAAAATGATCCCCAATAAATTCTGGGTCGATCTGTGTGTGTTTTTTTTTCTACTCATGCTCTATTCGTATTCACCCACGTAACCGTTGGTAGGCATTACTTCATGGGCAATACTACGGATCAGAGTACCCACCCATTGCGGCTGGGGCCGACTTCGCCATTTCAACTCATCGTATTTTTAATCACAGGGTAAACCTCCAGAAACCCCTGTGATACGATGGCAGGCGTCTACGATGGAACCCTCCCTCTCCCCCCCCCCCCCCCCCCGCGCGACGGGTCGCGTTCGGTCCCGGCTCACGGTCTCACTTCATGGATACCGCCGATAGCATACACGGAATGTTCCTGCCATCCGTCGGAGTCCGTGAGAAAATATTTTTCAGAAAAAATATTTGCAGTGAGCGGGAATCGAACGCGGGACCTTTAGAATAGTAGGCAGACACTCTACCCACTACGCCAAAGCCCCGTCCCCGATCTGTGTGTGTGTGCGTGTGTTTTTTTTTTTTTTTTTTTTTTTTTTTTAAAGAAAAAAGAGAAAGAAGGAAGCCAACCTCCTCCCTCACGCTTTCTTCTTTCTCTTTCCTCCCTTTTTTTTTTTTTATTAAATCTTTATTGAAAACAAACCAAAAAAAAACTGACAAATTAAAAGTACAAATACAGGAAAAAAAAACAAAAACAAGGGACAATACCCCTTGGCCTACACTAGTAGAAGGATAACCTTCTATATCCCAGTATCCCCAAATCACGACGGAACATCTGCGGAGCAATACTTCGTTGCGTAGGGGACGACAGCCGCGGCTTCTTCAGTAGCGAATCCTTTCCGGTCGTTCACGGTAATAAGATCCTCCATTTACTCTGGGTTTTTCCGAAGCTGCTCCTCGCGGCGCAGCTCCTGCAGAACCTCCATTGCGAAGTCGCTTGTCGCGTTCCATGCTGCCTCTGATGATAGCATAACTTCCACAAGATTTCCACCGTTGATGGGTTTGCCTGCGCTAATTTCCCATACAGCTCGTTGGACGTCGAAACGCGGACACGTAAAGAGAACATGTTCCGCGTTTTCCTTCATTCTCGGACACTTTGGGCAATCCGGAGAATCCTCATGCTTAAATTTGTGAAGATATTCCCGAAAGCACCCGTGTCCTGAGAGCATCTGGGTTAGGTAGTAATTGACTTGTCCATGTGATCGGTCAAGCCAAACATCTAGCTTCGGAATAAGTCGGTGAGTCCACCGGCCTTTGCTCGAGGCGTCCCACTGCAGCTGCCATCGCTGGATGCTGTGGTTTCGTTCTTCTGTCCTCAGTTCCACTGAGCTCAGCTCAGTTGATGTTTTGCGTGTGTAGAGTCGCCTACGCTCTTCCGCTAGCACTTCAAAAGGTAGCATCCCAGCAATGACACACACAGCATCGTTCGATACTGTGCGGTATGCGCTGACCACTCTAAGGGCACTCAGCCTGTAGACTGGAACAATTTGCCGCCGAGATGCTTGGGTTCGTAATGCATCACTCCATATAGGAATACCATATGTTAATACCGACGTGACAACTGATGATAGCAGGAGCCTTCTCCTCTGTTTTGGCCCTCCAATATTTGGCATAAGTCTTGCAAGAGCAGTCTTCACTGCTCCTGCCTTACTGCTTGCATGTTGAGCTTGCTGTCTAAAACTAAGTCGGGCATCAATCATAATTCCCAGGTACCGTATGTAGGGCTGGGAAATTATTTCGTGCTCACCGACTTGCAGTGTAATTGTCTCTATTTTCTTCCGGCTCGTAATGAGGAGTGCCTCAGTCTTATGCTCCGCAAGTTGTAACGCAATCGAGTCCATCCATTGTCGTATCTTGTTAAAAACATTCTCGAAAATGAGCTGGAGCGTGGAAAGGTGTTTGCCCACGATGACTATGGCTACGTCATCCGCAAAAGCTACGAGTTTGGCCCCCGCCGGTAATGCTATTTTGAGCAAGTCGTCATATACGATATTGTGTGTGCGTGTGTGTGTATGTATGTATGTATGTATGTGGCCAAATTTTGATCCCGGATTGCTCGCGAACGAATGCAGCTTTTAGAATTATGAAAATTGCAATCGCACATTCAATGTAACTTAGAGTTGATTCGATTTTGGTGAAAATTGGTATAGCCTTTATATTGTTAATAACAATTTGAATTGTTCATAACATTCTGCTGAGCGAACGGTTGGAGGTAGCGCAAAATTTATATAAGAAAAGTTGTTCCCCATATAAACATACGTATTTTATGTTAGATGACTTTTTTCGACAGTTTGCATAATTAAGGAGGTGACCATCTCAACAATTATGTGTGTAATGAGTGAACGATTGAACACAGCGCAGTCATGACAGGCCCAATCGAAGCGTTTCCATGCAAAATCGAGTAAATTACACTTTGGGTGGAATTCGTGTAGTATATGCAATCTTATTAACAAATGTAATTGTTTATACTGCTCCACCGGGGAAAATATCAAAGTTGTCGGGAAACTTCTCAACAGAGAATTATTCCTTATATGAAAATACACCTTTTACGTATTATGCATTTTTTCCATAATGTGCATAATTAAGGAGGTATGGTCGTCTGATCAATTCGAAAGATGGGCACAATGCATATCACCCGGTTTGTACCTTATACAAAAATGCACATCCAATATGACTTTTTTCAATATAGGTTAGAACATATCGCAAGCTAAACTAGAATATATTTGATGAGTGAATATGTCGACAATTGCTGGAAAACTGTCGAAGGAATAGATAGATAGATAATGAAGTTTATTGTTTAGATAGTTAAACAAACAGAAAGACCGAGATAACTAAGTAAGTACAGAGGTAGATGGGGTAACCAGGCGCACGAATTCCAGTTGAATAGTTTAATGGGCTTAAAAATCAAACTAAAGTGATCCTGTGCAGTAATAATTAGTCGCCATTGCAATTATTGATATCACTGTTGAGTTTGGTCATCACAATGATTGCGTGTTTATGCTGTACGAATGGGGCACACACATTTGCACACCACTAGTTCGGCGATTGTGAATGCAATCCTCGGCTTCGCCTCGGACTGCAATGTTACGTACTGGAAGGGATTGAAGTTAGAGGTCGGTAATATAGGAATTATCCTTCTAGCTGCGCAACTCCAGGTGTAGATGGAGCTCAGACAAGGTAGGTTCGTTCAACGATCACTGCTAAACGCAGGTGAATAACAAGATATTGGATAGGATTTAGTTCGAAGAGCATTTATTTATTCACAACAATAAACTTTACACTTAATTTCACAACAACGGGGTTTGGTAGTCCACGTTCGGCAACAATAACTGTTTGGTAGTTATTACTATTGTTTGTTCGTTAACACTATTGTTCATTCGTTATCACTTTTGTTCGCGATATTGATGATTTGTTGTTTAACACTTTTTTATTGTTAAGATGGTTGTCACTATTTGATAATTTACAACTATTATCAGCAAACGATGAAAATCGTTTGTAGGTTAATTGAATTATCAAGGTTTATAAATCTTTCGTTTCAGTCGTCAAACTGTAGTTTGAAATTTTGATTATTATTTCACTATTTATTCGTCTTACGAATTAGCGTTCGATAATTCATTCTAACGAAAGATTGTTGAATTATAATTATGATTCTTAGTCTATATTTGACTTCAACCAAAGTTAGTATAACCGACACTAAAGTGTCTTAACGTATAAAGTTAGAAAAGATTGATTCACGATTTTGAAGTTCGGAGACTTTAGTGGGTTTTTAGGTGTTTTCACTTTGAATTTAGAAGTAGAAGTGATTTTAAATATTCAAGCCATCTACGAACAAGGGTGTTCGGGGTGGCGCTAGTGACGACTTCTTGAGGTGGTATAGCGAGGGGGTCGAGTACCAGTGGGCATTACTTGTACTGTAGCAGAGCTTTGATTGGCTGCAGTGGGTAGTACCAAGGCGTTGCTTATGTGGTAACCTCGATTTTGATTGGAGAGTGCGGTTGAGAAAAATCGGTGGGAAAACCGAGAGGTTTGAAAGATTAGAGCTGTTAGGGTATTTGGGAAAAACATCTGCTGTTTGCTCGTTTCATCATATTGAGAAACGGGAAGTCTCTTATCGTTATCTGTTTCCTGTTTCCGTACGTATATATTTGTTTAAAGAATTTGTTGGAAACTTTGTTTTTACTTGTTTAGGTCTTCGTCAAATATTTGAGGTTCAACGTATTTCTACCGACTGTCTTTCCCGGTGGGAACAGAAAAGCGATGTTTCTTATCGGATGTATATTTTATCTTGAAGAGAGAAAATATTTTATTTTTCGTATTTTCAAGATTTGTCTAAAATTGTTATTAAAAATTTATATTTTTATTGAAAATTTGAATTTCTGGCACAATCGCCAGAAAAGTTTTTTACGCCCTTGTTACGTAAAGTGCTATTTTATGGGGGGAGAGGCACTCTTGCACACGCCCTTGACTATCAGTTTCGTCGATGCATTCCCTCACACAAACGTCACGAGTGCAGCGTAGGTCACTAATGCAGCCCTTCCATTGCCCGTCCCATCAATTTCTCACAGACATGACGATTCGGGTCTTCGGTTGTTCAATGGGTTAAATTTTCCTTCGCTTTCAACTGAGTTCTTTGATTCGATTTTTATTGAGATTTAACCCCTCAAGTACGGGATCTATACCACATATAGATCTCAGAGCTTGTCCTATCGGCCGGGGTCTATATGCCACATAGACCCTTCCCGTGATTCATAAAAATTAATTTCCTCCCTTACTATGATGAATAACGGAATTCTGAAAATTACCCCATGAAGTACATGAGTTTGGCAACACAATGCAACTTGACTTTGTTTCTCAAATCATTTTTTATATATTTTTTTAAATACATCAATATTACGGAATTAAAGTTCATGTCGGATGCATTCAAATCTCTCGTTTATGCGGAGAACTTTCAAAAAAATCTTAAATTTTAACCAAACATACTTAGAAAGTCCCTCTGTCAGATGACGTGAATTAAATTTGCACATAATGAATCACTGATTGATTATTTGAACAATTCTGACAATCGCCGATCCTGGTAATCAGTTGGAGTATTTAATTTTATTTTTTTTATTTAATTAACTATCTTGTAGGGGTGGACTCCCTATGACAGTGAGGTTCGTGATACAAGTTTTATAAAGCAATAGGTTTAAACAAAAACAAACATAAGTACACAATAGGTGAAAAAACAGGTTTGAATACATTTCAAGGGCTGGCAATGGTATAGGCAATAATATAATATACTATAATGACAACAATTCGCTTAAAATACGATGGATGGCGCATTTATAAAGGGATCAACGGGGAAAGAAATTAAAAATTTGGTAATTAATTGATCAGGTTTACAATAAGTGAGAACTTGACTCTCAAAATAAGACTCTCTTGAAGAGAGAGCGGTGGCAAGAAAAAAGAAAAGGACTCTAGTATCAACTTTATCCGGAGAACTTATAAAATCAAGATATGCATCCGCAGAACAACCACGTAGCCTTAGACGTATAAATTTGGCATGAGGAGCTTCATATAAAGAACAAAACTGAATAAAATGTTAGATACATTATTTCTCCCCTGAATCGCAACACTGACAAAAATCAAACGGTGACAATTTGTAAATATTACCAGCGACAACAAATTTACAATTATATGGGCTAATCTTAACTGTGCTTTGACTCTAATTATAGACATAGGACACCTACGAAAGAGATAAGAATTTTCAAAAATGTAACTTGTTTCAATAGGAATTTTGTGAGTAACTTTAGCCCAGTCAGCTAAGTCTCTTTCAATCAGCAACTTTTTATATCTAACAAGCAAAATATCTTTATTTCTAATGCATGTATTAGTATCAAAATTTCTCCAAAGTTCAGTGGCATCGACAAGGTTAATTCTAGTGGCCTAGTTAAATTTACGGAATTTAATCAAATTTTTGGGAGGGTTCGGGTCAATGCATACTCCAACATTTGCTTTAAACATATTTTAGGCAATCTATCATCAGCCATTTTCAAAATTTTAATAATGTAATTAATTGTGATCTTCATGATGGCATAATCCACTCTTACCAAACCTAGCTCAAGTCTCAAAGAGCAATTAGAGGTGCACTTGGGCAAAAAAGTAATCTCCTAAAAAAAGCTGTTTGTGCAGATTCAATTAGCTCGAAATAATCAAGAGACCATACAGGGCACGCATAAAGAAGTGTAGGCTTAGAGATAGATTCAAATAATTTAGTAATGGCCTGCCACGAATCACACTTACAACTAGCGAGAATCCCAATCACTGAGCTATTAGCTTGCTTGGCTTTACGTACAGCTTCTCTAGAAGCAAGAGCCCCCAAAGACGAACTACTAAATACAATCCCAAGATACGTATGTGATGAGACTATCTCTAGGGCCTTATTATTATAAATAAACCTTACATTAGGACTTAGACTGCCACCCTCTCTGAATATCATAACCTTGGTTTTATCAGAATTGACGGTAAGGCCATTATTCAAACAATAATCATGTAAAGAAATTAAAATTTTTTGTAACATAAATTGACTTTCGGCCAAAATGACTAAATCATCCGCATATAGCAGAAGGAGAACGTCATCCCGACCGTTAATGTTCACTCCTCTAAAACCAAGGTTTCTCAGATACTTTTCTAAATCAGAAATGTACAAAATAAACAACAATGGACTCAGAGATTCGCCCTGTAATACCCCTTCAGCAACTGGAATCTCATCGCAGAGTAAACCCCCTGATTTAACTCTAATAGCAGCATCATCATACAAAGATTTAAGTAATAAGACCATTCTGGGGCTAAGACGAAGGGAGAGCAGCTTGGACCAAAGCTTCTGGTGAGGAACCGAGTCAAAGGCTCGACGGACCATCCAACCTCAGCTGCATTTGAATTGCGTTGGTTAAAAACAAAATCTGGTCCAAGCAGCTCCTCCCTGGTCTGAAACCCGCCTGACTTTCATCTTTATCAGCCCATTTCTGAATTCTTTCTCTTAAAATTTGAGTGAACAACTTCGTCAAGCAGTTACACAAGGCAATCCCTGTATAATCCAATGGATCTGACTTATCTCCCTTTTTATGAAGCATAGACAGAGCCGCTGACCCCCAAGAGTCAGGAACTCTTTCTGATTCTAGAATTTTATTTAAAAAAGTCTCGATATATAAGAACCAATTTGAAGACAAAAGTTTGAAAAATTCGTTGGAGATCTCATCGGGGCCAGCAGCTTTGTTACTTTTTAATTTCAAAATATTATCCAGAAGCTCCTTTTGGGATATAGCGGAGTCAAGCAGAGAATCAGTGGAGGGGGAGAAGGGAATATCCTGGATGATTTTTGTAGGGGTAATTCTTTGATACCATTGATACCACTCATCAAGGAAGATTACTGGAGAAAAGAAGGAGAAAGGCCTAAACTTCTTTACAACTGCCCAAAAATCTTTAGAGTATTTAACATTATCCAATGAGTCTCTCAGTTTATCTACATAAAGCTTTTTCTTCAGTTTCAACAAGTTCACGTATTTTTTTTAATGCCCAGATAATTAGCACCAGATTCTCCCAGAAATCCAGATTTTTTGCACTTAGATAAATTAAAATCCAACTCACGCGTTAATTCTTTACACTGATTATCAAATCATGATTTATTAGTAAGATGGGTGGAGGAGACTACGGGTCCACCCACTTTTTTTAACATATTTAATCCTTTAGCTGCATCAACAATAGCTTCCTTAAAATTAATAGATTGTTATTCAATGGAAGAAACATTAAAATCACATTGAATTCTGTTAGATAACAACATAGATTCTATATAATTCTCTTTCATTTCACTGTCCCATGCAATTTTATAAACAGCAGGTAAATGAGTCGTTGGATTGAGCGCTTCTAACGTAGATAATTGAAAAGTAACAGCGACAGGAAAATAGATCAGATTCGGTGGTTATCAAGACAATTTCAAAATCAACAATTGCATATAAACAATAGGAATTAACTCAGATGAAGTCAACAGTGCTCTTGCCAGTTGCGGCCAAAAAAGTTATTTCACCTGGGACATCACTCTTAGAACGACCATTTAAACAAAAAAAATTTTTTCTTCCACAAACTCTAATAGTTGTTCACCTCTGGTGCACAAACTTAAATGAAAAACTTTTCTAAACTTAAATAAATCGACGCCATCAAAAAAATCGTCAGGAAAGACGCCTTTTGCACCAAGATGTGCGTTAAAATCATCCCCCAGAATAATATGAACGCCAGGAAACAATTCGCAAAAGGAATCCAATAGACTCTCTAACAGCTCAAGAGTTGGTCCAACATCAACCGTTGGTATAAAATAAATAGTCCTAAAAATAATAATTTTTCCACCAATTACTGACTTTACGATGATCCAATTTTCGCTACGGTGGAGAAGGACAGGTTCGCCATATTTCTTCTTCACAAGCACCAGGATGCCACCGCTACCTTTGCCTTCTGCGTGTATTTTAATGGCAGGTGCCCGGACTGGGTAAAAGTCGGAAAAACCTGATGGAAGAGAGTTCCACTCGTACATCAGAAAAGTCTCAGTCAGACCAATAACGTCGTAATTATTTGGAGAGGGCAGCTGGCAGAGATTCCTCCTGATGTTTTTGACGTTCCAAAAGACAGATTTTACGAGTCCACTCTCAGACTGGCGTTGGGCCATTGTGGCGGCCCCCTTCTTCGCTTAGCTCCTCGCAAAAATGGGGGGTAAGACCCCTGGCAGCATTTAGCTTCGCAGGACCATTAGAAAGGAGAAACTTGTTGCCTCTCTCGTCCCAAAACCAATCCACGCCTTGAATGTCAATTTTATTTCTTTTTTTTGACAGTAAGACCTTTTTGCTTTTCGGCACGAGCAAGAGCCCTTAATTTGGCCTGAATTGATTTTTCCTGTTGTCAAGTCGCCATCTATATAAATTTGCTGAGCGCTCAACACTGTTCTCTTATTTTTGAAAATAACCATTTTGTCATTGAAAGAGCGAAGTTTGACCAGAAAAGCCTTCCTGTCTCTACCGATTTGTATAACTTCCTCAGAGGGCTGCTCCCTGACATTGAATTTAGCACAGAGAAACCTATCCACCTCCTCATGGGTTGAAGAAGATTGAGGGGCCCATCCCCGAATAACAATATTCTTCTTTTTCAGTTGGCGTTCTTGCAATTCAACATTGAATTTTAAATTTTCTATTACTTTAGCCATAGATGTGTCAGTTTGTAGACATTGCGAGGAATCAGAAGAGGCTTTAAGCTGAATGAGCCCATCTTCAATTGCACTAAGTCGACCATTCAACTCCTCCGGAGCGTTGAGCGTTTGTAGCTCTGCTTTACACATTCGCACCTCAGCCTCAAGTGATGCAATCTTCCTAGCAGTCTTAGAAACATTTTCAGAGACTTCGTTTTTCAATTTGTCCACTTGTTCGTTAATAGACTTAATCTCCAGCTTCATCTCCGACTTATTCTTCGCCATTGCAGCCTTCAGTGCAGCGTTTCTAGCTGAGTTATTGGACTCCATCCGATTGAGTACAGTTAGGACATCCTCGATCGTACCGGGCTTCTTCAGATCAGCAGTACTGGCTGCACCAAGTAATCTATGTTGCGAGTTCAATGTGGACAGTGTAAGTTGCTCATTGCCTGAAGTAAAATGAAACCTGGGATTAAATTCTAGGTTGGAGATGGTCTCTGTTGTCGAGATGGAAGTATTTATGGTTGACATAAAATCAGGAGTAACACGAGGAGTGGAATATTGGCGTTTAATAAGAGGGGCGAACAGAGCGTTACCGAAGTTGAGCTCAGCTTCCGATAATTTACGTTTAAATGCCGAGACCGGTGGAATTTTATCTGTACAAGTAAACTTCTTGGGTCTGCCTCTCTTCTTAACTGCCAACTCTTTGTTGTTATTGCTCAGCTGGGCTATGTTTACACTTTCTTGGAGGTCAGCTGTCACAACAGGTACGGAACGAAAGTCAGAAATCACAATTGCCGGGATTGATGAGACATTCAGTTGAGGTCTCGAAGTGAGTAGCGTTGAATCATCACAGGCGTCACTGAGGGTAATTGAATCAGCACTTTTATCCAGGTATAACATACCACGAGGCAACCAAAATTCACTCATCTATGTAACCTCACATCAAACATTCACACATAAAAATGCACATTTTACAGTTTAGATAAAAACGAAAAGTCAAAACTCAATGATACACAGATTATTAGGAGGTTAAAGAACAAAACTAAACTGGGTAAAACACTGGCACTTTAAAATAAACTATTTTAAAATGAAATATATACAGAGGATGATTTGCAACCAGCTAGATGCTACTACGCCACCTAGCGAACCCCGGAGTATTTAATTAACATGAGTCTTAAAAATTCTAGAAAAATATGAGTGAATGAAAAAAACACCGCACTTTAAGCAAGTTTTTGGTGACGAGTCAAGATCATCATTTAATTTTACTTCATCATGTTCTGATGTTCTCTATAGACATTATCGTGTATTGTCGAGCGCATTCGACTCGACGGAAGGCCGCCGGCCGATGCGGATACATCGCCCAGTATTAAAGGGTTAAACTTGAATGTCACTCTTACTGTCTTCTTTGAGCACTCTCCCGGGAAAAAATCTATTGCCCTATTTAGCTTGGACATTTCCATTTGCATCCAAATCTTTTGTGTCATCCTACTTGACGTCATATGTTTCGGCTTTCTCACCCTCGATCGACTAAATACCGAGTCGGTTGCCGGTCAACTGGTCTTAATGTTTTTTTTGGACAATCGACTTGGTGTTAGGTGGATCGTGAGTTGGTTTGAGTGAAAAACAAATTGTAGTCGACCGGCAAGCGACCCGGTACTTAGTCGATCCGGGCTCGATTATTTCAAATCAGAATCGACTTGTACTGGAAAACTAATCCACATACTGCACAAGTCGGTTCTGTAATCGATCCGTCCGCCAGGGCTTCTTGCTCTTCCAAAGAAATAACACCCACATGCAAGACTGCGGCATTCTACAAAAATCCAAAATGTGTGATTTATATACAATTTCTTTCGCTCTTTTTTGGTTAAGCTTGAGTAATGGCTATTTTTCACAAAATTGTGTCAACAAACGCGTTATGAAAATGAAAATTGTTCATTAAGCGATATCTCCTAAATTAGCGCGATTGTGAAAAAAAGTCATTAGACATAAAATGTGTATCTTCATATGGGGAACAACATTCGTTGGAAACTTTTTCCTCTATCTCCCACCGTTTTTGTAATACAACGTTTTAAACAATCGAAATTGTTTAAAACAATTGAAAGAATTGGTATTTCAGTTTACCATTCCTTTCAGACATGGCCACCATGGAGATGCGTCGATAAAAAAAAAAACATGAAATTGCCCATGAAATTGGTTCCTGCGAAACCGTGAACACCAAAATTTTGCCCACACAGATACACACACACAAAGCATCGGGGCTTTGGCGTAGTCAGTATTTGTTTTGAGTCGGTGTCGTGCGGACGCATGTCTACCGCTCTCGGCGAAATATAAATTTCTAACGTACAGCGCTTATAGTACAGTGAAATTCTAAATCGAGTAAAAGTTTTGGCACAAAAGTGTCAAACTTGAAAAACCTCAAAATTCCCTTGGCTCCAGAACGAAAGCCAAAATGAGTCCTCCGATGGAAGACCCAAAAAAAACGAAAAAAGCCGTTTCGAAACCTTCGACTAGTGCGAGTTCAGTTCCCGCTCGCCTCGCCAAACCCTCGAACGCTCGAGGACTACAACAAAATCGCAAGTATCCTGAAAAGGCAAGATATCAATTTTTTCACGTTCGGTCTTAAAAGTGAGCGACCGAAAAAATATATTCTGAAAGGGCTTCCAAGCAGTTTTTCACAAGATGAAATTCAAGCCGAGTTATCAAAACACGGCATCAACGTTCTTTCCGTTCGCCAGTTCGTGAAAGTAAACAAAGACGGAGACACCAAAGAAAACAGGCCACTACCGATCTTCGCTATCACAGTTGGCCCGGAAACAACCTTGAGCAGCTTCGCTGAAATCAAAACGATTTTCTACCACACATATAAGGTAGAAAAATATGTAAAATCCCAGCAACCTACCCAATGCTTCAGGTGCCAGAGATTTGGCCACACAAGCCAACATTGCAACCTGAACCTGAGATGCGTCAAGTGTGCGTCAAACCACGACGTAAAAGTCAGCACTTCCAAAACCCTGAAGTGTGCAAACTGCGGACTCGCCCACACAGCCAGCTATAGAGAGTGTTCCATGCGCCTAAAATTCATGGAAACTCAACGAGCTCAATCGGCCAGGCCCAGCATAGCGCCATTGGAATTGCCCACTACACCTCACTCGGCCACGATCCAGAATCTGGAAAGGAACATCCAGTCCCACCAGTCTCCTGCAGTCCCAGTGCCAACTCCGAGTACTACTGCCAACACGTCCAGGCCCACCTACGCTTCCTTCTTCCCGACGGTGGAAACCTCGAGAAGGAATCTTATTGCACCCACTGCTGAACCTAGGACCATCCCAATGGAAGCACATGTTCCCGAATCTCATTTAAGTAGAACTATAAACTATGTAATTACAGCAAAGCTAGTCCTTGACGAGCTAACAACCCTTAGAATTCCCGAAATCCTTTCAGAGCTAAAAGAGATGAGCTCTAAACTCCAAACAGCCCTTACACCAATTGATAGGATCACAATCATCGCATCCTATGTCCACCTGTTCTTACCCTCCTCAAACTCACCTACGATTCCCCAGCAAACATAACCAACATATTAGCAATTAATATTTTTGCGCTCAAGCCTAATCTGGACGAGTTATTACACATCGTCCACAGAAATAACATCAAAATTTGTCTGATTTCAGAGACTAAGTTAAACAGCAAAACCAAGAAAATTAACTTCCCAGACTTCTCGCTGATCAGGGAAGACAGAACGGCCAAAGCAGGTGGTGGTGTTGCGGTGGCGATCCACAAAACCTTGTCACATAGAACTCTTCCGCATGATCTCCTGTCGCTCACCGAATACGTGGGAGTAGAGGTCCAAGTAAACAATAAAAAAACGAAGATCTACTCGATCTACAATCCACCGGATGTCTCAATAGATACAAACCTATTGAGGCACCTATTTTCCGATAGTACTCCAACAATTATTGTTGGAGACTTCAATGCGAAGGACACTGCTTGGACCTCTGCTAGGCCAAACGAATCAGGTAAGATTTTCTCAAATTTTTTGACGGAACAAAAAATTAATCTGCTCTTTCCAGACGTTCCTACACACTACCCTCATAATTCAAACACTCCTAGTACTATTGACCTTTTATTAACAAACAACATCTCTATCATTAATAATTTCACCACACTTTCCGAATCCCCATCCGATCACCTACCATTGTTTTTCTCCCTATTTGGCCGACCGACCTCACCAGAATCATCAAAAATTTTAAACTACGCGAAAACAGACTGGAATAAATTCAAGGATACCTTAAATGATGAGATTTCTACACCAAACCCTACTTGTAACAACACTGAAGCAATAGATCAACACATAACACATTTCACCCAAGTCATTCAAACAGCCCCGGATTCCTGCACTCCCATCCGCTCAACCAAATCCACCTACACTCCTATCCCACCCGAAATAGCCTCATTCATAAAGCTAAAAAATTACATTAGGTCAAGATGGCAAAAAACCCGAAATCGCTACCTTAAATCCGAACTCAATCAGCTGATAAAAGAAATAAGCTGAGACTTAAATTAACCGAATGGAAACAATCATCTTGGGACAACAAACTCAGAAACATAAACTTAAAAGATCACTCTATTTGGCGCGTAGCAAAATATTTTAATAATACCGGTAAAAGAAAAATCCCCACACTAAAGTCAAACAACACACTCCACACAGAAGACCACGACAAGGCAAATACACTCTGCATACACTACGAACAAATACACGAAATATCGGCCTCCCGAGGCAACAAGTCCTTTGAACAACAAGTCACAGGTCATGTGAGAAAAACTATCCTCAAAGCCCCTATCGAAACTCCCATAAAATTCCTCAGGAATCCCCGTGAAATCACTTCCGCTATCAAAAAACTAAATAAATCTGCCCCGGGTGTGGATAATATTCCCAATATAGCACTAAAAGACCTCCCAATTAAAGCAATAAGTTTACTAACAAAGATATACAATGCATGCCTCCTCAGACAATATTTCCCGGAACTCGAGAAAGGAGCGGTGGTCATTCCGATTCTAAAGCCCGGTAAGCCCCCTTCGCATCCGGTGAGCTATAGGCCTATTAGCCTCCTACCGGTATTGGCTAAACTCTTTGAGCGAATAATTTTAGCTCGTCTCAAAAAACCCATAGAAGAGTTACAACTAATGCCTATCAATCAATTTGGTTTTCGATCAAAACACTCGACCTGCCACCAGCTGGTTAGAATTACGAATGATATAAAATCCGCGAAAGACCGGAAAGAAGCTACCGTTCTTCTTCTCCTGGACAGCGAGAAGGCCTTTGATTCTGTTTGGCCCACAGGCCTTATATACAAACTCGAAGGATTAAATGTCCCTAAATATCTATGTAAAATTTTACTATCATATCTCTCAAATAGATATATCCGAGTTCGAGTCGAAACTTCGCTTTCGAATAAAATAGAAATTGTCGCGGGAGTCCCACAAGGGTCTATTCTCTCGCCTGTTTTATTCAACTTGTACATTGCTTCTGTTTTTAGCAGAATTCCGAGAAATGTATCCATTGCAGGCTATGCTGATGACATTGCTTTGTACTCAGCTAGCAAATCGATAAGCAAAGCTATTAGAAGAATAGAAAATGCTGCTTCTCTCACAATCAGTGAATTAACGAAATAGAAAATTCAAGTGAATGCTGCTAAAACAGAAGCAAACTTATTTACTAGCTCCAAGGCCAAGCCGACTTTAACTATTCGTAACGATAAGATCACACGAACCGACTCTGTAAAGTATTTAGGCTTACACATCGATTCCAAACTCCTGTGGAAAAAGCATATATCTGAAATCAAGGTCAAGACTAAAGTTATCCTAGTAAGATTGTATAATTTCCTAAAATCACCCGCGCTCAGTAAATCCCTCAAACTTACTCTCTACAAAGGGTTAATTAGGCCCATTATCACCTATGGTTGTCCTGCCTGGCACAATGCACCGAAAATGCACTTGAATCATCTTCAAGTGATTCAAAATAAATTCCTACGAATAATAGGAAATTTTAAGAGAAGAACGACTATTGTGGAAATACATGAAACGGTCGGCATGACAACCATACGCGAATTTATCGATAGAATAAATGAGACATTTAAATTTAAGCTACAATCCCATCCTAATCCCCAGTTCCAAAACATCTATATTGACATAAAATCCAATTGGTCCCGCTGAGCACCTGTTTTGTCCCACCTTTCCATATATCCTTTTCTCTCCCGCCCCTCATGCACCCATTACTTATAAGGTTTTTTAGAAGCCATTTTTCCTTATATCGAGTCATCATGTAAATAATCACAAATATCTGTAATAATGAAAAATTAGGTTACACTTCTTTCAAATTCGATATAAAGCCAACGGCTGGTGATCTAGAACGTAGCACTTAAGATATTAATACTGTATATAATATGTATATATGACAAATGTTAATAAACAATTTTCAAGTCAAGTCAAGTTGGCAGTATTTGTTTTGAGTCGGTGTCGTGCGGACGCATGTCTACCGCTCTCTACAAAATATAAATTCCAAACGTACCGAGCTTACAGTACAGTGAATTTATAAATCTTGTCAAAGTTTTGGCACTAAAGTGTCAAACTTCAAAAATCTCAAACTTCCTCTGACTCCCAAAAGGAAAGCCAAAATGACTCCTCCTGTGGAAGACCCAAAAATAACTAAAAAAACCGTTATTAAACCGTCAACTAGTGCGAGCTGTAAACCCGCTCGCCTCAACAAACCTTCAAACACTCCTCTCGGGCCACAACAGGCTCAAAAACAAACATCAGTGCCTCCAATAGTTATTGAAAATGACAAATTGGAGACCAAAAAATTAATCGACTTCCTGGAAGTCAACGCCTCGGACAAAAACTTCAGGATGAAATTCAATGGTAGTACCACCATCGTCCATCTACAATCGACGGAGGATTATAATAAAATCGCAAGTATCCTGAAAAGGCAAAATTTACATTTTTACACCTTCGGTCTAAAAAGTGAGCGTCCGAAGAAATTTATCATAAAAGGTTTCCCGCCAGTTTTACTGAGCAGGAGATTGAAGCGGAAATATCCAAACACGGCATAAAGGTATTATCAGTCCGGCAGTTTGTGAAAACAAACAAGGACGGAGACAGCAAAGAGAGTAGGCCACTACCGGTGTTTGCAATTACGGTTGAGCCTGATGTAACCTTGAGCAGCCTCGCTGCTATTAAAACCATTTTCTATCATACATTTAAGATAGAAAAATACATCAAAACCCAACAACCAACACAGTGCTACCGGTGCCAAAAATTTGGACACGCAAGTCAGCACTGTAATTTAAATCCCAGATGTGTGAAATGCGCAGGCAATCACGACATCAAAACCTGCACCAGTAACTCCCTGAAGTGCGCAAATTGTGGTCTAGCTCACACAGCGAGCTATCGTGAGTGCGCCTCACGAACCAAATTTGTGGAGACTCATGAAAAAAGAGTCCAACCACCAGCACCAAAAAGAGCAGAGCGGGAACTGCCCGCTACCCCACACTCGGCTACGATGCAAAACCTGGAAAGCAACATCCATTTTCTCCAGTCTCCTCCAGTCCTCGAGCCTACGCCAATCTCTACTGCCACGAAGATGTCCAGGCCATCCTACGCTTCTTGTTTTCCAACGATGGAAACCTTAAAATCGAATGTTGACGCACCCACCGCTGAACCTAGGACCATTCCAATGGAGACTGACGATCCGCCATTACATTTAAGTACAAGTAAAAACTTTATTAATACAGTGACACAAGTCCTTGATGACCTAAAATCCCTTAGAATTCTCGAAAACCTCTCAGAGATTAAGAACATGATCTCTAAAATCCAAAGAGCTGACACCCCCCTTGATAAAATCACAATCATCGCATCCTATGCATACCTGTTCGAATCCACCGCTGAACCACCCACGATCCTCCTACAAACATAATAAATATCTTAGCCATTAACATTTTTGCGCTCAAACTCAGTCTGATACCGGTACCCGCAAAACACTTTGAGCGAATAATTCTATTACGTCTCATAAAATCTATCGATGAGCTACACTTAATACCTACAAACCAATTCGGTTTCCGTTCAGAACACTTGACCCGCCACGAATTGGTCAGAATCAGAAATTCAAATAGATCTATTCAAGTTAGAGTCAAATCACTACTTTCCGTTAAAACTCAAATTGTCGCGGGAGTCCCGCAAGGGGATATCCTCTCCCGTGTACTATTCAACCTATACATCGCTTCTGTTTTTAACAGAATACCTAGAAATGTATTCATTGCAGGCTATGCTGATCACATTGCTCTGTACTTACCTAGCAAATCGATCAATAAAGCTGTTAGAAGAATAGAAAATTCTGCTTCTCTTAAAATCAGCGATTTAAATAAACGGAAAATTCAAGTGAATGCTACTAAATCAGTAGCAACCTTATTTACTAGCTCCAAGGCCAAACCGACTTTAACTTTGCGTAGCAATAAGATTACCTCAACCGTTTCTGTGAAATATTTAGGTTTACACCTTGATTCCAACCTCCTGTGGAAAAAACTTATATCTGATATCAAGGTCAAGACTAAAATTATTCTAGTACGATTGTATAATTTGCTGAAATCTCCAACGCTCAGTCAATCTCTGAAACTTACTTTATACAAAGGGTTAATCAGACCTATCTCTCATGGTTGTCCTGCCTGGCACGATGCAGTACAAACCCACTTAAATCATCCTCAATTTGTCCAAAATAAATTTGTATGGATACTAAAATGGTCGGCATGCACAATACGCTGGGCATGGCAACCATAGGTAAATTTATCGATAGAATAAATTTGACATTTAAATTTAAACTACAATCCGATCCTAATCCCCAGCTCCAACACATCAATATTGACATAAAATCCAATTGGTCCCGCTGACCACCTGTTTTGTCCCACCTTTCCATATATCCTTTTCTCTCCCGCCCCTCATGCACCCATTACTTATAAGGTTTTTTAGAAGTCATTTTTCCTTATATCGAGTCATCATGTAAATAATCACAAATATCTGTAATAATGAAAAATTAGGTTACACTTCTTTCAAATTAGATATAAAGCCAACGGCTGGTGATCTAGAACGTAGCACTTAAGATATTAATACTGTATATAGTATGTATATATGACAAATGTTAATAAACAATTTTCAAGTCAAGTCAAGTCAAGTTGGCGTAGTGGTAGAGTATCTGCCTACTACTCCAAAGGTCCTAGGTTCGCGCCCGGCCGCCGGAGAATATTTTTCAAAAATATTTTCTTATGGATTCCGACCGATGCAGGAACGTTCCGTGTGTGTTATCGGCGGTACCCATAAAAGGAGACCGCCCGGCCGAGCGGCAATCTAACCCGACGCAGGAGGGGGAGGGTGGGTTCCATCATAGGCACCGGCCATCGTAGCACAGGGGTTTCTGGAGGTTTACCCTGTGTTTAGAAAGACGATGGCCTAAAAGGGCGAAACTCGGCCGGAAAAACAACAAAAATAAATGGCACGTGAGTGTGACCCTCGACGGATCGCATCTAAAACTTTCCGGTGGTGTGTATGTGTGACGATACACGTAGAAGTCAAATTGTATATCAGTTACGCAAATTCGACAAAATTCGGCAAAAATTCGATTTTAGAAAATATAAGCTTGCCTCCCCATAAGACCCCCATGGTAAATTTGGCCAAAATCGAAAAAAATTAATTTGACTTTTTCGGCCCAAAATCGACGGGAATATCTTCTACGGGTTCCAATTGGATAGTACAGACGCGCAGGGGGCCAAAAATTCTGTTGTGAAAATTTTAAGTTTCCTTCCCATGAGGTGCCGATGTTAACATGTGCATTTCTACTCGCTGAACAAGTTTCATTCCATACTTTCGTCTGTATTTCTCACTGTTTTTCCGCTGTGCGCAATAGGGCGTTGTGAACAATTCAGTTGTTAATAACAATTTATATACTGCTCCCATTTTATGGAAAGGATCTCCTATCTTACGTGGAAATACATCGATCGCAATAAGTCGAACGACTTCATTCGTTTACTCATTGCATGAATGACCGCTCAAACTACCATACCTCCTTAATTATGTAATATTGGAAATGGGATATTCTAATAATGAAAACGTGAATATATATATATAACTAATTGCCTTTATTGTTTAAAGTATTCTTTGCTCCCAAGGCCCACTAGTGAAGAAGGTCTCTTAAAAGAGATGTTCACACAACCGATGCAGGTCAAGAAATAAACTAGGTAGAAACAATTTCTGAGGATCGTGTACCCCAACTAGTATATCAAAAATGGGACCGGTACAAACGCATTGGATTTGAACCCTGTTATATGGTTTGGGATAATCCCTTGGGTCATTACACTGCAAGTACCTCGACCCGGGCCTCAACTTTCTTGGAGAACTTTACAATTGCCGATCATTTCCCAGTCGACATATTGTCTGCAGATGTGTCCATCAGGACAATCTTATTTTACTTTAGGCAAACATAAAATTACTTTTTGCCGCAAGGAATTTGTGGCTATAAATCTAACATGTAAACTAGTGGTGTGTGCATATGTGTGCCCCACTCGGGGCACAAACAAAACTTCCCGATTTGGGTTTCAGCACAAACTACTAAATTTATTCTTCTCCAATATACTACGGTTAACCAGTGTGACCCCTGTTATTATCATAACGACTAGTGGTGTGCAAATGTGTGTGTCCCGTACGGGGCACAAACAAAACTTCCCGATTTGGTATTTCAGCACAACATAAGAACGCACCCATGGTGATGAACAAACCCAACAGTGATATCAATAATTGAACTGGCATCTAATAATTACTGCACGCGATCGATTCAGTTTGTTTTTTAAAACCCCATACAAATATTCAACTGGAATTTGTCCGCAAAGTTACTTTTCCTACCTCTGTACTTTCTTAATTATCACGCTCTTTGACATCATTCCCGCAATTATCAACATATCCATTTGCCATGTATATTTTAGTTCAACTCGCGATATGTTCTAACCTATATGGAAAAGTGTCACATTGAATTTTTGTATAAGGAACAACCCTGGTGATATGCATTGTTCCCGCATGTTGAATTGCGCAAGCAGCCATACCTCCTCAATTATGCAAATTATGGAAAAAGTCATTATATATAGAAGGTGTATTGTCATATAAGGAATGATTCTCTCTTGAGAAGTTTCCCGATACATTTAATATTTTACCCAGTGGAACAGTATAAACGATTACGATTGTTCATAATCCTGCATATACTGCACGAATCCCATCCAAATTGTTAACCGCTCGATTTTGCGCGGAAACACTTCGATTGGGACTGTCATGACAGCGCTGTGTTCATTCGTTCACCCATTACAAACATAATTGCTGAGACGCTCATACCTCCTTAATTATGCAAATTATCGAAAAAACTCATTCCACATAAAATTCGTATTTTTATATGGGGAACAACTTTTCCTATATAAATTTTGCGCGAAATCCAAGAGTTTATGAAATAGAACATTATAAACAATTGAATTGTTAATAACAATATATATACTGCCCGAATTTCAGCCAAAATCTAATCACCTCTAAGTTACATAGAAACGCTTCGATTGTGACCTTGATAACTTTCATCGTGATATTCGTTCGTGAGAAATCCAGGATCAAAATTTGTACACATACGGACAAACAGACAGATACACACACACACATACCTCGTCTCAGAATTTGTTGGGGATCATTTTGGTATACTTAAACCACCATTTCCTAGGCGGGAACAAAAATTTTGATTTCGGGGGCAATACAATAACTTCCCGAAAAATCGGGAAGCTAAAAACATGCCTATTTGAGAATTCCAAACTCACTCATTTATGAAGCAGATAATTATGAATACTTGAGTAGACGCATGGTGAGCATGAGGATGAGACTTATGCGTGTTATTTGAGTGTGAGTGAGACGCCAATAAGGATGCGGCTGCAAAACAAAAACTTTAATATTTTACCCAGTGGAACAGTATAACCAATTGCAATTGTTAATAACATTACATATACTGCACAAATGCCATCCAAAATGTGATCCGCTCGATTTTGCATGAAAACACTTCGATTGGGACCGTCATGACAGCGCTGGGTTCATTCGTTGACTTATTACATACATAATTGTGGAGTCTGCTATACCTCCTTAATTATGCTAATTATCGAAAAATGGCATTCTACATAAAATACGTATTTTTATATGGCAAACAACTTTTCTTATATGAGTTTTGCGCTAACTCCAATAGTTTATGCAGTAAAACATTATATTGACATTATAAAACATTGACATTGTTAATAACAATATACGTACTGGACCACTTTTACTCCAAATTTAGTCAGTTATAAAATATGCTTCAACTGTGACATTGAGAACCTGGATTACAACATTTTTGTGTGAATGAACGTTCATTATCACTATTTTCGATTTTTGCTCAACCTGAATTTCTCAAAAACAGGGGAACTACTCGATGGATTCGATCAAAAATTCAATCAGCTCTAAGTTACACGGAGACGCAACGATTGAAGAAGAAATTAATCGAATCGCACGATCCGTTTCCGAGAAAACGTAAACGAAAAATTTTGCCACCTACGGACGATCACACATACATACA
Organism: Asobara japonica; assembly: GCA_026005395.1. Taxonomy (NCBI): domain Eukaryota; kingdom Metazoa; phylum Arthropoda; class Insecta; order Hymenoptera; family Braconidae; genus Asobara; species Asobara japonica. The sequence continues at coordinate 193,078 of BQMI01000439.1, forward strand.
GACACTTCTCTGAAATCACTTCAGGATGATGCAAAACGTCGAGAAACGTAAAAATTTAATCGATCTAGCACTTTTCGTTTTCGGGCTCATTACAATAATTTCCCTAGATCGGGAAGTTAATTATGCAAAAGAAGTCATTCAATATAAAATGTGTATTTCTGGACGGCCAATATCTTTCCTTGTATAAGTTTTCTCTTAACTGTATTCATTCATGCAGTAGCCCGTTATGAACAATTAAATTTGTCAATAACAATGTAGATACTGCTCCTATTTCATCTCCACTGTTTGATCCTCCATTCTCCATTGAAATACGGCGATTACAAGCTTAATGATGACGGTGACTTCATTCACTTACTTCCTTTATTACAATAATTATTATTCAGACGGCCAAACCTCCTTAATTATGCAAGTTGCGGACAAAAGTCGTTAAACATAAAATGTGTATTTTGACTTGGGGATGAACTTTCATTATTATACTTATTCTCCTATCCTCGACGGTTGTCATGATAGAGCGTTATGAATAATTGGAATGGTTTATAACAACATAAATATCGCACGAATTTTATCGAAACTGTAGTCTCCTCTAAGTTGCACGGAGTCGCTTCGTTTGCGATGTCGATGACATTGATCGTGCTCTTCGTTCGACAGGAATGGTTCGCTAAAGCTTTGGCTATTTCACGTAAAAGCTGCATTTTCATATAAGGAATAGCTTTCTTTAGATAAGTTTCTCGCTAACTTCAATATTTTATCCAGTGGAATCGTATAAACAATTGCAATTGGTAATAACATTGCATGTACTGCACGAATGCCACCCGAAATGCAATCCGCTCCATTCTGAACAGAAAGGTTTCGATTGAGACCTGCATGACAGCGCTGGGTTCATTCATTTAGTTATTACATACATAATTGTTGAGACGGCCATACCCCCTTAATTATGCAAATTATGGAAAAAAGTCATTCTACATAAAATGTGTATTTTTATATGGGGAACAACTTTTCTTATATAAATCTTACGTTAACTCTCATAGTTTATGGATGACCGTTGATTAACCCGATTTGCGATTTTTGGCCTTTCGATTTTCTGGAAATTATTGAAAACTGCTCACGGAATTCCTTCCAGAATCTAATCAGCACTAAGTTACATGAAAACTCATGGATCGAAAAAGAAATTAATGAAATCGGACCATTACTTTTCAAGAAATCGTTGACGAAAAATTTGGGCACATACATACGAACATACACACACACATACAGACATTTTTCCAAAAATGGTCTAGAATGATTCGGGAGACCTTGAAACGTGGAGATCTGGTGAAAATCCGATTTTCGATTTTCGGGGTGATTACAATAACTTCCCTATATCGGGAAGTTAAAAAATGAGATGTGGGTTCGGTTCTCTACGGGCCAAAATTATAACTGCCAGATGTCTGTCTGACTGTGTGGATGTGTGTGTGTGTGTTTTCGTCATATTAATATTTTATCTCCTAAACGGTCACTTTGTTGAATTCAACACTTTATCTCCTGCACCAGCTGAGATATGAAAAAAAGTCTCACATTAGACACCTTTTTTTGTAAGGAACAACATTGATTATATATTTTTTTCCAATCTCTCACTTTTCTCGTTCTAAATTTATATAGTATAATTTATAACGCTCTAACGCCGCAAGGGTTAAAGATACAAAAAAAGTTAAAGGACATAAAATATGGATTTTTTTATAAGGAACAACATTTACTGGACATATTTTTGGGTATTTATGATATTTCGTGACATACAGCATTATAAACCATTGAAATTGTTAATAACAATAGAAATAATTGTCATTCCACTTTGACAGTCCTTTTCGGCCTGGGCACCACGGAGACGCATCGATCAAAGAAAAAGAAACCCAAATTGCTTCATTGGTCTTCATGAAACGTTCGACAAAGTTTTCATGTCCACAGACACACACACATACATAGATCTTGTTGAAACTTGTCTAAGATGGTCAGAAATGTCATGAAACGTGAAGACATATTAAATAAGTTGTCTAGATCGGAAAGTTCATTAATTAAGCAGTATCTCCTCAATTAGCGCAATTATGAAAAAAAGTCATTGAACAAAAAATATGTATCTTCATGTGGGGAAAAACACTCGTTGGAAACTTTTTCCCATATCTCCCAAGTCTTTTGTAATACAACGTTTTAAACAATTGAAATTGTTTAAAACAATTGAAGGAATTGTTATTCCAATTTACCATTCCTTTCATACCTGCACACCATCGAGACGTGGCGATCAAAAAAAACTTGGAGCCGTCGTGGGACGGCCGCAAGAAGCGAACCTTTTACGTATTGGCCCGTGTCACGTAGCGACCTATTTTAAATTCATTTTAATTTTCCGTAGTGCAGTGTCATTCGATTAATCTCTGTGTTCCTCTCTCGCTATATATGTATATATATATATATATATATATATATATATATATTTCATTTCATGTGCGAAACAGAAGAGAGATTTCTGTTGCGCATGCATCTACGACGCTGTATGCAGCGTCACTTGGGTCTAATGGAGGGGGGACTTGACCGTACCGATAGCACTTTTTCTCGGTTCACTCCCCATCTTCCAAGTGCGCCATGGAGGGGGAAGTTAACGGTACGGTGACGGTCACGATTTCACATTCTTTCGATTCACTCCCCATCTTTTTGAATAAGTTTTATACGCGACCCATCGAACGTCCGTAAAAAAGCTTCGCTTAAAAAAAAAACATGAAATTGCCCCAGTGGTGCCTGAGAAACCGTGAACATAGAACTTATCCACATACAGACACATACACACACGAACATATTGCAAAAAACGTGACAGGATGGTGTCAAACATCGAAAAAAATGAAAATTCGAATATTGATTTTCAGGGTGATTACAATGACTTCCCCTAGATCGGGAAGGTAAAATTTAATATTTTCCACAAAAAGGAAAAACGAAGAGAGAATTTAGTAAAAACAACGAAATACAACAATCGAGAAAAAATGCTAAAATGATTTCGGTGTATCGGTAGCAAAGCTTTCACCGCTCGTTGGGGCTTCGGTGTGGTGGGTAGTATACTAGTTTAAGAGATCATGTTATGTTGGACTCTCGCGTCGCGCGCTGGCTCAATCTTCAATCCAATCTTTTTTTACGGTGTCCTTAGTTTACATCCACTAGAAACGAGTTGTAATGTGTATATACAATAATGTAGTAACTCTGAGTTTGCTTTTTTTTAAAATAAGGCAAAAGAAAAAGTAGATTGCATTGCGGTAGAAATCTGTAATGATAAAAAATTGATAGAATAGTACATTACGTTACCAGTGTCAAAAAGGGGAATATTAAGACGAGTGGGCTAATGTTTTTTCGCCATAGTCGTAGGCCATGCGGAGCCGAGTGATAGACTCATCGAGGCAAGAGGTGGGGAACCAGCACCGGAGGGGCCCCGAAGAGCCCCCTATTTTTTTATATTAGTGGTTGGAAAAATCATTTTTACATAAAAAAGCACAATTCAACATAGGTATATAAGGTTCAATTTTATAAAATTCGAAACACATACTATCCAAACCATTATTTCTTTATTCGTCTCAAACACAAATTCGAATTATCGGGGGGGAAAAAATAAAAATGAACACTTTTCAATGATAATCCACTCTTAGATAATTAAATCGACTATTCTTCCACATATTTTAATGTACTTTTCTGCAACTTGTAACGTAATATACTATTTTGACATTACTGGTTGAAAAAGTCATTTTATATAAAAAAAGCACAAGTCAAAATAGGTATATAAGGTTGAATCTTACAAAATTTCAAACACATACCATCAAAACAAAACCATTATTTCTTTATTCTCCTCACACAGAAATTCGAATTGTCTGGGGAAAAAAAGAAAAATGAACACTTTTCAATGATAATATACTCTTAGATAATCAAATCGACTATTCTTTCACATATTCTAATATACTTTTCTGTAAGATTTGAAAATTATTTTTTCACTTTTATCCCGCCGACACCATTTCATACTCTTTACGTGAGGTAAAATCCGAACCGATTGATAATTGCACATAATTTTCTATCCTCGACACCCTTGACAGTTTTTGGATTGAAAATGAATGTTAGTAATGACGATAATAGATAGACGGGATGTGGGTATGACCCTCTACGGGTCAAACCAATAACTTTCCGATCGTTCCGCCGCATATGTTATATCAACAATTTCCGTCCATGTCTCAAATCAAATTAAATATTAAATATTTTAAAAAAATATAATTCTTAATATGAAGTAGTTAGATAAACAATACAATTTGTTGATAATAATCAACTATGGATGTTGGCAAATAAGTTATGGAACGTCAAATGTGTGCTTTTACGTGTGGAACGACTTGCGTTACACCTTTGTTTCGTATCTCAAACCATATGAATATTCTTGCGATAGAGCGATCTAAACAATTGAATTTGTTATTAACTATTAACTATCGGTGTTAGCAAAAAAAGTTATACATAATGAAATATGTATTTTTGTGTGTGGAACAACTTTCATTTCAATAAACAATCCTTTTTGTTAATAACAATTAACTATAACTATTAGAAAAAAAGTCAATAAACATCAAATGTGTGTTTTTGTGTGGGACGACTTACATTAGACACTTTGTCTTGTATCTCCAACAGTACTTGCAACAGTATCTTCCAACAGTAGAGCGATCTAAACAATTGAATTGGTGAATAACAATTAACTATCGGTGTTAGCAAAAAAAGTTATACAACATAAAATATGTATTTTTGTGTGTGGAACAATTTTCATGAACTAATTTGTTCCGTATCTTCAACCGTTCTCACGCCGCTGCGATATAAACAATCTTTTTGTTACTAACAATTAACTACGGGTGTTATGAAAAATAGTCATAAAAGGTCAAATATGTATTTCGTGGCGCGAAACAATTTTCATCGTATCTCAAACCGTTCTTGCGATAGAGCGATATACATAATTGAATTTGTTGATAACAATTGAACCAATCGGTTTTTGGAAAAATCCCTCCTTTCGGACCTGGAGTCCACTGAAACGCGTCAATCAAAGAAAAAAAAGGAAATCCCTCCGGTGGTTCCGCCGGAAACGTTAAACAAAGTTTCGGCGTACACACACACACACACACAAGCGTGACGGGGCTTTGGTGTAGTGGGTAAAGTGTCTGCCTACTATTCTAAAGGTCCCGCGTTCGATTCCCGCTCACTGCAAATATTTTCTCACGGACTCCGACCGATGGCAGGAACATTCCGTGTGTGCTATCGGCGGTACCCATAACATGAGACCGCCCGGCCGAGCCGGAACCTAACCCGACGCAGGGGGGGGGGGGTTCCATCATAGGCGCCGGCCATTGTAGCACAGGGGTTTCTGGAGGTTTACCTGTGTTTAGAAATACGATGGCCTAAAAATGGCGAAAGTCGGCCCCAGCCGCATGGGTGGGTGTCCGGTACGCCCCCGGAAGGAATGCTTACATGGCCGCTACCGGGGGCGAACAAAGGAGAGGGACGGAGGGAAAAAAGAAAAAAAAACACACACACACACATACAGAACCCCTTCGGAAATCACTTCAGGATGATGCAAAACGTCGAGAAACGTGAAAATTTCAACGATCGAGCACTTTTCATTTTCGGGGTGATTACAATAACTTCCCTAGATCGGGAAGTTAATAATTATCCGCCCCCCCCCCCCCAAATGATGCTATGGCGTTCCTTATGGATGTATGCAGATATCAATTTCATAACCTAGAAACGCATTTCATGGTGTGACTTGTTGGCACATGTTGACACTTGTTAATACTTCGAACATGTATAAAATGTGCGTAATTTGGAACCAGGAAAACTTTGCGAACTACTCTTCGTCTGATTGATGTTTCATACGCCCCAATTTGCCTTGTACGAAGGGAATCAAAAATATAGAAATGGTTAAATAAATAAAAATTAGAATGCTATAAACACCGGACCTTCCATTGTCCGGTAAATATCGGAGGACAATTGTGCCAACTTCATACAAATGTATCAGGAAAAATCCTTGTATTGCAAATGGGGACGGTTGTGCGACAGAAATGAACAGTACAGTTCCACTTTTTGACTCAGAACGCGTGACCTTTCCTGGCGATTTAGATTCCACGCAACATGCACCCTGTCATACATTGTTTGATACATCTCATTAAGTAATTGCTTGGCTGTCCTGCGGAGATGGTCCTTGGTTTAGAGGCTGGTACGTCTGGTTTACATCTCCGAGATTCCACAGTTGGAAACAATGCGGCGTATGTCAGTCTGGTCAGCTCCGTTACCGTGGAAGTTGTCGGCAGCTTCGGAAATACGGGGTTTTGGAAGGGTTGTATATTTCTGGTCAGTTTTTTGATGGTCGCAGAGTGTGGAGTAGCGGACATCTCGAACTCGGCTCTGCTGGTAATGGTTGTGCTCTTTTTGTTTGGACTCCAAAACTTCGTTTGGACAGAACGTTCCAGAAGGTTACTGCAACAATTCACAAATGGGAATGGTTATTATAAAAAGTAATCCAATTCTGACATTATAATTTTTTTCGGGAAGTTCAAGGTATTTGGAGAAGAAAAAGCCGTTATGAATTTTTAGCTAAACTTGGAATTATAGCTGTGAGAATTAATTACAAAAATAAACGGGATTTGGGTTTGACCCTCTACGGGTCGAACCAATAACTTCCCGATCGTTCCCCCATATACGTTATATTCAAAATTTCGGTTTGTATCTCAAATTATGAACGTTTTAACCTTTTCAAAATTACCAAACATGTGACATTTTTTAATTCTTAAAATATAAAGAGATTTTTAAAAAATATGTCGTTTCTTGCGATAGAGTTAGACAAACACTTCAATTTGTGAAAAACTAGGAGTGTTAGCATATAAAGTCAAAAAAATCAAATGTGTTCTTTTGCGTGTGGAACAACTTTCATTCAACACCTCATTTCGTATCTCTAATTATTGTCGTGATCGAGCGACATAAACCATTCAATTCGTTAATAACAATTAACTATGGGTGTTGGCAAAAACAGTCATGCAACATCAAATGTGCATTTTTATGTGTGGAACGACTTTCATTCCATACTTTGTTTCGTATCTCTAATCGTTTTGAGGATGAAGCGATATAAACAATCCATTTTGTTAATAACAATTAACTATGGGTGTTGGCAAAAAAGTCATAAATCATCCAATGTGTATTTTCATCTGTGGAACGATTTTCATTGGACACTTTATTCCGTATCTCGAATGATTCTCACGATCCAGCGATATAAACAATCGATTTCGTTAATAACAATTAACTATGGGTGTTAGCCAAAAAAGTCATAAAGTATTGAATGCGTGTTTTTACGTGTGGAACAACTTCCATTTGACATATTCTTTCGTATCTCTATCCGTTCTTACGATATAGCGATATAAACAATTGAATTTGTTAATTGAATTGACAGCTCCCTGATAGTTACTCAAGCGATTGTCGATTCTATCGAAAATTATACTTTATATTCGTACTTGGATATCATAAATCACTCTCTCGTTCGTTTGGGCCCACAGTCACTCAAATACGGGCTTTGAGCATCCCGTTCACCTGTTCGCCCTAGCTTCGGGGAAACTTCAGTGACGTCAATGACTACGTCAGCATTAGCCTCCGAAGGCCAACCTCACTATTTCTATTTTCGGTCTCAACACCCACTACGTTATAATAGCTACATCACAGTAAGGAACTAAGAGGCTACAATAACGTTTCCCTTCGATAATGTGCCCCGACGCCTAGACAGTCCCAATGTCTAACGAATTTCCCATGCCTAGACTGCCCCAACGTCAAACGAATTTCCCATGCTTAGACTCTAAAGCTTAATTTTCTAGGACACTACATCAATAACAAGGGAGTGGGGTCATCATATACAAGTAGACTACTATACTAGTAGACATAGGCGGAATAGCCTGTTGGCCAGCGTAGTTTGATGATTTCAATTCCAAGAATAAAATTGTCTTCCTTCTGGAAACTAACTACAATAAAAATCTTTGTCCTCTCATCAGATGGCGTATCACGTACGTCTGATTATGTTGATCCTCCTCAGCGAAATGTGCCGGAGTTCAGTAGCTGGAAGGTGCGACAGGAAATTGGATGGCCTCGGAGATCCCGGGAAGAACTTGGACGGAAGGATTTTCATTACCCTGTGGGCACTGAATAGAACTGAAATGGTGGATACGTACATGCCGAATACGAGATATATCGGTGTGTGATCTTTGATTCTACTATTATTACTTATCGCATAATTGATTTTAGTTCAATTCCAATTGAACATCCATGATTGTTGTCATTGAAATGAACTGGAATTAGCTGGTTTAAATTACTAATTTTACCTTTCATTATTTGTGTTCGCTGTCTGGAATGATTGCATGAGTGTGCAACCCATTTAGTGATATTGTATCAATGACGGACGATCCCGTGGCATGAGATTGATCAAGATAACATTAGTCAAGTTGGTAGGACAAGGCGCTCCAGTGATTGATTGATATTACAATGTCGATATTTACATAGAATGTCCATGATTGAAATTCATGCATACATGCATTATATCGACGCTGGTATGGTCGGAATGGGGAACGAAGGGCAGGAAAGAGTTTTAGTTTTAGCTTACGTAAACTGATGTACGCTAAATGGTTTGGGCTTTAATTCACGAAAAGTGACATCATCCATGTGAAGAGACTACCGTGTACGGAAGAAAAATGTCGTTTTCAAGATACCCCAAAGGAGGGTGAGATGAGATCAAAACGTAATGAACTGGATGTGGGTGCGGCTTGCAATCGATGGGATTAGGAACTTTCCGAAGTGTGTATGCGTGCGTATGGATGTTTCAATTCCATTTCATAGATATTAAGACGGAAATTCACTGACTGAACGATGAACGTCCGATATCGTCGAAGTGTAAAGTGAGTGATCTGAAGGTAAACATTTTTTTGTGGAAAAAGGAACGATAACTTGGAGAAAATGCCTGAAAGAATTAATTAACTTTCTGATGAGAAAAATTATTGTAGTGCCCTGGAAAATGAAAAGTCCCAAATTTATCAGGTCTTTACATTTCATGATCCCGTGAATCATCTCGGGACGTTTTAGATACGGCGCATGTGTGTCCACATACCTGTGCGTCTGTAGGGTCACAGCGCGTCCGAGAGTAACGAATGCTCGCGCTGATGAGATTCGTGTGAACATCAGTTGGTTGCCGTAATTGGTATAAATAAGTTTGAGTCTAATGCTCTTTCGGGAGAACCGATATAGACACAAAGAAATATGTATAACAAAAGTTGCTCAACGTCTAAAAATGCATATTTTTTCATTATATGATTTTTCGCGCTATCTTATATAATTATGGAGATATTGCAAATTTTTTAGCAATAGTTTTATTTAAAATTAGTTAAAATTTAACTAGCTTAATATGTATGTGGCTGAATTTTTTTGTCCAGGATCATTCACGACCGGCAAATGTCATCAAAGTCGCTGAGATTGTGCTCAAAGGCCCCTCGTGTGACTTGGCACCTGATTCTGTCCATTTTTTGATGTGAAACATCTAATGGCGCGTTGCGCTGGCTTCGGAAACGGAGACGTTTCTTTTTAGCTGACCCGAGTCGAACTTTTGAGCCTCATTCTAGCCTCAATACTCTGTTTCTACCCTCATTCAGACCTCAGAGTCGGATTAGACCTCAAATTTGAGGTTGAAGTGAGGTCTAAATGATTTTTCAACCTCACTTCAGCCTCAAAAGACTCACGGAAAAAAATGTTACTCCGTTTTTGACCTCTTCAGTCTATTTAGCCTCACTTAGACCTCCAGAGCCTCAACAACCAAAGGGGCCGCTGCTTCATTCGAGTTTCATTAAGATAATACGGGAATAGTGGTGATATCACAAAAAGTCAAAAAATGAAATTCATGTAGTTTCAGTAGAGGAATATTTTTTATTGAAAACTTTTTTTCATAGCTCCAACCGTTTGGCCACAACATAGATATGAACAAAAAAATTGTTATGAACGAATAGAACCGGCCAAAATTTGCGAAAAACTAACTTTGGATTCGCATTTAGGAACCTCAAAAACGAATTTCAACAATTAAATCTACTAAATTTCATAGTGGATACAGAAAAAGTCCTTATTCTACTGTCTTTAGTTTTATTCTAATTGCAACTTTAATTTTTTTGGTGCCATAAAATTCGTTCTTTTATTTTAAACATTATCCAATTGTTATGAAAAATATTTGACCAGAAACTAATCAATATATTGGATTTTATTCGCGTTCCTTATGATTAACAGGTATTCCAATATAAAGTTCGTCATCAATTACCATTCGGACACAGACATTTTTTATCTGAGTAATATTGATAGCAAGTAGATTGTCAGTTACTCGACACTTATTCAAAAAATGTCCGGTGGATTGAGTATATTGATTACCTTCAGCAACAAATGAGTCATATGCTTCGATTTGTCGTATGACTGCAACGTGAAGACTCTGGCACTGACAAACAATTTGATTGCATTCACATCTCATGACCATTTTTAAGAAACAATTAACTGAACCTAGTTTTTTTTCTCCATTGTCAAGATATTCAGTTATGTAGGATTCGGTTTGCAAATCTCTTCAATATAATTCTGCTACATAGAGCTGTTGATCTTTCAATAACCTCAGATATTGCCATACATATGTGAATTGTCTTAAATGGGAATTTCGAAGTGCATTACGAATCGTATCACTCAAATCATTCATGATATTTTGATAATATCCCACACTGTAACAATGATGAATAATTTTCTCAATTATTTTGACCTGACGTTTCCGATGTAAACAGAAATTTTTGAGTGAGCCTTCTAGCAGACGCTCAATGAATTTACTCATTTTTATGAACTCAGCGTGGGATTTCACTATTTGTGTATCAAGATGCCAGGTGCCATGCACTAACTTTAAAAACTGGCCATTTAAATTTTCATATTCAAAGCATGAATGCACCCATAATGGACCATGATTTTTTACGCAAACCGTTAAATGCAGTAATTGGTGTATATTCATTGTACAAAATTCTAGACCATATTTCAATTGAAACTCTTTCACAAATTTATGCAGCATATCGTGGGCTTTTGTGATCATTTCCGTGCTGACAAAGTTACCATTGAGCAGAGATATTGATACTACTAATAGAAGGTAATGTTCAAAGAAATCTCTTTCTAAAATTTTCAAAAACTTTTCTAAAAATTTCGAAAACGCACTCTACGAAAACCATTTAAACGCGGGAATGGGAAACCCATTTGGAAAAATGGGCGGCTCAACAATACATTTGAAAACAAATGATATAAAAAACAAAATTTGCGGAATAATTTAATATAAATAAATCAAATTTGTCAGTTTTCCAGTTCGGTACTCCACTACGATCTTGAAGTGATCACTTATATCTTTCATTTTTCATCAAATAATTAAAACAAATACCTGGTGCACCGGGGAATTCCCGGCGAACGGGGAAAACACGCGCCCACCGAAGGGTTTTTAACAGCCCAATTTTCTGTGGAAAAATCCAGATATACCTGAAGGTATATTTTATTACCCGACACCATGTGGCGAGCAGGCCTTTTTCGCCAGAGATGGTTTGCTTTGGTGTTTGTAATTCTCTCACTCAGGTGAATTCTTTTTTACATTACTTTTACCCATTGCTCTCTCCTTCTTCACCCCCTCCAATGTTTGGGATGCCGGTATGTCTCTTCCATTTTCCGGGTGACCACCAACGAAGCAACATCGAAAATTAAATTTGAGTGAAATATTATTGAAAATTTGAGTGAAAATTAAAGTGAGTTTTTTTAGAGTGAGATTTTAAAAATAATATATCGAAGGTGAAAAAAATCAGTTTTCAACAATGCCGAAAGACCCATCCGAAGTGCCTAGGCAGCGAAAGAGTGCATTAATTTGGTGGGTAGATACCTCATTCAGCGACGTATTACCCCTCTACAAGCTTGGTCCCCATGCGAAAACAGTTGGTGCTACGGTGACACTCCCCTGGAAAGACAAAAAGACTGGCAAAACGACAAAAGCCGAAGCGAAAATTCTCGCCATTGACGGTAATTATTGTTTACTTTTAGAAAATTAATTTTGGTACATTTGAAAGACCCGTAGTGAGTATGACAAGGTATAATGAAATTGGATTTTTCCACACAGTTAACAGATACTGTTGTTGGATTTCACCTGTCGTTTCTTTATAAAAAAATTTCCATGAACAAATTACTTAGCAACCTAGGGTAGTCAATAGGTGGACTTCTGAATGAATAATCGTTGATATCCTTAATGAATACTTTTTCTCATAATTTTTTTTCTACTTTATACAGATCAGAAGAAACTGGATCGTATGACAGTAAATGCTAATGGAGAACTCCATGATCCAACAGAGAAAATATTTGATGATTCTGTTATTCAACAGAAAAAAAAAATTGGCACAGAATGGAAGAATGGTCCACAGTATTGAGAAATCCAATAAAAGACGAACAGATGAAAAAATAAAGAACGACTCCGGAATATTCAACAAAACTCTGTGTGACGGATTAAAACAAAAAAGAGAGAGGGAGATCACCAAACAAACAAAGAGGAAAGAATGTTGGAAATCCAACGGTTACCAGCGGAACATATACGCAGATTGAATCACAAGGGCTCACTGAAGGAAGTTATCGTCCCGCGCCAGCCTCAAATTTCAGGGACATACATTCGTTGTCAAATTCAAGTCAGGAAGGTGATGATTTTGCTGCATTTCAAGCATGACGCCGTACGAACACGATCAAAAATCATGAAATCCAGAAGGTAAGTTACTTTAATCAAATCATTTCATTCAATAATTAATTTTTAATCGTTCATATGTTGCATGCAACAAATCTGCTATGATTTTATAGAAATCTTCTCATATTAACTATGTAAATTCCATATAATGTATACAGTGTATGTACAGGAAAGAGGACAGGTGCCATCGTCGATTATGCAGACACATAACCATGGAATAAGAATTCTATCAATCAACAATTTGCATCCTCAATTCTATTCGAGTTATAAATGGTTGGAATCGTCAGTTTCCTCTTTTTTCTTTCAATTAAAAGGATTCGAATCTTGCGGCTTATTCGAATTGTCAGTTTATAATCAGTTTCAATTCATGAAACTCTTTTTGTTACTAGCAAAAATATTATATTCTGTGCACTATCATTATCGAGTGAAATATTGAAAACACCAGATAATTTTGCCTTCGATAAAGAGATTTTGTTTTTTGTCCTCAATACAGCGTTCCATCATGCTGGACTGCACAGTGACTATGGAGCAGAGTTCGCTCGTGCAAGGCAATACTCTAGTAAGGCTGATCCATTTCCAGGGTGGTCAGGACCAACTCATACGCAGTTAAACTGAGGATCATGAACGAGATGTCCCTTGGTTTTCAACTGGTAGCAAGTCAACTGTTATTCTCAGCTCATCAAATATTATTATATTATGTTCAATATTATTATATTATATTATTATTATACTTGCATGTTATATTCTCCAGATTATATATTGATATCAGAAAACTCCAGAAGTGTTGGAATTTCTGAATAGTTCATCGTCATCTGAATTGGTTAAATACATCCCACCCGATCAAATAGTTCATGGCTAATTCATTCCTTATCGATGCTGCCGAATACTGGAAGTAATCCTTTTAATTGCGAGTTCATTTTTTTTTCAACAATTGGTCATCATGAAAGGTAATGGAATTCCGTTAGAGAAATAAAAAATGGCAGGAAAAAGGAAAAATTCCTGTGCCTTCAGATTATTTCACTGAAATGAGCCTATTTCTGATTATTAAATTCATTACTTATTAACATCAACATAAAAAAAAAATACTATTTATCAAGACAATTTAGTAAGTTCCCCGGAAAATTAATTATAATAATAAATCATAATATGTCGGGAAGGGAAAATTCATTGAGACTAGATTGAGGCTCACTGAGGCTAGGTTGAGGCTCACTGAGGCTACTGAGGCTGAATTGAGGTCCATCCCATATTGAGGTTTGAGGTCTAAGAGGTTCTTTTGAGGTTCTACGGGTACCCTCATTTAGACCTCTTGACTCCCAAAAGGGAAATAACTACCATTTTGAGGTCCATTTGAGAGTCAAAACCCAATGTATTTCCCCCACCCATGAGCCTCATTTCAGCCTCATCGGCCTCAGCTTGAACCTCACTATGAGGCTAGAATGAGGCTCAAAAGTTCGACTCGGGGACGCTCCCCTCCATTCTAGTCTGCTCGCTTGCGTACCCCTCCCCCTAGTCGCGTACCCCTGAAACACGGTAAGAACGTATGATGTTAGCAGTAACATGGAGCACAATCGCATTTAATTTATTGCATCAATTACAGCTTTTCTAGAGTTAACTTTGACAGAAGAGAAAAAATTTTGGGCTCACCTCTATCAGCTCAAAAATCGTCTTACTGCTAGGTTTCGCGAAAGTATCCGCCTACTACGTCAAAGATCATAGTTACGCGTCCGGCCGCCGGAAAATATTTTTCAAAAATATTTCCCCATCGATTCCGACCGAAGTAGGAACGTTGTGTGTGCTATCGGCGGTATCCATGAAATGAGACCGCACGACCGGGCAGGAACCTAGCCCGGCACACGAGCAGGGGGGAGGGGAACTCCCATCATAGACGCCTGCCATTGTAGCAGGGGGTTTTGGACGTTTACGCTGTGTTCAGAAATATGATGGCCTCAAAATGGCGAAAGTCGGCTTCAGCCGCGGGAAGTTCATGATCGATGGACCCGTCGAGAGGTCAACAAATTTCAGTCGGACTGACGCAAAAGAACTCAGAAGAGGACCCCAGCGAGAGTATAGTGAATGCGCGAAAGGAACTCCTACGCTCAAAAACGCAAAAATTCCTAACCGACTGCAGGCGATTCTGGATTGAACAATATAGAAGTAATTCCAGATGATGATGATTCCAATAAACAATAAGATTATTAAGTTTATTTGGATTTTCGTCGTGATTTTACGATTTTTTTCAAGTTTCATAAACCGTTCTCATCGGACATTTTTTCCCAAAAGTTGAGATGGAGCGAAATCCTTGAGTGCAACAATGAATACGTATCTCAATCCAACTTACACTTATTAAACCGATATATTACAGGAGACAATATTGAGAACATTCGCATGTTGTGTTTTAATTCATTTTGTTCTTCAATTCAGATGTTGTTTAGTGTTATTATCAGTTCTCGGATATGGTAAGTGAGTAATGGCCGACAAAAATGCAGTTGTGGTATCAATGGAATTGTCATGGTTATGGGCGATCACAGACGTGGCCGAATCACCACCAACAATGAGACAAGTGAAAATTCTCGACTTTGGACACGTTTCATTTTCGGTGTCATTACAATAACTTAGATCGGTCGGGAGGTTAATTATCTTTGGCGGTATAGTATTTCATATTTCGGCAAAATAGTTTTAGATACAAAGCTCAATATCTCAGGAACTCATCCTGCGATTTCATAATCTCAGGATCAATTGAACTTTCGTACTAGACCAAGGCTTTGTGGAGAATTTGATGTCAAGATTTACAGTTTTGTACAAGTAGGTTACCGAGTAGGAATTGATCGAAAAAGTGTAAAATTAGATTGATTATATTTCATGACGGAACCTGGATGTTTTCTGCTTGTCTTTCGTATATGACATCAAGACGGAAATTTTGAAAAAAAAAAGTGAGGCGTGATGGGACACCTGGTAGATGTGAAATAGGGAAACACTATTTTTGGTCTAAAATGATCCAAAACTTTTGATGATTTCTGGCGAATTATTGGAAATTTTCAAATACTTAGTTCTTTTATTTCCTTTCTGAAATAAAGGAAAGTTTGAAGGTTGAAGGTTGACGAGTTTTCCCAAAATTTTACAAAACTTTCCCAAAATTTTAAGCAAGTTTTCAAATTTTTGGAATTGACCCAAAATTTTTCCCATTTTTTTCATAATTGTTTCAAATTTTTTCAAAATTTTTACCCCAATCCACCATCTTAGCGCATTGCTCATTTGCACAATTTTGGTCGCACTAGTCTCTTCCCCCCCCCCCTCTGCTCCTTCGGCATGGGGCCCGTTGATGTCGCAGGGTATGTTACTCCACGGTAAATTGGGTCGAATGTGGGTTTTTTGAGACGCTGATTCCGAATTTCTCGGTTACTTTTTGAATAAACAATAGGTTTGATTGTTATTCACAATTAAATTGTTTAAATCGCGTTATTCCCTAAACTATGGCAGATAGAAAAAAAAATACGGTATGTCATGAAGACACGCGACAAAAGTGAAACTTCATAGGGAGTAGCTGAAATAATAATTCGACTTTTCGGTTTGATGGGAGAGAAAGCATTTAAATTACTAATCAATAATTTTTCTACACCATACTCGCATTTAATAACTTCCCGGTATAGGGCAGTTATTGTACTGACCCGGAAAATAGAAAGTGAAATTTTCATCATATTTTCACTTTTCTTGACGTATCACATCATCCTGAGTCGTTTTCCGAAAAGTGTTTGTATGTGTGTGTGTGTGACCAAAAACTTTGTTTAACGTTTCCGAAGAAACCAACGTAGCGTTTTGCGTTTTTTTTTTATCGACGCGACTTACTATTCTCCAGGTCAGAAAGGAACGATTTATGCGAAAAATGATTCGTTCAATCGTACTAACAAATTCAATTGTTTATATCGCTCTATCGCAAGAACAGTTTGAGATACGAAAACAAGTGCTGAATAAAAGTTGTTCCCCGCCACGAAATACACATTTGACATTTTATGACTTTTTTTGATAACACCCGTAGTTAATTGTTAGTAACAAAAAAGATTGTTTATATCGCAGCGGCGCGAGAACGGTTGAAGATACGAAATAAATTAGTTGATGAAAATTGGTCCACACACAAAAATACATATTTCATGTTGTATAACTTTTTTTGCTAACACCGATAGTCAATAGTTATTAACAAATTCAATTGTTTAGATCGCTCTATCGCAAGAACGCTTCGAGATACGAAACAAAGGGTGTAATGGAAGTCGTTTCAGACGTAAAAATACACATTTGACGTTCTATGACTTTTTCGCCAATACCCATAGTTAATTGTGCTTAACAAATTGTACTGTTTATCTAACTACTTCATATTAAAAATTATAAATTTTTTAATATTTAGAAATTTCGAAAACTTTATAAACTCCATAATTTGAGACATGGACGGAAATTGTGCATATAATATATACGGCGGAACGATCGGGAACTTATTGGTTCGACCCATAGAGGGTCATACCCACATCCGGTTTATTCAATGTGATAATTACACTTTTCTCTCAAGACGCAAAAATAATCGAGGGGATGTGGCTTCAAGCAATCCCGGAGATCTGAGCTTCTAGCTCTACTTTAGTCTATTCTGTTTGTGGCCAGCGATGGGAGATCACCCCGCCCCCATTCCCTGCCGCTCTGATTCGACACGCCGCCGCAGCGTCATGAGCCTCATTAGGGTTTTCTTACTTTACCTTAGTTTATCGAATTGATAGACTCCGGCCAAGTGTCTATCAATTTCTATCAAATGATTCTGCGTAGAATGAGTCCAAGTAGAAGTTTCTATCATTAAATTTGTGATGAATTCTTAGGGAAATTCTTCCAGTTGCCATAGAGTCCCTGAGAATCACCAGAGATCAGCTGCGGTGAGTCAAAGACCCTTAAAAGTGCATAATTTGAGACATGGACGGAAATTGTGGATATAATATATACGGCGGAACTATCGGGAAGTTATTGGTTCGACCCATAGAGGGTCATGCCCACATCCCGTTTATTAAATTGTACTCCAGTATATGGAGTGCAAATATATCCAAGTTTACCGAGTTGCGCGATAGCTCGGGGGCTAGAGCGCCAACCTGTAATCCTCGAGGTTCCGCGTTCACTTATATACGACAGGGACCATAGGGTACTATTAATTATCGTAGATCTCAACACCAATACGGGCATCGAGTGCTTTGAAAACCTAGATGAAATATTTAACGACTATAAAACAACAAATTGGCCAGTATTCGCAGAACAACTACAAAACAACTATAAAAGCTCAATCCCCAATAATAGAAATTTAACCATTGAAATAAGTGAGAATCATTTAATCGCGTTGAGAAACTTTATCGAAGAATCTATTGAATTACATATACCGAAAGATAATCCAGAAGATACCATTTCCAAATACATGAATAAACAAGCAGGCGCTCCGCCAGTTCCCCCGTTTCGATGTGTCAAATATGTCACCTTTTTTTTATTTCCCCCAATTTCATTGGTGGTGAGCTTCCGAATTGTCCGATCGCACACAAAATCAAAATGTTCCAGTATTGAAAAAGGTTTTTCCAGGCGAACGGAAGCAAAAACAGGAATATCTCATATTACCCAAAGTAACTGACTTAATGTCGTTCAACCAGTTCATAGATCTCATTAAGGTTCATAGTTTAGAAAAACAAATACGATGAATACTTATCGAAATATGAAGTAATGAAAAAACCGTAAAAATGAAAAAATCGAAATCTAGAAAATTAATGATGCGATTGAATCGCCTTTCAATAGGGTTCTTTGCCATAACAAAAGGAACCTCTGTTCAAAATTTCAAGTTTCCATCACAATTTTTGCGGACGCTAGAGTGCGAACAAAGTAAACCCAAAGTCAAAAGTTAAAAAATAGGAATATCTCATATTACCCAAACTAATAGATTCAATGTTTTTCAACCATATCACAGATCTCGTCAAGGCACACCTTTTGAAAAAAACAACGAAATCGGTTGAATAATTATCGAGAAATAAAATAAAAACCGTGAAATCGAAAAAAATGAAATCTGGAAAACTAATGATATGATCAAATCGCGATTCAGTAGGATTATTCACCACAACAAGAGAAACCTTTATTCCAAATTTCAAGTTTTTATCACCATTTTTGCGGGCGCTAGAGTGGGAACAAACACAAAAAGTAAAACCGAAGTCAAAAGTTAAAAAATATGAATACCTCATATTACCCGAACTCATTGCCTCAACGATTTTGAACCACATCATGGATCTCGTCAAGGCACACATTTTGGAAAAAAAACAACAAAATCGGTTGAATAATTATCGAGAAATAAAATGAAAACCGTGAAAACGAAAAAATTGAAATCTAGAAAACTAATGATACGATCAAATCCCCATTCAATCGGGTTCTTTACCACAACAAGAGAATCCTTCGTTCCAAATTTCAAGTATTTATATCAATTTTTGCGGCCGCTAGCGTGCGTAGAAAGGAAAAAGCAAAGAAAACTGTAAAAAACAGAAAACTTGTAATATCTCCAATTTCTTGTGAGCAACTTACTAAATGTTCTTCAACCTTTCCCTGGATTTCGTTCAGACGCACATTTTGATGAAAAAAAATTAAAAAATATCCATTAGTTTCTGAGATATGAACGATCGAAGAAAAAACAAAAAAAGTCGATTTCTAAGAAACGTGCCGACAGATTTCACCGAAATTGGGCTCACCGCTATATGTACTCAATACCAATAATTGATCATTTTTTCAGATTTTACTCAAAAAATTAAGTCCGTTTTATGTTAAATTTTGTAAGTGAAGATTTTCAAAAAAAATTGATACATACAGACACTATGCTCGAACTTCGTATTTTTACGTTTCAAACCATTATATATCGTTTACAAGCATAGTCAGCGAAAGTGAAAATTGAACGATTGCAATGCTTCCATTCGGAAGCAAAAAATCCGAAATTAAGCAAGAGCAAGACTAGTGGTGTGTGCCTGTGTGTGCCCCACTCGGGGCACAAACAAAACTTCCCGATGTGGTATTTCAGCACAGCGTACTAAATTTCTTCTTCTCCAATATACCCCGGTTAATCAGTAGTGTTATACTGAAAACTTGCAGATTTGAGAATTCCAAACTGAGTCATTAATAAAGCAGATAATGATGAATATGTGAGTAGATGCATGGTGAGCATGAGGACGAGACTTATGGGCGTTACTTGAGTGGGAGTGAGATGCCAATAGGAGTGCGGCCGCAATAAAGACGCTAATTTTGTTAATGACATTGCATATACTCCACGAATGCCATCCGAAATTTAATCCGCTGGCTTCTGAACCGTAATGCTTCTATTGAGACCTTCCTAACAGCGCTGGGTTCATTCATTCACTTATTACATACATAATCGTTGAGACGGGCATACCTCCTTAATTATGCAAATTATGGAAAAAAGTCTTTCTATATCAAATGTGTATTTTCATAGAAGGAATAAATAAAATATATATTTATTATATATTTAATAAAATAAAAGGAAATCTTGAGATCAGTTTCTCGCTAACTTTACTATTTTACCCAGTGGAAGAGTATAAATAATTGCAAGTGTTAATAATATTGCATATACTGCACGAATGCGACCCCAAATGTAAGCCACTCGATTCTGCACAGAAATGCTTCGATTGAGACCTTCAGGACAGCGCTGGCTTCATTCATTCACTCATTACGTACATAATTATTAAGACTGCTATACCTCCTTAATTATGCAAATTATCGCAACAAGGCATTGCACATAAAATGCCTATTTTTATATGGGAAACAACTTTTCTTATATAAATTTTGCGCTAACTCTAATAGTTTATGGAGTAGAACATTATAAACAATTGACATTGTTAATAACAATATATATAATGGACCAATTTCCTCCAAAAACTAATCAGATCTAAGTTACGTGAAGACGCTTTGGCTGTGTCATTCAGTATCTCGATCGCATAATTCAGTCGTAAGAAATCGTGGACGAAAAATTTGACCACATACATACCTAGCTACATACACACACATACACACACAGACAGACATTTTGTTTTGAATAGCCTAGAACGGTCAGAAATACCATGAAAGGTGGAGATCGACTTTCCATTTTCGGGGGCAAAACAATAACTTCCCCTATAGGGAAGTTAAAAAAAAAATACTCAATCTATATAACAATAGTTTAAAACGAGACCCAAACAAATAAAACCCTTATCCACTACAGTTACAAATACTCATAAAATATTTCAAAAAATAACTTGATACAGAACTTAATAATGCAGTTGAGCAAC
This sequence comes from Asobara japonica, assembly GCA_026005395.1. Lineage (NCBI taxonomy): Eukaryota > Metazoa > Arthropoda > Insecta > Hymenoptera > Braconidae > Asobara > Asobara japonica. Next base: position 214,213 of record BQMI01000439.1, read on the forward strand.
ACTTGCGAAATCCCACAAAAAAAGAAATTACAAAGACTTATCCAAGTTTACGCCAAGCATCAAGAAAAATTTGCCCACCAAAAAAAAATGCAGATAGAAAATCTCCAAATAGACAAAAATATATACCCTAATTAACGAAGCAGGATGTTACATACACGAAATGCCTTGCATTAATAACCAACACATAATAAGAGACAATTCAGATAAAATCACCAAGTTAGGGGCTCACTATCAAAGAATCAACTCGCTGAATTATTTGAACGAAATCACCAGACTGAAAGAAGTTATTGACCTCAAACTCCAAGCATTTAGGGCAGAACTAAATACAGATACAGTCGTTTGCCTTCTAACCGCCGACCTTGGGGGGGGGGGGGGGGGACTTTTCGAGCGTTTTTCTCCGAACCGTCATTAGGAGAGTTACCACCAGTCTGTATCCCACTGGGCGGAGCTGGAGCGTGGAAGGAGTGAAGGACGTGTCGAGTGTGGGGATGGGGCTAGGAGAAGGGGCAATGCTACGTAACCTAAAACTGTCATTTAAGAGACTGCAGAAAAATCAAAACTAGCACCAACAACTTTGCACGATAATTTTTTTGCAAAAAAATTTTATTGAAGTGAAACGTCTTATCGGAGGGTTTTGAAATCTCGATCGGCAACCTTTTTGGTCACGCTCGCTGAAACGTAGTAAGTAAGAGTGAGAGGCCTCCGGGAATCGAGCGAGAGTGAGACGGACTACTTTACGTCTCGTCTATCGGGCGAGAGTGAGAGGCCTTCGTGTATCGTGCGAGAATGAGACGGAAAACTTTCTGTTTTTCATGTCATTCTCTGCGTTCAGGCGGCGTCGCGATCGCGGAAAACAGCTGTTGGTTTCTAACACAGTGATCATAAGCAACAATTTTGTGTTTGTGCGTGTCTTCATTACTTAAATCGAGAGTTTTGTGCAAATATGCCGAAGTCGGGTGCAGAAAGGACAAAAACGTGGCGGGAGAAAAAACGGGCGAGTGAAGGAATTGATCAGAATAGAAAACAGAAAAAAAGTAGACCTGAAATTGAACGAGATAGCAGGGAACGGAGGCAAACACGTGCTAACCTCTTACGTGACAGTGTGGACGATAGTGTAAATAATCCAGAGAATGAACTATTAGTAACGACTTCGACTCATCCTCCTCCTGATTGTGATGTACATAGTGGTGATCGATTACAATATTCAGACTTTAATGAGTTTAAAACTGCACATAAGAACTTTCACCGTGATTTTATAAATAATCCATTCGGTTTTACGTGTTGTGTACGTGATAGATTATGGTTTAAAAATGACTTGAAGACTCCATCCGTTGAAAATGAAATTCGTATTCAACAAAAATTTCCAGAATTCAGAAGTAATAATGAGCTGGCATGCACCAGCTGTCGCCAGGCTTTGAGGAGAGACAAAATTCCAACATTGTCGAAATTGAATGGCTTTGTATATCCCCCGATCCCTGCACATCTTCCGAAGTTAGATCTAGTGTCCGAGAGACTCATTTCTCCTAGAATTCCATTTATGCAAATTCGCAGATTGCGTCATGTGCATGGACAATTTGGAATTTTGGGGCAGGTGATCAATGTTCCAGTGGATGTCAATACAATGGTCAATCACTTGCCCGGAACATTGACGACGATCACTGTGTTTACGTTCATATCAAGAGAAAAAAAATTCATCGATCAAGCTACTTGACAGGTTTAATAAACAAGAGAAATATTAAAATATGGCTAAGATGCTTAGTACCGAGTCCATTGTATCAACTGTACGACATCAAAGTTGATGAATCTTTCTTGAATGAGGATTGTGTCGTTCATCAGATACCTATAGATGAACTGAGTGAAGACATCCCCATGGAGGAGAGCCTGTTCGCTCAGCAACACACATTACTCTGGAATGACGATAAATATTTGAGGATTGCTCCTGGAGAAATGAATGTCCCTCACAGTCTATTATTTGATGAGCATGCAGAAGAGTTATCTTTCCCTACTATCTATCTCGGACAATTCCGGCGCTTTAGTGAAGATCTCAATGTGACTCCATTCATGATGGCTACCAGTGAGCTAAGGAGATCTGATCGACGTGGGGTTACACCTCATCATTTACTCTATATGGCAATGAAAATTATGAGGTTTAGAGTCCGTGACAGTCTATCCATTGCTTTTAAACACGTAGGTAAAGACACAAAAATTACACGTGAACAAATTCAATCAGAGGAGTATATAAATCATTGTATAGAAAGCAACTTGGCTTTTCTACCTTGTATCCTTACCACGACTTGGTATTGGGCTGAAAGAAAGAGAGACTTATTCGCAATGATCAGATAACTCGGAAAACCCACGTTATTCCTAACTATGAGTGCTAATGAAGTTGGTTGGCCCTCATTATTACAATTATAATATAAATTGAAGAATAATGGAGCAGAAATTACAGAACAAGATGTTCAGGAACTCCATTATATTGAAAAGAGCACACTCATCAATGAAGATGCTGTAACATGTGCCATCTATTTTAATAAGCTCATCAATGTTATAATGAACATACTTCAGTCCAAAAAGTCTTCTCCCTTCGGGAAATATCGTGTTGTCCATTATTTTAAAAAAATTGAATTCCAGCATCGTGGGAGCCCCCATGCACACATTCTGCTATGGCTTGAGAATGCTCCAGCGGATCCACTAGGTGCTGACCGACTAAAAGCTATTGAACTAGTTGATACATTGATATCAGTGGCCACTTCAGAATCGTAGGGGAACATCAAACTACAGACACATAAGCACACGTTCACATGTTACAAAAAAATAGCTGCGAACGCTCATCAAAAATGCAGATTTGAAGCTCCATTCATGCCATGCAGTTACACAACTATACTGACACCAATGCAGAAAGAAGAACCAGGAGTCCACACGTATAAACAACATTACAACACGATAAGAACAAACTTAGAGAACAATGACTATGCTCATATTGATAGTTTCTATCAGGGAAATGGAATACTATCAGATGATTACTACATGAATGTGCTTCGAGCTGGCATCAATCGTCCCAGAGTATTTCTTAAACGTCAACCCATGGAAAAGTGGCATAATCCATTCAACCCATTCATTTTCAAAATTTTGAAATCAAACATGGATGTGCAATTTATCACCGAAGAATACTCATGTGCTGCATGCGTAGTGGAATACGTCAATAAAACGAACCGTGGAATTAGCAATCTCCAACGTAACATCACTGAAATAATGGATGAACATCCAGAGTTCGATATTGTCGAAATTACTAGGAAAATGAGCGTTGACATGCTAAATACTGTCGAAATTACCAGTCAGGAAGCTGCATGGTACCTTCTGCGTGAACCGATGTCAAAGTCTTCTTCAGTTGTTACCTATATTTCAACAATATGGCCGATCGAAAGACAAAGAATTCGAAAAACTCAGAAAGAACTCAATGAAATGGATGCTGATGATGATGCAACAAACATATGGAAAGAAAATTGGTTTGACAAGTACGAAAAGAGACCGGAAGAGCTAGAACATGTCAATTTGGCCCAGTTTGTTGCTCATTACACACTGAATAATCAGGGGAATTGGACACGAAGGAAAGAACCTCGGATTATTCGGTACAGAAACTACGACATGGCTGATGATTTCAATGAATACAAACGGGAAATGGTGACTTTGTATATTCCATTCCGAGACGAAGAAAATGAAATTCTTGCAGAAACTAAATTCATACAGATTTACGACGACAACGAAATATTGATTTTGGAGCGACATAAAGAATTCTCATCGAATTTAGATATCCAGAAAACCATCGAGATATGCCGAGAGTTGTGTCGTGAAGATGAATTAAATCAAGATGATGATGCTGAAGGAGACAACATAGGTCGCCTTTTTCCTGAAGCAAATCCTTTTCAAGAATTGTATAACGCTGACCACATAATGAACGACGATCTGCGGAGAGCAACACTTAACAAACTGGGTGCTATCGCAAAGAAGAGGGATAATTTAATGTCTAATGAACAATTTTATGAACTAATGAGAATGGCCAATCAGAGGCAGAAAGCACTCCTGATGCATGTGATTGCTAATCTCCTCTCATCAAACCGATCACCTCTCCAAGTTTTCTTCACTGGGCCAGCAGGATGTGGGAAGACATTCCTCATTAGACTCCTCATGGAAATTTACAACCGCTTCACAGATAATGATGGTTTTTGCAATGCTTACATCGCATGTGCATCAACAGGAAAGGCTGCAATAGCAATTGATGGTACGACAATCCACACTGCATTGAAAATATCCCTTTCCAAACTATTACCATTATCAATTGAAGTGGCTCAACAGTACAGAATGCTCTTCAAATACGTCCAAGTTATACTCATCGATGAGGTCAGTATGGTAGGAGCGGAATTGCTGTCTCAAATTGACGCACGGTTAAAACAAATAACAGGTAATTTCCAAGATAATTTTGGAGGAATGGATATCATTTTCATAGGTGATTTGCGTCAGTTACCTCCAGTGCGTGCTACACCCATCTATCAAGCAACAAAACGACGCATAGCAGCACCAACACTTTGGCGTGACTTGAAGTTCTATGAATTGGATAAAGTCATGAGACAAGCGGATGCTGATTTCTCCTCTTTATTAACTAAAATTGGAAATGGCGAAGAATTGGATCAAGAACGGATACACCTAATCGAATCTCGTTTTTATACAAGAGAGGAAGCAGATCGTCTTTGTCCACATGGAATTCGGCTATATTTGACAAATAATGCTGTAAACGAATACAATTTGACAATTCTGAATTCTGCAGAGAATAAAACAGTCTCAATAGCTACTGATGTATTCACCGGCTGCCATAATGCTGAGCAACAATCATTTGTACGACAAAAATTGCATAAAAAAACGGTAATAGACACTGGAGGTCTGCCCTACGAGATAATACTGGTGTTAGATAAATGGTATATAATAACAACCAATCTGGATGTCTCGGATGGTTTAGCAAACGACGCAGTTGGTAAACTAGTTCATATCGAAACTGATGAGGCAGGGGCAGTAACTCGTGTGTGGCTGAAATTTCCAGATTCACCAAAGACGGGGCAGAAGATCCGGAGAAAAGCTGCTGCGTTCATCCAAGCAAACAACATCAGCCACACGGCAGTTCCCATTGCACGAAGAACTTCTACGATATATATGAACAATAATAAAACGATTTTCGTCAAAAGAAATCATCTGCCATTGGTATCAGCGTGTGCTATTACTATCCACAAGTCTCAAGGTGGTACGTTTAATCAAATCGTCTATGAATACGAAAAGACACATTCACAACAACTCCTTTACGTAGCCTTGTCCCGTGTCACAAGTATACAGGGATTGTACATCGTTGCGAAGGATGGAAAGAACAAATTTTATCATGGACGGAAAAAAGCTCAATCAATGGACAAGCTACAATCAGAATTTAGAAGATTATCAACAAATCCATTGATAACTTTGACTGACATTCTCCGAGAGTTCATCAGCAGACCAGGCTTATCAATAACAACCTTCAATTGCCAAAGCTTAGGAACTCATAGCGGAGATTTCAATGATCCGGTGATTCTACGGTCTAATATATTGATACTTTCAGAGACGTGGGAGGAAAACGATCAAGAAATTGATGTTCCCAATTTTAATTGTGTCGTACAGTTCAAAAGACATAATGTGAGAGCAGAGGGTGTCGCAATACTTTGCAATACTGCTCATGGAACGAACATCATGACACCCAATATGGACCTGAACTTGAAATAACTAGAATCGCTTTCAATTGGGTTGTCATCTGTTGGAGAAATGTGTGTAGCTGAATGTCGCACAGAAAGCGGACAGCGGGTCATGCTTATAGCACTCTATATTTCACCAAATCAGAAGATGGCGAAAATAATAGAGTTTATTCACCTTCACTTGCTGCCGTATACTCCAGTGGGGGCTGCAGAAGTTGGAGTAGAGCAGGACAAAATACCTCTGATTCTAGGTGGAGATTTTAATGTTAATTTTGCTTCAGAGGATTCCAAGCCATTAATTCAGTTCTTGCACCAGAAATTGTCATTGGAAATGAACAATTCACCAATTGAATCGACTACACGCCATGGTACCACGATCGATGCAGTTTTCTCACGTCACATCGAAAATTTGGAGTCAAGAGTCTTCATTACCTATTTTAGTTACCACAAACCTATCATTTCGTTCATGAAGAGTCTACCAGAGAATGAAGGTGAAGCTGATTGAGATTTAATTCATCATATTCATACTAATATTATTGTATCTTGAAAAAAGTATAATTATTAGGATGCATAAATTAATATTCACTATCAAGAAGTGTTTGACACGTGATTAAAATGATTCCTCTCCCTCTAAACATAGAAAATTAAATAATCCTTGCCGATCCAATCATTCAGTTTCACTTCTATCGCGTGTCTTCATGACACACAATTTTTTCTAGTTTTTCGAATATGGAAGGTATGGAAATGGTGGAATTTAAAAAAAAAATCGAATTTTTTAAATTTTGTTTCATTTTTTAATATTTTTAAAATGTTCCAATTTTTTCTCATTTTTAAAAAGTTCAGAATATTCAATTCAATTCGCACAATTGTTAAAAAATTTCGAAAATTTCCAAATATTAAAAATTTTTTTAACAATTTTCAGAAATTTCCAAAATTTTGCAAAAGTCTTGAAAATGGAAACGTGCGAAAAAGTTCGATTAATGATAGAATTATGCCGAATAATAAGGTTTAATATGATTGCAGTTTTCAGTTGACTTTTTTATTGTTCTCGAGAAATTTCAAAATTTGCGAAAATTTTTAGACAGAGCAAAAATATTCCTTAACTTTATTCAACTCCTTTTTCAATTACCTTCCCACTCCTCACGGACTTTCCTCAAGCCACATTTCATTAATATACCGATTTGATCACTCACTCAAATAATATGAGCAATTTTTTTCCCTCTGGAGTTTTAGCAAAGTCTTTCTTTCTGGAGTTTCAGTCCTGGCGCACTTGAGTTGGTACTCAGAGTTTTCCTCGGCATTTTCCTGAAGTTTAGACCGGTTTCATCGCAATTAAAGATTTGGGGCGTGGATACACCTTCTTCGGCCACAATGCGCTTGAACTCCTTTTTATACTCATCTGCTCCCTCACAATTCGCGGACAAGTTCTCACTAGCAATAGCCACATATTTGATACCATGGCGTTTCTTCCAACACGTCAACCATCCTAGACTCGCTGAAAATTCCGCAGTACCTCCTAAAACTTCCCAAAATCTCACAGCTTGAGAGCTCACTAGTCGACCATCCAATGCACAACCGGTTTTGCGTATTTCCTGAAAACACATCCCAGTGGCTTGATGAACTTTTTCATTATAGGGTTTCATGAGTCGCTTTGTTTTTTATGGTAAATTGCCTTCGTGTGTACTCGCCTACGTTCTCAGCTTTTCCTCATTTTTCAACCAGTTCTTGAGTGTTTTTTCACTGACAGTTAAAGTCTTTGCCAGATCACTCATTGGCGTGCCACTTTTTATTTCATCAACAGCCCATAACTTCATTTCTATTTCAGTTAACACATGTTTACGTTTTTTCCCGGTAGTTGACATTTTGTATTTATTTAGCGGTTATGGCTATTGGTAACGGCTCGCTGGGCCATGCGGGGTTTAGTGTGTTTACGGATAATAGCGCATCTTCCTACGCATGACGTCGCAGACAAGGACAAGCGATGTTTCCGTGGAGGTGGAAATTTGGTGAAGGGAGGGCAAACGGCGTGGGGAAGTTTTGGCGATTGCTGAGGCGCCGGTTAGAAGGGAAACTACTGTACTCTAAATCGGGTAACCTGAACATAATGCAATGATTAAAAAAAAGGCACTGAAGGCAAACATAAAACCTGATGCTGAGAGATATTTTAGAGTTTACGTCACTATTACAATGATCCTCAAATTTCTCCCCAACAAAATCTCCAGCGGAATTGATGAAACATCCCCAATACTATTGCAATACCTACGTCAAAAAAAATTATTGATTTTACTATTCTGTTCAATAACGCGCTTCATTGATATTCCTTCCCAGATCTTCGGAAAACCGCCTTAATAATACTCATCGTAAAAAGGGTAAGAACCCCACCAAACCTGAGAGTTACCAGCCCAATCAGTATGACGCCTACGCTCTGCAAAATTTATGAAGCGGTCATTAACAACTCCATAATTAAACATTCAACAATTACATAAGCAATCCCAGATAACCAATATGGCTTTCAACACTCACCCTTCACGCTGCACGCCGTCAACAAACTGCTTTCAGATGTGAATGAGAGTTTAATTGAAAACGATATGGTCGGCGCAGGTCTCTTAGATCTAGAAAAGGCCTTCGATTCGGTATCGATCAATGGCCTTATCTGCAATTTACTAAAATTCGGAGTTCCCCACCCCCTGATTAGAGTGATCCTAATGATGATTACCGACAAAAAATTTCAAGTTATGGGAAACAATCGCTCTTTGAGCATCAACATAATTGAAGGCCTCCAACCAGGAAGAATTAACTGCCCCTGCCTATTCACTATATGCACATCCCATATGAGCAATGCTTTCGAGCTCAACAGTAACAATGACACACATTCAATTGCGTATGCCGATGACCGAATGATTTACTGCCCGATTCCTCAATAATAGATAATTCATCTAAAAAATCGATAATCCGATCCTACGCGGAATTTGCGAATATTATGTTCAATATAGCGAAGTCACAGGACTCACACCAGTTGATGACAAAGCCCTTTCCCTGTCCTGGAAACATTTCAGTGAGACTATCGAGTTGTCGACTAGAGCAAATGTGATTATTGCTGCGTGCGCAATAGCCGATGCTCCTTTAAAATTATATTCCTATTTATATCAACTACAAAATCGCATCTTATATTATGATACAGACCTTATAATTTACGTTAGCGATGGCAGTAATGAATTAGTAATTGGGAATTTTCTAGGAGATTTGACAGATGAAATAATCAAAGCTCATGGCAGTGGTAGCTTCATTATTTCATTTGTTTCGTCTGGTCCAAAGTTTCATATTTACGTTGTACAGATACCAGATGGGTCTGTAAAGGTTGTCACTAAAATCAAAGGAGTAACATTAAATTACGAAACAGCCGAAAAGGTAAATTATGAATCGGCGCTATTGTTATGGACAGAACCGACCCTTTCGAAATTGAATATAACGATATACGTCGTACGATGTATCATGATGTCATAACAAAAACGTAAAAGGAGACAATACAAGCTACGGGTCCGAAACGACGCATTGATGAAACTGGGAATACACTACCCTGTGGATATAAAAAACCATGTGTGGTATGATTTCGATTGGTTTTTCAATCAAAAATTATTCGAAAGAATTGAGTTCTGCAAATTTTTTTTTGTAATAACAACTGTACAGAAATTATTTTTCTGATGAAAAAAAATGAGATTCTTTTTCTGTGTTGAAAAATAGACCTATGATTTTTGACTTTATAAAAAAAAGTAGATGTAAAATATTTGTACAATTTTATTTTGTAGGATTGTTTGCACGTTTATTGTATATGTTTGTGACAATGAAAAAGATGAAAAATTTCTTTCTTTCTCCAAAGAGAGTTAAAAGTTTTTTACTGTATGAAATGAAAATTAAAACAAAAATGTGCATGACATGTTTCCTTCATTGTCTGACCTCGTTCGCGAATTCTAATAATTATCCTCATTTTATTTCCTTTTTTGTTCTTTCAGACGAAGTTTGATTTAATGCTGAAATGTATCGTTTATTAATTCATATGTACATTTAAAAAAGTACCGCACCGACGCATGTTTCGTACAATTATTTTTTTCACAAAAATTGACTCAATTTCGACAATATTATTGCACCCAGCAGTATTGGGAGAAGTGGAATGTAGTCTAGGGTCTCCATTTCCTCCGCATGCCTACGTTCTGCGAGTTCGAATTCCTCGGTGATGTCTAGTAAATCTTCGAGTAGTATTGTATACTAATTACGGCCTCGGGAGAATATCGTGTGACCGGTGATTCTACTTGTTCTTCGACGGTGAACAGAAAGAGGAAGAAAAATCAATAATTTGAATTACATTTTGTATATACATTTGCTATGTTTCGGTATTAACTGAAGAATATTACCGGACATTTGGAAAACTTCGTCGTAGAATGCGGCTGCAGCTTGCATCTGTCGGTACAGCTTTTCCTTCTAATATCGCTCCCGACGTAGCCAAAGCTCATTCTGCTTGCTTCGAGCTTTTAATCGCAGCGCGCGTGACACGTTTTTCTTGAACATACGATCTGCAAATTCCTGCTTCTTTTGTCTAGCAGTCTCCAGTCATTTCACACGATCTGCCTTTCCTTGCAGATCTGCATCCTTCCCGTCTCCTCCATCCGTTTTTCCCATAATAATGTGGTAGCCGAGTCCACAAGATCAAAGAAAAGGTGATCTAAACCGTCTTCAAATTTATTTTGTACATCCCTGCTTCTCACCCTTTGTTCCCGACTGTGGGCCGATTTTGGCAACAACTCTACTATATATTCGCCCTTCACTGTCTTCTTTTCAATCATTATGTCACCTACAATTTTAATGTTACTGTTTCTCTGAAAACTGAGACCGTTGAACACTTCGAGTTTTCATGAGACTGGACTACGGTAATATGTTGACTGGTAGCACCTCTATGTACCATTTTTCCGCTCAGTTCGTAACGTTTCGTAAAAACCCAAGATGATAATCGCAGGTCTATATACCTGACAAAGGGTCATTTTGGTAAGTTTGGCTTATTGCCCCGAGGACAAAGCGGGCTTATCATCTCCTAATAAAACAGTATTTTCTGCATCCTCTGTATTGCGATAAAAATTCTCCCAGGAATGATTCTCTTAGACCGATTTTTTATTAATGGTTTTATACCCTCACACATCGTTTAACGGAATGGTTCTTTCTTTTGCAGTGACCCCTCCTTTTTTATACTTTCCCTAGTGTGCGTGTCCAGTTTTCACTGTCATAATAGAACATTTCGCCTATGAGGGCGTCCCTCAGCTTAATTTCGTCCATTGGAACGCGGTACTCGTGCAGCACGTGGAACATGACTTTGTAGAATAATGTATCTTCGTCATACATTATAGCTTTCTTCACCAGGTTGACAGCCAGCTCGTTTTTTGCATACCGGGCGCTGCTTCATAAAGTAGCCGTAGCTATACTTTTCAGTGTTGGAGGATTTCGGCGGACTTCAATATTTTTTATAATATCCTCAGGTTTTGTTTCTGATTCTGCATCATACAATATGTCATATACCTTTTACCAGTTTAAAAGCCGCGAACACTTTTTTATTTGCTATATGTATCTCTGTTGCTTCACACAGTGGCCGTATGCTGACTTTCGCCAATACGGTAATTGTCTATAAAATGATGCACAATACCATTCCTGCTGTCCCCTATGAGTTATATATTCTGCGTTCTTTTCTCTTGAGGGTTTCCTAATGTTGACACGAGTCCATCCACACTCCCCTTTTGATAAGCATGGATATGGTATACTCCATGCACTTGCATATTCGCTTGGATGAGCGATGAATCTGTCAAAAAGTAGCGCTCAACCCCGAGACACGGTTCCATCTTTGAATGTTTCTCCGCAAAGAACAAAAAATGCTAAGTATCACTCACAGAAAATGCTCCTGTGAGGAAGACGATTCGTACTGAATAGTTGGAGAGTGGGGGTATTTCCTACTCCAACAATCTGGAGCGGTTAAAAATGGGGGAGACTAAGGCATTTGGATAAGTGAATGGTTAACTGTGCCCCTGTTGACCTGCCTCTACCAAAATAGGAGTGGATAAATAGTAGATTACATACCTAGGCCAGTAACGTAAGGAATGCTTCCCTCGGGTTCGCCTCGGCCAACAACTAGATGTGATCTGAGGCTTTCTTACTTGCTGGCCGAGGTGTGTATACTATTTTTCTGCTCGACGAAGCCGGAAAGCAGTAACTTCGTTTAGCGCATTGGCCTGAAAGTTACCGCTTTCTGGCCGGAGGGCAGAAAAAGAATACTTGTGGGTGTATCAGAAAACACGTACTGATGCCTCAAACCATATTCCTAAATAGATCGGACATGAAACAAATACGTGTTGGGGTGCAGTTGGACGATTATTATCAATTTCTTGCCGTCATACAAATTATGTCCGTACGTCCTAATCGAGTAATCATTGAAATGTTTGGAAAGGAATGACATCTACTGCACGAAGATTTAGACGTAGTCAATTTCTTGCCGTCATACAAATTATGTCCGTACGTCCTAATCGAGTAATCATTGAAATGTTTGGAAAGGAATGACATCTACTGCATGAAGATTTAGACGTAGTCATGCGGTACTTCTTCAATGAAGAAAATTCTGGAACAATTAATATCACGCATCCGTCGAAATATTATGGGGAGGTAGCACTACATTTTAGTGGAGTTTTCGAAAGCCCTGCTGTGACTTTCTGCCATGACGTTACTTAACTTTCGATTATTCTACAAGCTGAGAGCATCTCTGCACTAAAAAACAAAATTGTATGAATCAATCAGTGGCTGAGTTTACTGAACACACTACCTCTCGTTCAGTACAGGAACGTCATCGTCAAGTTTACTACAACTGTTGTAATGAGAAACCCAGGTCAGAGCATAGTACCGTCATCTACTGCTCTTCATCGGTGTATACTTACCGACTGAAAGTGTTTGCAGAAAACAAGTGACGAACTAAAATCCTTGATTCCTCATCGTAATTCAGGATATTTAGATCCGTTATTGTGAGAATTATACCATTTGGGTTGCCAAGATTAAGATAATATGGTTGGAGAGATCTATCGGATTTATAACGTTTTATAAACCGTATGGTGATGATGAAGTTGATTATCAATTATGGTAATTCGTATAGTTGTTGAAGTCATTACGTTATTGTGAGAATTATATCATTTGCGTTGCCAAGATTAAGATAATATGGTTGGAGAGATCTACCGGATTTATAACGTTTTATAAACCGTATGGTGACGATGCAGTTGATTATCAATTATGGTAATTTGTATAGTTGTTGAAGTCATTATGAAAGAGACTTTATTCTGTAATTGTATATTTAATCCCAAGAATAAAAAAAAATCGTCTTTAAACCTGTCCAATTTGTCCCTATTTTTTCTGTATTTCCACGAAAAAAAACACTTAGTAGAAGAGAAGTGAGTGCGTAGAAGGGGAGGGGGAAAGACCCTAGTGGGCCCAAAGCTGAGACCCAATGATAAGAATCGCATCAGGTCTACCAGTTAGGCGTGTCTGCACAGGTCCTTCCCCACAGACCGCCGGTATCACGATCTGTCAGCATTTTTTCAAAATTCTCCGCAAGGTCGCCAGACATTCTGGAGCAATGCTTTGCGACGTCAAGGGGCCCACAGGAGAAGGGCGCGGTGAAGAGAAAAGGGGACACAAAGCTGAGATGGGACCCATGATGAGATGTGTCATCTGTTGACCGTATGTATCTCGGGACAATAATGGCAAAGTTGTAATGTTTGTTCCCCAACATTTCACAGTGGTTTTTCGTCTAATTACAGGTCATTGTAGTCCATAAACCTACCGGCAATATCAGGCCACAGGTTAAAGACGCACTCCTCGGTGACTGGGTCGCAATGGCAAAAGATCCAAGTTCAGATTGCACCCGGTTTCCAGGGCTTGTAGACCAGTCCCTGGCGACCAGCCTTGGGCCAGGCTAGGAACAGAATTGGTAACCAGGAAATCGGATTGCCAAGCGTGGGCCAGGCTATTTCCAAGACTCGTCTTGAGCCTTGGTAAAACTGAGATTGTAATTTACATTGAGGCTTGGCGACTAAGCTTGTCCCAGTCTACAATTAGGACGGGTATCCAAGGGTCGATTGAACCCAGCTAGGAACAAGCTGTAGCCAGGACAGGCCTCAAGTCTCGGTAATACGCTGATTAACAAGTCACATTGGGATATAACAACCACTCTTGGGACAATCTACAGCCATGGCTGGTACCTCAGGGCTGGATATACCGGACTTGGACCAGACTGAATCCACGACTGGCTGAAAGTCTGGGGGATACCCCGATTTACCAATTACATTGAGATTTGGTAACCAGTCTTGGGCCAATCTACCACCAAGATCGCTTAAATCCGCTCTTGGAAACTAGTGCTGGTTGTAGAATGGGCCGAACCTGATCGCCATATCTCCATAGTTATAAATCAGGGTTTTTCCAAGATTCTAGACCAGTCCTGGCAATAGGTTGGCTCATGCTAGGCGATGCCAAGCCCTGGTTACCACTTCTGTGCCTAGACTGGTACAGAGCTGGTCACCAGGAACTGGGCTACGAGCCCTGGAAACAGGGTGACAACACCATCGGTACAAGCGCGGGCCAACCTAGCGTGCTAAGGCCTGGTAATGCGGGGCTGTCCCAAGCTCGCCCCATTTGTCGAAGCTTGGTACTTCCTCCTTGAGATCATCCCCCGCTCTCCATTATGCCTGCCATTCCATTATGCCCCGGTTGCCATTGTGGCCCACCCCGCCCTCATTTATCTCGCTCTATCTCATTTTATCCCGTTATCCTCTTTTGCACTACTATTCCATTTTGTCCCGCTATCCCATTTTGCCCACTATCAAAGTATATCATCCCATTCTATGCCGCTTTTTCATTGGTTTATTGTCTCTCACCCTCCTTCCCCATTATCTTCCCTCCCATTGATTCCCCATATAAACCCAAGAAAAATATCCTCTCGTGTAAGCAGCCGCACAGCCAGTATTTGTTTTGAGTCGGTGTGGTGCGGACGCATGTCTACCGCTTCTCTAGTGAATTTATAAATCTTGTCAAAGTTCTGGCACTAAAGTGTCAAAATTCAAAAATCTCAAACTTTCTCTGGCTCCCGAAAGGAAAGCCAAAATGACTCCTCCTGTGGAAGACCCAAACAAAATTTTAAAAACCGTTATGAAACGGTCAACTAGTGCGAGCTGTGAATCCGCTTGCCTCAACAAACCTTCAAACACTCCCGTCGGGCCACAACAGGCTCAAAAACAAACATCAGTGCCTCCAATAGTTATTGAAAATGAGAAATTGGAGACCAAAAAAATTAATCAATTTCCTGCAAGTCAACGACTCGGACAAAAACTTCAGGATGAAATTCAATGGTAGTACGACCATCGTCCATCTACAATCGACGGAGGATTATAATAAAATCGCAAGTATCCTGAAAAGGCAAAATTTACATTTTTACACCTTCGGTCTAAAAAGTGAGCGTCCGAAGAAATTTATCATAAAAGGTCTTCCAGCCAGTTTTACTGAGCACAGGATTGAAGCGGAAATATCCAAACACGGCGCAAAGGTATTATCAGTCCGGCAGTTTGTGAAAACAAACAAGGACGGAGACAGCAAAGAGAGTAGGCCACTACCGGTGTTTGCAATTACGGTTGGGCCTGATGTAACCTTGAGCAGCCTCGCTGCTATTAAAACCATTTTCTATCATACATTTAAAATAGAAAAATACATCAAAACCCAACAACCAACACAGTACTACCGATGCCAAAAATTTGGACACGCAAGTCAGCACTGTAATTTAAATCCCAGATGTGTGAAATGCGCAGGCAATCACGACATCAAAACCTGCACCAGTAACTCCCTGAAGTGCGAAAATTGTGGTCTAGCTCACACAGCGAGCCATCGTGAGTGCGCTTCACGAACCAAATTTGTGGAGACTCATGAAGAAAGAGTCCAACCACCAGCCCCAAAAAGAGCAGAGCGGGAACTGCCCGCTACCCCACACTCGGCTACGATGCAAAACCTGGAAAGCAGCATCCATTTTCTCCAGTCTCCTCCAGTCCTCGACCCTACGCCAATCTCTACTGCCACGAAGATGTTCAGGCCATCCTACGCTTCTTGTTTTCCAACGATGGAAACCTTAAGAACGAATGTTGACGCACCCACCGCTGAACCTAGGACCATTTCGATGGAGACTGACGATCCGGAATTACATTTAAGTACAACTAAAAACTTTATTAATACAGTGAAACAAGTCCTTGATGACCTAAAATCCCTTAGAATTCTCGAAAGCCTCTCAGAGATTAAGAACATGATCTCTAAAATCCAAAGAGCTGACACCCCCCTTGATAAAATCACAATCATCGCATCCTATGCATACGTGTTCGAATCCATCGCTGAACCACCCACGATCCTCCTACAAATATAATAAATATCTTAGCCATTAACATTTTTGCGCTCAAACTCAGTCAGATACCGGTACCCACAAAACACTTTGAGCGAATAATTCTAATACGTCTCATAGAATCTATCGATGAGTTACACTTAATACCTACAAACCAATTCGGTTTCCGTTCGGAACACTCGACCCGCCACGAATTGGTCAGAATCAAAAATGACATAAAATCCGCGAAAGACCGAATAGAAGATACCGTTCTTTTCCTGAACAGCGAGAAGGCCTTCAACTCTGTATGGCCCACAGGCCTTATATATAAACTCGACAGCTCAAATGTACCTTAATATTTATGTAAAATTCTACTATCATATCTTTCAAATAGATATATTCAAGTTAGAGTCAAATCACTACTTTCCGTTAAAACCCAAATTGTCGCGGGAGTCCCGCAAGCAGATATCCTCTCCCCTGTACTATTCAACCTATACATCGCTTCTGTTTTTAACAGAATACCTAGAAATGTATTCATTGCAGGCTATGCTGATTACATTGCTCTCTACTTACCTAGCAAATCGATCAATAAAGCTGTTAGAAGAATAGAAAATTCTGCTTCTCTTACAATCAGCGATTTAAATGAACGGAAAATTCAAGTGAATGCTGCTAAATCAATAGCAACCTTATTTACTAGCTCCAAGGCCAAACCGACTTTAATTTTGCGTAGCAATAAGATTACCCCAACCGTTTTTGTGAAATATTTAGGTTTACACCTTGATTCCAACCTCCTGTGGAAAAAATTTATATCTGATATCAAGGTCAAGACTAAAATTATTCTAGTACGATTGTATAATTTGCTGAAATCACCAACGCTCAGTCAATGTCTGAAACTTACTTTATTCAAAGGGTTAACCAGACCTATCTCTTATGGTCATCCTGCCTGGCACCATGCAGCACAAACCCACTTAAATCACCCTCAATTTGTCTAAAATAAATTTTTATGAATAATAAAATGGTCGGCATGCACAATACGTTGGGCATGGCAACCATAGGTAAATTTATTGATAGAATAAATTCGACATTCAAATTTAAACTACAATCCGATCCTAATCCCCAGCTCCAAAACATCAATATTGATAAGAAAGCAAATTGGTCTCGCTGACCACGTGCTTTGTCCCACCTTTCCATATATCCCTTTCTCCCCCGCCCCTCATGCACCCATTACTTATAAGGTTTTTTAGAAGTCATTTTTCCTTATATCGAGTCATCATGTAAATAATCCCAAATATCTGAAATAATGAAAAATTAGGTTAAACTTCGTTCAAATTAGATATAAAGCCAACGGCTGGTGATCTAGAGCGTAGCACTTGAGATATTAATACTGTATATAGTATGTATATATGAGAAATGTTAATAAACAATTTTCAAGTCAAGTCAAGCCGCACACAGTATTTGTTTTGAGTCGGTGTCGTGCGGACGCATGTCTACCGCTCTCTGCGAAATATAAATTTCTAACGTACAGCGCTTATAGTACAGTGAAATTCTAAATCGAGTAAAAGTTTTGGCACAAAAGTGTCAAACTTAAAAAACTTCAAAATTCCCTTGGCTCCAAAAAGGCAAGCCAAAATGAGTCCTCCGATGGAAGACCCAAAGAAAACGAAAAAAACCGTTACGAAACCTTCGACTAGTGCGAGTTCAGTTCCCGCTCGCCTCGACAAACCCTCCGACACTTCTGATGGACCTCAAGAGACTCCAAAACAAATTTCTGTCCCTCCATTAATCATCGAGAATGAAAAAATGGAGACAAAAAAATTAATCAATTTTCTGCAGAGCAACGCCACAGACAAAAATTTCAAGATGAAATTTAATGGAAGTACCACGATCGTCCATCTACGAACGCTCGAGGACTACAACAAAATCGCAAGTATCCTGAAAAGGCAAGATATAAATTTTTTCACTTTCGGTCTTAAAAGTGAGCGACCGAAAAAATATATTCTGAAAGGGCTCCCAAGCAGTTTTTCACAAGACGAAATTCAAGCCGAGTTATCAAAACACGGCATCAACGTACTTTCCGTTCGCCAGTTCGTGAAAGTAAACAAAGACGGAGACACCAAAGAAAACAGGCCGTTACCGATCTTCGCTATCACGGTTGGCCCGGAAACAACCTTGAGCAGCTTTGCTGAAATCAAAACGATTTTCTACCATACATATAAGGTAGAAAAATATGTAAAATCCCAGCAACCTACCCAATGCTTCAGGTGCCAGAGATTTGGCCACGCAAGCCAACATTGCAACCTGAACCTGAGATGCGTCAAGTGTGCGTCAAACCACGACGTAAAAGTCTGCACTTCCAAAACCCTGAAGTGTGCAAACTGCGGACTCGCCCACACAGCCAGCTACAGAGAGTGTTCCATGCGCCTAAAATTCATGGAAACTCAGAAAAAACGAGCCCAATCGGCCAGGCCCAGCATGGCGCCATTGGAATTGCCCGCTACACCTCACTCGGCCACGATCCAGAATCTGGAAAGGAACATCCAGTTCCTCCAGTCTCCTGCAGTCCCAGTGCCAACTCCGAGTTCTACTGCCAACACGTCCAGGCCCACCTACGCTTCCTTCTTCCCGACGGCGGAAACCTCGAGAAGGAATCTTATTGCACCCACTGCTGAACCTAGGACCATCCCAATGGAAACACATGTTCCCGACTCTCACTTAAGTAGAACTAAAAACTATGTAATTACAGCGAAGCAAGTCCTTGACGAGCTAACAACCCTTAGAATCCCCGAAATCCTTTCAGAGCTTAAAGTGATGAGCTCTAAACTCCAAACAGCCCTTACACCAATTGATAGGATCACAATCATTGCATCCTATGTCCACCTGTTCTTACCCTCTCCAAACACACCTACGATTCCCCAGCAAACATAACCAACATATTAGCAATTAATATTTTTGCGCTCAAGCCTAATCTGGACGAGTTATTACACATCGTCCACAGAAATAACATCAAAATTTGTCTGATTTCAGAGACTAAGTTAAACAGCAAAACGAAGAAAATTAACTTCCCAGACTTCTCGCTGATCAGGGAAGACAGAACGGCCAAAGCAGGTGGTGGTGTTGCGGTGGCGATCCACAAAACCTTGTCACATAGAACTCTTCCGCATGATCTCCTATCGCTCACCGAATACGTGGGAGTAGAGGTCCAAGTAAACAATAAAAAAACGAAGATCTACTCGATCTACAATCCACCGGATGTCTCAATAGATACAAACCTATTGAGGCACCTATTTTCCGATAGTACTCCAACAATTATTGTTGGAGACTTCAATGCGAAGGACACTGCTTGGACCTCTGCTAGGCCAAACGAATCAGGTAAGATTCTCTCAAATTTTTTGACGGAACAAAAAATTAATCTGCTCTTTCCAGACGTTCCTACACACTACCCTCATAATTCAAACACTCCTAGTACTATTGACCTTTTATTAACAAACAACATCTCTATCATTAATAATTTCACCACACTTTCCGAATCTCCATCCGATCACCTACCATTGTTTTTCTCCCTATTTGGCCGACCGACCTCACCAGAATCACCAAAAATTTTAAACTACGCGAAAACCGACTGGAATAAATTCAAGGATACCTTAAATGATGAGATTTCTACACCAAGCCCTACTTGTAACAACACTGAAGCAATAGATCAACACATAACACATTTCACCCAAGTCATTCAAACAGCCCTGGATTCCTCCACTCCCAAACGCTCAACCAAATCCACCCACACTCCTATCCCACCCGAAATAGCTTCATTAATAAAGCTAAAAAATTACATTAGGTCAAGATGGCAAAAAACCCGAAATCGCTACCTTAAATCCGAACTCAATCAGCTGATAAAAGAAATCAGACTTAAATTAACCGAATGGAAACAATCATCTTGGGACAACAAACTCAGAAACATAAACTTAAAAGATCACTCTATTTGGCGCGTAGCAAAATATTTTGATAATACCGGTAAACGAACAATCCCCACACTAAAGTTAAACAACACACTCCACACAGAAGACCACGACAAGGCGAATACACTCTGCATACACTACGCAGCAATACACGAAATATCGGCCTCCCGAGGCAACAAATCCTTTGAACAACAAGTCACAGGTCATGTGAGAAAGACTATCCTCAAAACCCCTATCGAAACTCCCATAAAATTCCTCACGAATCCCCGTGAAATCACTTCCGCTATTAAAAAACTAAAAAATAAATCTGCCCCGGGTGTGGATAATATTCCCAATATAGCACTAAAAAACCTCCCAATTAAAGCGATAAGTTTACTAACAAAGATATACAATGCATGCCTCCTCAGACAATATTTCCCGGAACTCTGGAAAGGAGCGGTGGTCATTCCGATTCTAAAGCCCGGTAAGCCCCCTTCGCATCCGGTGAGCTATAGGCCTATCAGCCTCCTACCGGTATTGGCTAAACTCTTTGAGCGAATAATTTTAGCTCGTCTCAAAAAACCCATAGAAGAGTTACAACTAATGCCTATCAATCAATTTGGTTTTCGATCAGAACACTCGACCTGCCACCAGCTGGTTAGAATTACGAATGATATAAAATCCGCGAAAGACCGGAAAGAAGATACCGTTCTTCTTCTCCTGGACAGCGAGAAGGCCTTTGATTCTGTTTGGCCCACAGGCCTTATATACAAACTCGAAGGATTAAATGTCCCTAAATATCTATGTAAAATTTTACTATCATATCTCTCAAATAGATATATCCGAGTTCGAGTCGAAACTTCGCTTTCGAATAAAATAGAAATTGTCGCGGGAGTCCCACAAGGGTCTATTCTCTCGCCTGATTTATTCAACTTGTACATTGCTTCTGTTTTTAGTAGAATTCCGAGAAATGTATCCATTGCCGGCTATGCTGATGACATTGCCTTGTACTCAGCTAGCAAATCGATAAACAAAGCTATTAGAAGAATAGAAAATGCTGCTTCTCTCACAATCAGTGAATTAACGAAATGGAAAATTCAAGTGAATGCTGCTAAAACAGAAGCAATCTTATTTACTAGCTCCAAGGCCAAGCCGACCTTAACTATTCGTAGCGATAAGATCACACCAACCGACTCTGTAAAGTATTTAGGCTTACACATCGATTCCAAACTCCTGTGGAAAAAGCATATATCTGAAATCAAGGTCAAGACTAAAGTTATCCTAGTAAGATTGTATAATTTGCTAAAATCACCCGCGCTCAGTCAATCCCTCAAACTTACTCTCTACAAAGGGTTAATTAGGCCCATTATCACCTATGGTTGTCCTGCCTGGCACAATGCAGCGAAAATGCACTTGAATCATCTTCAAGTGATTCAAAATAAATTCCTACGAATAATAGGAAATTTTAAAAGAAGAACGACTATTGTGGAAATACACGAAACGCTCGGCATGACAACCATAGCCGAATTTATCGATAGAATAAATGAGACATTTAAATTTAAGCTACAATCCCATCCTAATCCCCAGCTCCAAAACATCAATATTGACATAAAATCCAATTGGTCCCGCTGACCACCTGTTTTGTCCCACCTTTCCATATATCCTTGTCTCTCCCGCCCCTCATGCACCCATTACTTATAAGGTTTTTTAGAAGTCATTTTTCCTTATATCGAGTCATCATGTAAATAATCACAAATATCTGGAATAATGAAAAATTAGGTTACACTTCTTTCAAATTAGATATAAAGCCAACGGCTGGTGATCTAGAACGTAGCACTTAAGATATTAATACTGTATATAGTATGTATATATGACAAATGTTAATAAACAATTTTCAAGTCAAGTCAAGTCAAGCCGCACAGGCCAGGAACAACTAGAATATCCAGCGATCACTGAAGTTAAGCACCAACGAGTATGGACTGTAGGAGGATGGGTGACCGACAAGAAACACCTAGCGATCTGGATATTCCTATTTCGCAAACTAATAGTCGAAATGGTTTTTTTATTTTTTTACTATTCTACACTCGATGAGCCAATGAGATTAACATATTCATCACTCTTTTAACAAAACATTTGTGCATATTTGGAACAGTGAATGTTCGAAACAATTAAATCGGGGGATGTTCAATTTCTATATAGGCCTTTGTTCGAGCACCGGACTAAGATCATCGTTCCACTTCGAAGGGTTTATTAGCTTTCTAAAGGAACTGAAATAGATTTCGATGATATATCTACAGAAAATTGGATTTTTCGATTTTGATATGGTGTGACATCCATCTGCAGTTTGAACTGGTAATATCAAGAATTCTAGAATGCGACTTTGAACCGTGCATGTCCACGCAGCTGCAAGTCGTACAGCGAAGTTTTATTTTTCAAAAAGGAAAGTGTCAGTTGGGTTTTTTCTGCGGTAATAAAGTTGGCGGACGAGGGTCAATCGGTCAGGGACGCGCGTTTTGCACTTTCCTCGAAGGGCCTTTCAGGCCTAGTTTTATGACCTTAGCTACTTGACTAAAGAACTAGAATACTTGGAAAACCATTTCTGTTTGAGACATTTTCGTTTTTCTGCTTGATGATACAGAATCACGGTGCCTACTCAGTTTCCAAGGACGATTGCATCTGGCAATAACCAAAAAGTAGAGACCAAGTTAAATCTGAGAAGAAATACTGTGACCAAAGTGAACATGGAGAATGTTGCGTACCAACATTTTCATTTATTTAAGGTAGGCGAAAATATATCCAATTTTGTGGAATCAAGTTTACTTTCTTGAGTTAATTCTTATTTTCCATTTTACTGTGAACAGAAAATTGTGCACAGCATTGACAGAGCTATAAATTATCCCTAGAAATACTGAAATTTCAACGACGTGAGAGAAAATCACGTCGAGACAAAATTTTTGACAATGAGTCCCTTTTTTTTATAGGGTTTAGTCAGTCAACTTCTGGAATTTCCCCATTTTTTTATGCAGTTTCAACGGTTTTGAACTCTCTCTTGAGGTCGAGTGTCCAACATGTGTGTGACATTCGTTTCCAAACCTTTACTGAGGTTCATTGTTCTCATATTTGGCATCCTTGCTCGCGCAATATTTTTCCTTGTCATTTTCTTTAGCCAATCATGTTTTAAGAAAATGTCAATGGTTTTTCCATCCAATAAGATGTTGACAAATACATCCCACCCACCTTGGTTCAGGCAACGTAGCTTTTCTCAAAATTTCTACAAACCAGTCTACTTTGAACATTTCACGGATTCAGTTCGCGCTTAAAATCGTTACTTTTGAATGTGCCTAGCCAAGTGGTCTAGTAAACAAAGTTAAATTCATTAATTAAAATAACTTTAATTCAACATAAGCATTACTTATAAAACTAATGTAATTCAAAGCGTATAAGTCAATTTTTTGTGCAATATAGTGATAGTTTCAAGTGACTCAATGCATTCAAATTCATTTATAAACAATCAACAAATATAACCCCATAAAGAAACAATAACGCACCAAGTGAAAATACGGTAGCTTGGTTGTCTCAGTTCTTCTACAATTTTAATAAAAATTTATGTGTAAGACGAGACAGAGAACACAGTTGTTTTTTCTTAGAAAATCTATAAAGGTCGTCGTTCATGTCATTTCCGCTGAAAATATTCGATTAACGTCCTTCGTTGGAATATTTATTAATACAATTAATTGCATATTTGGGTTAGCTGAGGAAATCACCTCTTGATTGGTTGGAAGAATTACGCCGAAGAAAGACGAGCGAATTAAACTTTTTATCGTCATATTTTTTATGCTATAATTATTATCTTAGAGAATTATTGGCACACTGATCAATCCAAAAATCAGGTTAAATAGATTAGAATCTAATAGTGAATAAACCGTAATATTATTTTTATATGGGGAATATTTGCAAAGAAGCGAGAGAAGCGGGAAACTTGCGGAGAGAAGATGGGCCTTCCTGAAGCAATCCCTATTGGATGCCGAGGCGAAGAAAAGTCCGCCCACACGTAAGACCTTTTTGGAGTAACCAAGGTGGAAGGGACGGAGAAACCCTGAAGTATTGGGCCTCATCCATCACGAGGAAAACTCAAGGCCAAGAAAATGAGCGTATAAAAACCTTTAGCTGATAAGTTTGTAGGGCAGTGCATAAGCTATCCACCTATTCCATTTTTGGGTCCAAAGCTAAGGGTTCCTATTCCAACTTATTCCAGGAATTTACCATTTTTTTCTTGGTTTCTATCCAAGCTTATTATATTTTACAAGGAGAAATCACCAAATTAAGTTTTTTATCATTCCATAAAATATTCCGGGTTAGTTAGTTTAAAGTTAAGTGATCCATAACTACGTAGAATCTCAACTTGTTGTGAAAATAGGCAACATCTTGGAACCGCTAGATTAACAGGACTGTACGTTAGCCGAACCGGTAACATTCAATGTTTATTATACTTTTATTAACCGAAAGTCTTGTCTATTTATTGGAATTACCATTTCTCTCTTTTAATCCTCAGCCGCTCTATTGGTAGAAATATCGGGGCAAAACGAGGAGCGAGATAATAATTAAAAAATAGAATTTCTTTGACGTAATTGTAATTAGTTGATGACCGAACGCAACTAAGTAACCTTATCTATATGGCTTCAACCCATTATCGTTAATCAGGTCTTTCTGACGTCACAACGGCAATATAACGTCGAAACTGAGAAGCACTTTTATTTCCGAAGAGCTGAGAGAATTTTCGGCAAAAGCGTGTATTTTTGTTTACGGTTTGCACCACTTCTAATTGGAATTTTAATAAGAAAAATTAAAATTCGAATATTTGCAGTATTGAATCCGAAATTTCATTGAGCGTTCATTGTATTAACTTCCCGATTGAGCAAAGTTATTGTAATCATCTCGATAATGAAGTGTCTCAGGAATCGAAAAGTTTCAGTTTTCTCGACGTTTCACACCATTCTGACAAATTTTAGATGAGGGTTCTGCGTGTATGTGTGTGTCTTCGTATGTGAATGTTCCCTCGTGAAACGGTTCCCGGCAAACGGTTCGATCGATTTGTTACTCCTTTAAGACACAATTACCTCTGACTGATGTCCAGGGTAGAAAGGAGTGTCAATATTGAACAGCAATCTCCTTGTAGAGACTCTTCAATTGCTATTAACAATTTTAATTGTTTATAACGCTACATCTCGAGAACGATGACAGATCCAAGAACAAGTATCGTACAACAGTTGTTCCTCTCGTGAAAGTACATATTTTACGTTATATTTTTTTTTATATATCAATATATCGATCAAAAATCGTAATAATTGGTCAATAGTCGAATTTGCGTAAGGGATTCACAACTTGACTTCATACGTGTATCGTCACACACAGACACACACTCACGCACTATGGGGACGTTATTGATGCGACCCGTCCAGGGTCACAGTCACGTCCCATTTATTTCTACGGCCAAAAATGCTCTATCCGAGATATATTTTTGTGATATATCTTTTTCCGCACGGGTAGGCTGCTGTCCTGACTCAAGAGTGATATCATGACTGGCACAAGTAAGACTACGTATACTAAGTTTTGGTAAAATGAGGCTGTTGACCCAAGCTTGACCCATTTGTCGAGCTTTCATGCTGCCCTTCTAGGTGACGCTCAAAATCTTCTCACCTAGATATATTACAAATCCTGAATTTACAATTCCATTTTACTCATCAATATCCCTTAGTAAGTAGAACTTCAATATGGTTGGTACTACAGCCCCTCGCGGAGGTCCAATTCTGCGCACTGACATCTTGTGGGGACCCCCTTCTCTTTGCCTCGAGGCGGAGCCCGATAAGAGAGAGGCGTGAGAAAGTACAAGAGAGAACAATATAGTCCAGTGATTCATTATGTCGTCCTCCAAAACTGACAGGTGGAAAAGTCTACCAATTTTGCTCGATAAATTTAAACTTAAGTTTCGTCAACCCTAAAATTTATTTTGTGTTCAAACAATCATTCCAGATAGCCTTCTTTTTAATTAATTGAAATACTTTATAGGGAACATTCTACATGATGTCATTGTCAAACCGAAGAAATAATCGGCGTAGTATCGGAAATTCTTAAACAATGATTTGCAAGGGTTAAGGGAATACACAAAACGCCTTCTGTACATATAAATTGATCAATTTCAGAAACAGACGTCATCTATAATGGCCATCCGATAAGTAGAAGTTAGGTTAACGTATACTGTAATTTTTGTTATGCATTTTTCTCAATCATTTTCTGATTTCCACGAATATTAAGAAAATAATTTTTTACTGGGAAGATTTTTTTATGATTCGAATTATAAATTTCCTTTTTAACGATTCTTTTTTTGTCACATTTGTTGATCATAACATAAATTAAGGCTGGTAATCAGCTAGTCGCTAGGTTCCTCTGCGAGGTCCAACCTTGACGTTATGCAATCGAATGAAGTTGCGTTTGGATGAACTGGTGACAGTATAGCCCTTGCCTGTAGCCAGCGCAGCTAGCTAACCTTGTGTGGGGGTATACAGGATCTCCCCTTTGAAACGATGCACCTAAATATTTTTTTACGAGAGATAGGTCACAAAAAAATATTCTCAAAAAATGTTGAAAGGTCTTGAGGGGGATATCCGGTGTATCCGTTATTTAGAGTTTGCAAGCTGCCAGATCTTGAGGGAAGTTATTGTAATAGCTCCGAAAATCGAAATCGGAAATTTCACCTCATTTCCACGTTTCGTGGCCCTTAGAAACGTTTCCGACCATTCTGAGCGAGATGTTTCTCTGTGTGTGCGTGTGTGTGTGTATAGGAGCAAAACTTTGTCGAACATAATCGACCCAGCGGCTTTTTAGTCATTAACAAAGTGAATTGTTTATATCGCTACTTCGTGCGAACGGTGAGAGATACGAAACCAGGTGTCCGATGAAAACTTTTGCTAATTTTCATTCAAACGAGATATAATGGTTTGAAACGTAAAAATACGAAGTTGAAGCATAGTCTCTATGTGTCATTTTTTCGCAAATCTTCACTTACAAAATTTGACATGAAAAAAACTAAATTTTGAGAATAAAATCTGAAAAACTTGTGAATTCTTGGTATTACATACATATAGGTGTGAGCGCAATTTCAGTGAAATCTGTGGGTAAGTTTCTTAGAAATCGACTTTTTTTTTCTCCGATCGTGAAAAACCATCGATCATTACCATTGGGTCCAAAAATGTGCTGAGCACGCTTCTGCTGCTTTCGAGGAAGTTCATGTGAGTAATCTGCAAAGATGGTCATGGCTGTACGATCTTCTAGGTTGTCGATTGCTGTCTCAATTGGAAGATGAATGATATTTTGCATATAATTGGGATTGAACACAGCCTCTTCACCTCATAGATCTTCTTCAAATGGCAGTGGAAACATGGGTTCATCCATCGAGGCTCCAAGAAAATTCGGTGCTTTTGAGTGCAGTGAGAAGGACGTGAATTATAGGCAACCCGGAGTTTTTAATAGGTTCATGGAATGGAAATAAACTTAATACTGGATTTTTTAAAATAGTTTAGCATCCCTCGATTTGGCAGGCTTTGATGGAGGTGCTAAGAATGATGATCAACGATTATTAACTTCCCGATCTTAGGGAAGTTATTGTTATGGGTCGGAAAATCGAAATCGGAAATTTCACTTGATCCCCACGTTTCATGACCCCTAGAAATATTTCCCACCATTTTGGGCGAGATGTTTGTGTGCGTGTGTGCGTATGTGAGCAAAATTTTGTCTAACGATTTCTCCCAGACAAATTATGCGATTCGGGTTTTTTTATACTCATTAGATAGTTTTCTGCCTAACTTAGCCCTGATTAGATTTTGCCCATGATGGACCCAGCGGTTTTATAGTTATTAACAAATGAATTGTTTATATCGCTGCGTCGTGAGAACCATTGCAGATACGAAAAAAATTATTTAATCAAATTTGTTTCACACACAAAAATACATATTTAATGTTTTGTAACTTTTTTGGCTGCCACCGATAGTTTAATGTTATTAACAAATTCAATTGTTTAGATCGCTATATCACAAGAACGGTTAGACATACGCAACAATGTGTCAAATGAAAGTCGTTCCACACGTAAAAATACACATTCGATGTTTTATGAATTTTTTTCCAGCACCCATAGTTAATTGTTATTAACAAAATGGATTGTTGATATCGCTCGATTCTGCAAACGATTAGAGATATGAAACGAAGTGTCCAATGAAAGTCGTGCCACACATAAAAATGCAAACTTGATATTGTATCACTATCTCTGCCAACACCCATAGTTAATTGTTATTAACAAATTAAATGGTTTATGTCGCGCTATCACGACAATAATTAGAGATACGAATTGAGGTGTTAAATGGAAGTTGTTCCACACGTAAAAGTACACATTTGATTTTCTATGACTTTTTATGCTAACACTCATAGTTTTTCACAAATTGAATTGTTTATCTAACTCGATCGGAAAAAAGCAAATATTTTTTAAAAATCCCTTTATATTTTAAGGATTATAAAATTTTACATATTTGGTAATTTAAAAAAATTTAAAACGTTCACAATTTGAGACACAAACCGAAATGTTGTAAAAAAAAGAAGAAAAAATCGACTCTATTCGTATACCCTTTCGGGTTTTTACGATTTGTTCCCATCCCACCCCCCTTTAACCTCACTGCACAGCATTTGCCCAGTTTCTCACTGGAATCGAGGGAAAACCATTGGAAAAAACCTCAGATTTGTACAGCTCGTTTCTTTTACGAAACTCCCGCTCGGTTGTGCCGTGTGAGTTAAAGCCTGAAAAAAAATCAAATAGCGCCCCTGCCGGTTTTGAACCAGCGATCTCAGATCTCAATCGCTCACCCCCAATTCCAGTGTTTTAACCCGCACGGCCACAACTTGACTTGCCTTGAAAATTGTTTATTAACATTTGCCATATATACATACTATATACACTATTAATATCTTAAGTGCTACGCTCTAGATCACCAGCCGTTGGCTTTATATCTAATTTGAAAGAAGTGTAACCTAATTTTTCATTATTACAGATATTTGTGATTATTTACATGATGACTGGATATAAGGAAAAATGACTTCTAAAAAACCTTTCAAGTAATGGGTGCATGAGGGGCGGGAGAGAAAAGGATGTATGGAAAGCTGGGATAAAACAGGTGGTCAGCCGGACCAATTGGATTTTGTGTCAATATTGATGTTTTGGAGCTGGGGATTAGGATGGGATTGTAGCTTAAATTTAAATGTCTCATTTATTCTATCGATAAATTCGTCTATGGTGGTCATGCCGAGCGTTTCGTGTATTTCCACAATAGTCCTTCGTCTTTTAAAATTTCCTATTACTCGTAGGAATTTATTTTGAATCACTTGAAGATGATTCAAGTGCATTTTCGCTGCATTGTGCCAGGCAGGACAACCATAGGTGATAATGGGCCTAATTAACCCTTTGTAGAGAGTAAGTTTGAGGGATTGACTGAGCACGGGTGATTTTAGCAAATTATACAATCTTACTAAGATAACTTTAGTCTTGACCTTGATTTCAGATATATGCTTTCTCCACAGGAGTTTGGAATCGATGTGTAAGCCTAAATACTTTACAGAGTCGGTTGGTGTGATCTTATCGCTACGAATAGTTAAAGTCGGCTTGGCCTTGGAGCTAGTAAATAAGATTGCTTCTGTTTTAGCAGCATTCACTTGAATTTTCCATTTCGTTAATTCACTGATTGTGAGAGAAGCAGCATTTTCTATTCTTCTAATAGCTTTGTTTATCGATTTGCTAGCTCAGTACAAAGCAATGTCATCAGCATAGCCTGCAATGGATACATTTCTCGGAATTCTGCTAAAAACAGAAGCAATGTACAAGTTGAATAAAACAGGCGAGAGAATAGACCCTTGTGGGACTCCCGTGACAATTTCTATTTTATCCGAAAGCGAAGTTTCGACTCGAACTCGGATATATCTATTTGAGAGATATGATAGTAAAATTTTACATAGATATTTAGGGACATTTAATCCTTCGAGTTTGTATATAAGGCCTGTGGGCCAAACAGAATCAAAGGCCTTCTCGCTGTCCGGGAGAAGAAGAACGGTATCTTCTTTCCGGTCTTTGGCGGATTTTATATCATTCGTAATTCTAACTAGCTGGTGGCAGGTCGAGTGTTCTGATCGAAGACTTTAAGTCTGATTTCTTTTATCAGCTGATTGAGTTCGGATTTAAGGTAGCGATTTCGGGTTTTTTGCCATCTTGACCTAATGTAATTTTTTAGCTTTATTAATGAGGCTATTTCGGGTGGGATAGGAGTGTGGGTGGATTTGGTTGAGCGGATGGGAGTGGAGGAATCCAGGGCTGTTTGAATGACTTGGGTGAAATGTGTTATGTGTTGATCTATTGCTTCAGTGTTGTTACAAGTAGGGTTTGGTGTAGAAATCTCATCATTTAAGGTATCCTTGAATTTATTCCAGTCGGTTTTCGCGTAGTTTAAAAATTTTGATGATTCTGGTGAGGTTGGTCGGCCAAATAGGGAGAAAAACAATGGTAGGTAATCGGATAGGGATTCGGAAAGTGTGGTGAAATTATTAATGATAGAGATGTTGTTTGTGAATAAAAGGTCAATAGTACTAGGAGTGTTTGAATTATGAGGGTAGTGTGTAGGAACGTCTGGAAAGAGCAGATTAATTTTTTGTTCCGTCAACAAATTTGAGAGAATCTTACCTGATTCGTTTGGCCTAGCGGAGGTCCAAGCAGTGTCCTTCGCATTGAAGTCTCCAACAATAATTGTTGGAGAACTATCGGAAAATAGGTGTCTCAATAGGTTTGTATCTATTGAGACATCCGGTGGATTGTAGATCGAGTAGATCTTCGTTTTTTTATTGTTTACTTGGACCTCTACTCCCACGTATTCGGTCAGCGACAGGAGATCATGCGGAAGAGTTCTATGTGACAAGGTTTTGTGGATCGCCACCGCAACACCACCACCTGCTTTGGCCGTTCTGTCTTCCCTGATCAGCGAGAAGTCTGGGAAGTTTATTTTCTTCGTTTTGCTGTTTAACTTAGTCTCTGAAATCAGACAAATTTTGATGTTATTTCTGTGGACGATGTGTAATAACTGGTCCAGATTAGGCTTGAGCACAAAAATAATAATTGCTAATATGTTGGTTATGTTTGCTGGGGAATCGTAGGTGTGTTTGAGGAGGGTAAGAACAGGTGGACATAGGATGCGATGATTGTGATCCTATTAATTGGTGTAAGGGCTGTTTGGAGTTTAGAGCCCATCTCTTTAAGCTCTGAAAGGATTTCGGGGATTCTAAAGGTTGTTAGCTCGTCAAGGACTCGCTTCGCTGTAATTACATAGTTTTTAGTTCTACTTAAATGAGATTCGGGAACATGTGTTTCCACTGGGATGGTCCTAGGTTCAGTAGTGGGTGCAATAAGATTCCTTCTCGAGGTTTCCGCCGTCGGGAAGAAGGAAGCGTAGGTGGGCCTGGACGTGTTGGCAGTAGAACTCGGAGTTGGCACTGGGACTGCAGGAGACTGGAGGAACTGGATGTTCCTTTCCAGATTCTGGATCGTGGCCGAGTGAGGTGTAGCGGGCAATTCCAATGGCGCTATACTGGGCCTGGCCGATTGGGCTCGTTTTTTCTTCCATGGATTTTAGGCGCATGGAACACTCTCTGTAGCTGGCTGTGTGGGCGAGTCCGCAGTTTGCACACTTCAGGGTTTTGGAAGTGCAGACTTTTACGTCGTGGTTTGACGCACACTTGACGCATCTCAGGTTCAGGTTGCAATGTTGGCTGCGTGGCCAAATCTCTGGCACCTGAAGCATTGGGTAGGTTGCTGGGATTTTACATATTTTTCTACCTTATATGTATGGTAGAAAATCATTTTGATTTCAGCGAAGCTGCTCAAGGTTGTTTCCGGGCCAACCGTGATAGCGAAGATCGGTAATGGCCTGTTTTCTTTGGTGTCTCCGTCTTTGTTTACTTTCACGAACTAGCGAACGGAAAGTACGTTGATGCCGTGTTTTGATAACTCGGCTGGAATTTCGTCTTGTGAAAAACTGCTTGGAAGCCTTTTCAGAATATATTTTTTCGGTCGCTCACTTTTAAGACCGAAAGTGAAAAAATTTATATCTTGCCTTTTCAGGATACTTGTGATTTTGTTGTAGTCCTCGAGCGTTCGTAGATGGACGATCGTGGTACTTCCATTAAATTTCATCTTGAAATTTTTATCTGTGGCGTTGCTCTGCAGAAAATTGATTAATTTTTTGTCTCCTTTTTTTTTCCTTCTCGATGATTAATGGAGGGACAGAAATTTGTTGTGGAGTCTCTTGAGGTCCATCAGAAGTGTCGGAGGGTTTGGCGAGGCGAGCGAAGGTTTCGTAACGGTTTTTTTCGTTTTTTTTGGGTCTTCCATCGGAGGACTCATTTTGGCTTTCCTTTTTGGAGCCAAGGGAATTTTTAGGTTTTTTAAGTTTGACACTTTTGTGCCAAAACTTTTACTCGATTTAGAATTTCACTGTACTATAAGCGCTGTACGTTAGAAATTTATATTTCGCAGAGAGCGGTAGACATGCGTCCGCACGACACCGACTCAAAACAAATACTCACGGCCACAACCTTGACTTGACTTGAAAATTGTTTATTAACATTTGTCATATATACATGCTATATACAGTATTAATATCTTAATTGCTACCCTCTAGATCACCAGCCATTGGCTTTATATCTAATATGATTAAAGTTTAACCTAATTTTTCATTTTTATAATGTTTGTGAATGTTTACATGATGACTCGATATAAGGAAAAATTACTTCTAAAAAACCTTATAAGTAATGGGCGCATGAGGGGCGGGGGAGAAAGGGATATATGGAAAGGTGGGACAAAACAGGTGGTCAGTGAGACCAATTTGCTTTCTTAACAATGTTGATGTTTTGGAGCTGGGGATTAGGATCGGATTGTAGTTTAAATTTAAGTGTCAAATTTATTCTATCGATAAATTTACCTATGGTTGCCATACCCAGCGCATTGTGCATGCCGACCATTTTATTATCCATAAAAATTTATTTTGGACAAATTGAAGATGATTTAAGTGGGTTTGTGCTGCATCGTGCCAGGCAGGACAACCATGAGAGATAGGTCTGATTAACCCTTTGTATAAAGTAAGTTTCAGAGATTGACTGAGCGTTGGAGATATCAGCAAATTATACAATCGTACTAGAATAATTTTAGTCTTAACCTTGATATCAGATATAAGTTTTTTCCACAGGAGGTTGGAATCAAGGTGTAAACCTAAATATTTCACAGAAACGGTTGAGGTAATCTTATTGCTACGCAAAGTTAAAGTCGGTTTGGCCTTGGAGCTAGTAAATAAGGTTGCTACTGATTTAGTAGCATTCACTTGAATTTTCCGTTTATTTAAATCGCTGATTGTAAGAGAAGCAGAATTGTCTATTCTTCTAACAGCTTTATTGATCGATTTGCTAGGTAAGTACAGAGCAATGTGATCAGCATAGCCTGCAATGAATACATTTCTAGGTATTCTGTTAAAAACAGAAGCGATGTATAGGTTGAATAGTACACGGGAGAGGATATCCCCTTGCGGGACTCCCGCGACAATTTGAGTTTTAACGGAAAGTAGTGATTTGACTCTAACTTGAATATATCTATTTGAAAGATATGATAGTAGAATTTTACATAAATATTTAGGTACATTTGAGGTGTCGAATTTATATATAAGGCCTATGGGCCATACAGAGTTGAAGGCCTTTTCGCTGTGCAGGAGAAGAACGGTATCTTCTATCCGGTCTTTCGCGGATTTTCTGTCATTTTTTATTCTGACCAATTCGTGGCGGGTCGAGTGTTCTGAACGGAAACCGAGTTGGTTTGTAGGTATTAAGTGTAACTCATCGATAGATTTTATGAGACGTATTAGAATTATTCGATCAAAGTGTTTTGCGGGTACCGGTGTCAGACTGAGTTTGAGCGCAAAAATGCTAATGGCTAAGATATTTATTATGTTTGTTGGAGGATCGTGGGTGGTTCAGCGGTGGATTCGAACAGATATGCATAGGATGCAATGATTGTGATTCTATCAAGGGGGGTGTCAGCTCTTTGGATTTTAGAGATCATGTTCTTAATCTCTGAGAGGCTTTCGAGAATTCTAAGGGATTTTAGGTCATCAAGGACTTGTTTCACTGTATTAATAAAGTTTTTAGTTGTACTTAAATGTAATTCCGGATCGTCAGTGTCCATCGGAATGGTCCTAGGTTCAGCGGTGGGTGCGTCAACAATCGTTCTTAAGGTTTCCATCGTTGGAAAACAAGAAGCGTAGGATGGCCTGGACATCTTCGTGGCAGCAGAGATTGGCGTAGGCTCGAGGACTAGAGGAGACTGGAGAAAATGGATGTTGCTTTCCAGGTTTCGCATCGTAGCCGAGTGTGGGGTAGCGGGCAGTTCCCGCTCTGCTCTTTTTGGTGCTGGTGGTTGGACTCTTTTTTCATGAGTCTCCACAAATTTGGTTCGTGAGGCGCACTCACGATAGCTCGCTGTGTGATCTAAACCACAATTTGCGCACTTCAGGGAGTTACTGGTGCAGGTTTTGATGTCGTGATTGCCTGCGCATTTCACACATCTGGGATTTAAATTACAGTGCTGACTGGCGTGTCCAAATCTTTGGCACCGGTAGCACTGTGTTGGTTGTTGGGTTTTGATGTAGTTTTCTATCTTAAATGTATGATAGAAAATGGTTTTAATAGCAGCCAGGCTGCTCAAGGTTACGTCAGGCCCAACCGTAATTGCAAACACCGGTAGTGGCCTACTCTCTTTGCTGTCTCCGTCCTTGTTTGTTTTCACAAACTGCCGGACTGATAATACCTTTATGCCGTGTTTGGATATTTCCGCTTCAATCTCGTGCTCAGTAAAACTGGCGGGAAGACCTTTTATGATAAATTTCTTCGCACGCTCACTTTTTAGACCGAAGGTGTAAAAATGTAAATTTTGCCTTTTGAGGATACTTGCGATTTTATTATAATGCTCCGTCGATTGTAGATGGACGATGGTGGTACTACCATTGAATTTCATCCTGAAGTTTTTGTCCGAGGTGTTGACTTGCAGGAAGTTGATTAATTTTTTGGTCTCCAATTTGTCATTTTAATAACTATTGGAGGCACTGATGTTTCTTTTTGAGCCTGTAGTGGCCCGACAGGAGTGTTTGAAGGTTTGTTGAGGCGAGCGGGTTTACAGCTCGCACTAGTTGACGGTTTTATAACGATTTTTTTAGTTATTTTTGGGTCTTCCACAGGAAGACTCCTATTTTGGCTTTCCTTTTGGGAGCCAGAGGAAGTTTGAGATTTTTGAAGTTTGACACTTTAGTGCCAGAACTTTGACAAGATTTATAAATTCACTGTACTGTAAGCGCGGTACGTTTGGAATTTATATTCTGTAGAGAGCGGTAGACATGCGTCCGCACGACACTGACTCAAAACAAATACTCACGGCCACAACCGTCGGTCCGAAATTTTGTATATAACATATACGGGGGCACGATCGGGAAGTTATTGGTTCGACCCGTAGAGGGCCAAACCCAAATCCCGTTTATTTGTTATTTTCTTTATCGCTTCACCATTCTCCGTCGGGACCTTTTTCTTCTTGATTCCTTGCTCAATTTTAGCAATCTTATTAGGAAGATCAGCTTCTATCAGGTGCAAAGGCGTACTGGTCTCCTTCCATCTTAATTCTTCCCGTCAG
This sequence comes from Asobara japonica, assembly GCA_026005395.1. Lineage (NCBI taxonomy): Eukaryota > Metazoa > Arthropoda > Insecta > Hymenoptera > Braconidae > Asobara > Asobara japonica. The sequence goes on from BQMI01000439.1 coordinate 250,141, forward strand.
AGCTTTTTCTCGTTTATAATTATCTAACAAGAAGAAATTATAAAGTTTTATAGTATTAATGATGAAGATTCACAGCAGCTATCCTAAATTTTTCGATCATTTTCCACTGAAATTCACTATGTAACTCTCAGATTTACCGTCTAGAGATATAAGTCTCACTAATCCTTAGTGTGATAATTTTCAAAAGGATTTCTCCTCACTGGATTGACGATGAATTCCAATATTATATATCTCCCATTGTGGTTGATAATCGCAATTTGATAGAACTTATTCTTGAACGTCGTCATAAGGCGGAAGAGGGTAGTAACGAGATAGAATGACACCAAGAAATACGTTTTCTTGATACGTCTGAACCACGGGATTTTACGCCCAGTATGAAGAGAAATTCAGTTCGTTCCAAGGTCGCAAAAACTTTTCTGACTCGTGTGTTTACATACCTGGGCTTCGTATCGGTCTGCAAAGACACCGTCGCCAGAATAGTATATTGTACCCCTAGGGAGTAAAGGTACTTGCTCGCCAAATGTGAATTACACCCGAGGCGAAGCCGAGGGTAGTAATGACATTTGGCGAGCAAGTACCTTTACTCTTAAGGAGTACACGATATTTCATGCATCGAGGAAGCAAAATGCGATTCCATCGAGCGAAGCGAGGTTAGAATCGCCCACTTTGCTGTCTAGATGCATCAAAGTTTTTTACGGCCTTGTGACGAAAATATATAATTTCAGGAACTGCGAATGAGCCTTCTCTTCATTATCCATGTGCGTGAATAAAATATATTGTATAAACATGCGAAGTAATATATGGGGCAGGGAAGTAAAGCACGCGTGGAGATTTGTTATAGAAATTGCTATATTATTTCCACGCCTCCACAGTTTTTATTTATTATTAAATTTCTTGTGCCTGGAAGAATAGCGATTTCATGCGCCCGCATTATTTAAGGATGCTTAAAATTTGCATTCTTCATTGAAATCAATTCTATCAAGTCTGTTTTGTGGATGATAGTTTTATCAAATATTTGTAAGTCCACGAAATTTTTGCGTTAATTGAAATGATTTTTAAAAACTCTGTCCTATCAATGGGTTCAATGAGAAACAATATTCTCCTGGGTTACGCAGACATGGGAGATCGCAACTACAATTACAGCATGTTGACATCTGTTTTGAAATTTTTAAAATTGAGTGTAACCGGCATTCGGAGCGACTGGCGCCTAGGCCAATCGGTATTTCCGAGAGAATGCTCTGTCCATCACGAAAACTTCGTTTTGAATATTCAGCCAAATGTAATCAAAACTAGTGGTGTGTCCATTCGTGGCACAAACAAAACTTCCCGATTTGGTATTTCAGCATAATTTCATTCTTCTTCAGTATGCTCCGGTTAATCAGTTTGAACGCTATTAGTGTCACAATGAAAACTGGCAGATTTGAGAATTCTAAACTGACTCATTTATGACGAAGATAATCATGAACATTTGAGTAGGCTCACGGTGAGCGAGAGTACGAAACCCATGCACATTACTTGAGTGGGACTGAGCCGCCAATACGGATCCCGCCGTAATAAAAACGATAACTTTAATAGTTTACCTGGCCGAACAGCATAAACAATTGCAATTGTTAATAACATTGCATATACTGCACAAATGTCATCCAAAATGTAATCCGCTTGATGTTACCCGGAAATGCTGCAATTGAGACATTCATATCAGCATTGAGTTCATTCATTCACTTATCACATACATAATTGTTGACGCGGATATACTTCCTTAATTATGCAAATTATCGAAAAAAGTCATTCCACGTAAAATAAAGCCGGCGCTAACTCCAACCGTTTATGCAGTAGAACATTATGAATAATTAAAATGGTTAGTAATAATATATGTACTGGAACAATTCCATCCGAAATCTAATCGGGTCTAAGTTACATGAAACCCTTTGGATTGAGTCATCAACAACCTCGATCGAATGATTTGTTCACAAGAAATCGGTGACCATACATTTTGATCACATAGAGACTTCGTCACACACACACACGTACATACTGTTCGATGAGATGCCTGGATCTGTGAGGACATTTAATGGATGGGTGCAAGGGAGGGATATTTTTAAGAAATGAGACGAGCGGGCCCAGAAAGAAGAGTTCACACCAGAGTCACGGTCACACACTAAAACTTGTATATTCGGTACACTTTAAATTATCATAATTTAATGTTAGGGTAATTTTAAATGAGTATAATCAACTGAGCAGACTGCAGACAAATATAGCCAACCCGCCTTCGTAGGATTTGTGCCCTCGTCCCTTCCATGACCGTAGAGATACTGGACCAGCATAGTCAATCCCAGGGTTGAGAAATGCTCGAGCTCGAGTGAGTCTGGCTGGTGGTAACTGGCCCATGTGCTGTTGAGCTCGTATTCCACGTTGGCGAGTGCATTTCACGCACTTCAGAATGAAAGAGCGTACTGGTGCTCGCCCTCCGAGTATCCAGTAATTACTTCTGAGCTGCCGCAGAATGAGCTGAGTACTTCCGTGACATGTCCTTGAGTGAGCTTGTGCAATGAGTAGTTGAGCCAGTCGAGATTCCTTTGGGATGATCGTTTGGTTTCGGTTCTCTGTACCAATATGAGCAAACTTAAGCCGTCCGCCAACTCTCAATACCCCTTGCTGAACGATAAATGGTGTGAGCTTGGAGAGAGGGTGAGATTTGCTGAATCTCTCCCCTCGTGATACCGCTCTGAGCTAATCCTTGAAGTGAGCTGCCTGCGTCAGTTTGATCCAGAAGATCCGAGCCTGTTCAAGATCACCAAGTGTCAGGGGATAACGAAGAGATGAATTAGGAACTTTCTTGAGCCGGGCTACGAATCTTCGACAGATTGCTGTGACCCTGAGCAGTCGGTTAAATGTTGAAAATCTGTCGATCAAGTCCCAGAAAGCAATCCCTGGAGCAGTCACATAGAGTAGAACTCCCGGCTTTTCCTCGAGGTCTATTTTGAGGTTCTTTTCCAAAGCGTGAGTCGGCAATGATAAGCTGTCCGGATTAAGCCATGGTGGTCCTCTCCACCAGAGCTTGTGGGCTACCAATTGCTGAGTTGAGAGGCCTCGAGAAGCACAGTCTGCTGGGTTCTCCTTGCCTGGCATCAATCTCCAGTGAGTCTCATGAGTCTGGATGAGAGATACCCGATTTTTTACGAACTCCTTCCATCTTGATGAGTGAGAGCTAATCCACGTGAAAGTTACTGATAAGTCCGTCCATAGGCAGGTGGTGGCGTTCGTAATCGTGAGCTGAGCCTGTACATACTTGGCTAATTTGGCAAGAAGTAGTGCTGCAGTGAGTTCCAAGCGTGGGATTGTCAACCGTTTGAGCGGTGCTACCTTGGTTTTTGAGCACACCAGCGTGATATTCTGTTTATCCCCGTTGAATCCCTTGAGATAAACCACGGTTGACATCGCCACTTGCGATGCATCGGAAAATCCATGTATTTCAACCACAGATTCCGTGAGCAGTCCAAGCTACCGAGGTATTGTGACCTCCGACAACTGCGTGAGCTCCTGCCGGAATCGACGCCATCGATAAGCAGTTGTCGGTGATACTGATTCGTCCCATCCCAATTTCTCGATCCATAGAGCCTGGAGTAAAATCTTCGCCCGTATGACCACTGGCGCTAGGAAGCCGAGTGGGTCGAAGAGGTGAGCCGTTTCCAATAAGATGATTCTTTTTGTTATTGGGCTGGTTTCAGGCTGAGCGACGCAGAACTTGAAGCTAGCCGTTGCAGGATGCCATGAAACCCCTAAGATTTTGGTGAGTGAGTCCTCTATGGTGCTTGCGAGGTGCTACCAGGTTGAATGGATGCGAGCAGAGCTGAGCTGTTGGAATGCCAGTTGGCTAACGCGAAGCCTCCTGACAGACAGAGCTGAGTCACCTGATGAGCTGTCCTGAGTAGCTCTTTGTCTGAGTTAGCACCTCCGCAGATATCGTCAACATATCGTCCCGTCATGAGTGGGTGCACAGCAAGTGGATATTTCGATCCTCCATCCTCGACGAGCTGATCTAGTACACGTATGGAGAGAAATGGAGCTGATCGGATGCCATACGTGAGTGTGGTGAGTTGATATGTGGCGATATCACCGTTTGAGTCGGTCCGGAGTATTTGCTGGAGTAGCTAGTCATCCGAATGTACTCAAATTTAACAAAATATCCGGGTGATATCCGTCATGAATAGGAGCCGTTTCTGCCGAAAAAAGAGAAATACATCCGAGATATCCTTCTGCAACTTTTTTCTGGTATGCATGATGTCATTCACCCATCGCCCTGTTGTGGTCTTGTGAGAGCCGTTAAAGACTACTCTGAGCTTCGTAGTCTCGCTGCTTGCCCTGAGAACTCCATGATGAGGAAGGAAATATTCCGGTATGACGTCAGCCCGAGGAGAAGACAGACCATCCAAAACCCTCAACCCTCCTCAAGCCGAATCTTCATGTGCTAAGGTCATTTCGGCGGCTGTCCGTCTCCCAGTGAGCTAACGTTGATGAGCTGGTCCGAAGACTCGACGCATGTGGTCGAGGTCTTCATATTCCTTGAGAAATCTTGGTAGAGTTGTTGATAAACTTCATCAAGTGAAAGTTTCCTGAGCAGACGTTGAAGGCAAGCATGCGCGGACAATCGTGAATCTCCGAGCGATGATGACGACGACTTGTGCGGTACCCTTACGATGTAGCGACCGGATGAATCTTGTGAGTGGGTTCTTTTGAAGTGCTGCTCGCACTGAGCCTCTTCATCCGTGAGCTGCGCCTCTGGGGTTGCCGGAATCTCCTCCTAAACCCAGAACTTGGTGAGCAGTTCGTTGATATCTCCAGTCGGCACCGCCAGGTGAGTTTTCGCTACTGAAGTTGAGTCGGGCCCAGTTGTTGGGCCGAATACGATCCATCCAAGGCGAATGAGCTGAGCCGAAGGTGAATGAGGTCCGTTTGAAATAATTTCCGGTTGAATGAGCTGGCCATAGACATCAGCTCCTAGCAGGAAATCACTGGGTGCTGATGTCAGAAATTCGGGATCGGCGAACTGAAGGCTTTCCAGATGATCCCAGGTGAGCTGATCCGAAGACAAACTCGGTAATGACGCGGTGAGATGACTTAGAGCATAGGCTATAACTTCGAGCTGAAATCCCGAGTAAGTGGAGTATAATTTGAGCCTGACGTTGCCTAATGCTGGCTCAGATAGTGTTTCTCCAATAGCTGATATTTCGAGGTGAGTCTTGAGCTTTGTGAGCTCAAGTTTTCGGACGAGCTGTTTCGAGATAATGGAGATTTCCGATCCTGGATCAATGGGGAGCTGAACCTGGTGAGCTGACTGATCTGACCATACGGTTAGTGGTAGGCTGGTAGTCAGAAGGACTCTAAGACGAAAACCACCAGCTGGGTTTGAGCCTTTGTGAGCTGAACAGGAGACACTAATCTGAGCCGATGACCTTCATTCTGGTGACGTCAATGGAGCTGGCCGAGTGGTTACTTCCGTGGGGACGCCCTTCTCATATTTGTACGTCGTGGTTGGGAGGAGGTGAGCTGTTCTGCAGTCGTTGTTGAGCAGAGCCTTAAGACTGACTAGATGGGTGATTGTGGAGCATCGGGTGGTGGAGTTCTCCGCAATGATGACACTTTGTCTTTGATCTGCAGTCTTTCACTGCATGCCGACCAAGACAATTGTAGCAGAGGTAGCGACGTACAACTACCTCCCTACGAGCTGGCACTGATAGCTGACGAAAGGATGAGCAGGAAGTTACGCAATGATCCGCCAGTTCGCGTAAGCCCCTCCGAATTTGGGCAGAGAAATCTCGGGGAGATATCGTTTTGAATAGGTGGGCTGTGCCGCACCAGACGCGAGTGCTCGCCGAGTTGTGCCTGATACCCCCCAACTGTCTATGAGCTGACTGAAAATCCCCCGAGCTTCATGATAATGCCCGATAGTGGCATCAAAACATTTGTCCTCGAAATATGGCCATTCAAGGCCATCCTCAACCTTGCCATTACTGACTACGAGCTTTTCGTGAGTACTTTCAAATTTCTCCCAATATGTCTCCAGAATCTCAAGTTGACCCTGGAGATTTGGGATAGTGAGCATTTGCGCCTCTTCTTTGTACAGCTCCGTGTGAATGCGTTCGATGAACGTCGTTTGTTTAGGCTAATAGTTGCCTTAAACGATAATTATAATGAGAATGTGGTCGAGAACAAAAACTGAATAAAAAAACTATAATTAAGGCTAAGCAGTGAGTAGTTCCGTTGAGCCGATACGAGAATTCAGCATTGAAAAGCCAAGCGAGAGAAAAATTCAAGGCCACACAGTGAGCAGTGTCGCTGAGCCGGCACGAGAATTTAGAAAAATTCCAACGCAAAGGCCGAGCGAGGAAAAAACCACGAAAGAATGACGAAGGAATTTTTTAATGCACAAAAAAATTTGAAAAAAAGACTTGAGTGAAGCCGTGAGCTGTTACACAAAAATATAAGCTCAATCAAAAAAAAGAAAAAATCCCAGGGCGGCCACAATAATTAAAATAAACTCAAAAACCAGAAAATCGTGAGCTAATGCGACTTGGCGAGTTGAGCAGGTTGAGCTGGCCTCGTACACGAACGATGGGGCTGAGGAATTTCATGGGCCTGGAGATGAGCAGTTCCGGTTTTTTCCTTTTGTTTCAAATTTATGATGATTTTCCACGTTGCGATGATTTGAGCCGATGAACTGTTCTTTCTTAATTGAGCTGCACTGATGAGCACTTCACTCCCGTTAACACCCGAAAAAACCCGAAAAAAAGTAAAATATCCCACCAATCCGGCTCGAAGGACCAAAATGTTTGATGAGATACCTCGATCTGTGAGGATATTTAATGGATGGGTAGGGAGGAATATTTTTGAGAGATGAGAGGAGCGGGTCCAGAAAAAAGAGTTCACACCAGAGTCACGGTCACACACTAAAAATCGTATATTCGGTACACTTTAAATTATCACAATTTAATGCTAGACTAATTTTAAATAAGTATAATCAACTCAGCACACTAAGCGGACCTAATTTATAAGAAATGTGGATTCCTTGTGTACGGAAGAAGAGCCACGTGCGAGAAGGTCTTGAGCAAAATTCACAGATAAAAAACACGTGTGAACTGGTGAGCCGCCCGGAAGAGGTTGAATGTGGGTCGCAGGTCATCAAAAGCCCAAGATGCGATCCCGTTGTCGGGTAAGTATTTCCGGTGACCCATCGGTAATTGAGGCGCCCAGAACTTGGCGCCTCATGTGTGGGTGGGTCATCGGAAGCGGCCGGCGGAGCAATCCGGTTTTACCGAATTGTTTCGAATACACTAGAAAGGTCCGAAATACCATGAAGCGTGGAGATCTGATGGAAAATCGATATTGAATTTTCGGGGGCAAAATAATAACATCCCCGATCGGGAACGTAACTAGTGATGAGAATTATAAAAATAAGAAAAAAAGAAATTTAGGGGCCATTACAATCCTTTCTCAAAAAAGCTTAAATATTCAGAAGAACAGTATTTTAAAGAATTGTTTTATATTTCCGACAATGGCGATTGCTCAATCAACCTTCAAAATATGAACATTGTTTGATGCTCATTAGGACGCGCTCCTGAAGAAGTGGTATCGCAAATACTTGCCTTTCACCACCCCCGGAAACTTTAATTGCAATCGTGTTTATGTCCTGTATTAACACCGTAATACTTGATGTAGTTTTTGCTTGATGAAGTTCCCACATTCTGAACGTAGCTGAATTGGCAAGGCTTTCAACGATTACAGTTCTTTTATGCCAAATTCTACCTCCGATAGCTGTACTTATTCCACAATCAATAATTTCAGTTATTTTCATAATTTGGTTGTTACGTAACAAAACGAATCGTCGAGAGTTTCTGTGCAGAGTAAAAATCCTCTGTATTGAATATTTTTATACGAGCACCACGTCCTTTCTTATGGATTACTCCTTCTGGACTTATTCGTGCCTCTCAGTCTACAATTAATTGCTCATACAGACGATGACGTACTCGTACTCTCGCATTTTGAGGTGCACGTAGAAGTCGTTTGATTTTTTCGAGTAAATTTTCGAATGGAAAAGCTGTCATTTTACTCGAACTCCAGCCTATATTTCTTATATCATCAGCTGCATGGATAACACTATGGGTATTTACAGTAGCCGAAGACTGGTCGTAGAGACGTATGGAATAGATGAAAGTGCATATATAACAATTTCCGGCCAATTGACGATGGCTTTGTGCTGGCCCTTTACACCACAGCACTCGTCAGGCAATCCTAAAGAATAAAAATCACTAATACTTGTCAGCATTCAAGGATTATTTTCCGATGGAAATCTGGGATCCATAGGAATATCATAATCTTCACTTCCCAGTGAAATCTGGGATCGTGACTGTTCTAATCTCCTAGAAACCTCCGATTTTACTGCATAACCCATCCGGAACCCATATCTATTCGAGAACCAATATTCCAAGAATTTGGACATTGTGCTCAGAAATCCTAAATGCATAAAATCTAGTATAAAAGCTTTAACGTGTCTTTATCTGGAGCAATGCATATTACATGGAACCCAGCATGGCCCAGACAACCTTTCAATGAACCGGATGTGGATCTGACCCTCTACGGGTCAAACCAATAACTTCCCGATCGTTGCACTGTATATGTTATATCCACAATTTCGGTTCATGTCTCAAATTATGGACTTTTTAAAGTTTCCAAAATTTTTCAATATTAAAAAAATTATAATTCTTAATATGTAGTAGTTAGATAAACAATTAACTATGGGTGTTGGCAAAAAAGTCATGCTACGCCAAATGTGTATTTTTACGTGTGGAACGACTTGCATTACATCCTTTGTTTCGTATCTCGAACCGTTCTTGCGATAGAGCGTTCTAAACAATCAAATTTGTTAATAACTGTTAATATCTTTTGGTGTATTGTCATCTTCTGCTCCACGGGATTCATGGAACTCTTGACATGTCACTAAATGGTCGCTATCGCTGTCTGCCTGACTTTCTGTTTGGCTTTTTTCATCTTCACTGGCATTGATACGAATTGAATGGTCATGACGAGAGTTTCCGCATTGAATTGTTGGTTGGTCTATTTTATATACAGTCCAGTCTTCGTACAAGAGACTAAATGGCGGGTAGGAGAGTGAAATTCCAGCAAAACGTTTTCCCCCACTTTTCCTTCGCTCGGACGGCAAATTGTTTTCAATTCACAATCACGATACAAGCGACTACAGCCGAATCCGATTTACCCTCGTATTTGATTACACACTTTTCATTGTGACGTACGCGTTTTCAATCACGAGTGATTATTTTGCTACAAAACATAATTGGTGAATGCAAAGCGTAAGTATAGGAATGAATATATAATTGAGCTATATTTTATCGGAAACTTCACTCTATGGTAAAACACGGTGGAAAACGAATGAATAACTTTATTTCCATAAATTGCTCAATCCTTTCTTCTGAAAAACCGGTGCTCCATACAATATTATTAAGGTAGTTTCTAAGCCTCGTCACTCACGTTCTACATATTGTTTTTTTGTGTCCATTGCAAAGAGCAACCTTTTGCACGTCTGCTCAAATGTTTTGAGAATTTTTTGCTTACTAATTAAAAAGATATCAGTATATAAAGACGTACATGATTCGGCGGGAGCGGAGCAAAAATATCGATTTTTCACCGGAAGTTATTTGTCTATGAAAAAGTTTGACGTTTGACCTGCGAAAAAAATAGACTACTAGGCAGGACAATCTTTTATCTACATTTCATTGAAGAATTGACTCAATTTGCCTAGGAATTAGTAATGAAAAACGTTCACGGATGTGAATCGCTTTTTGACTAATTGTGGCTTGCCCAAGAAATGGCGCCCCACTGGAAATTTCCCCGCGAATTTAAAAAGTGGGATGGTGGCTCGCAATTGCCAAAATAGTGCGAGTTGTAGGATACGAAGTTTGAGGCAATAACGAGGTGGCACGGTTGTAACTATCCAGCTTTTTTCTACGTCGTTTGCGCTGGGATTTTTTAATGTTCCATTTAATTGAAATTTCTCCGCGTGTTCCGCCATTGTTGACATTATGTATTCATAAACATCGCGATATTCGAACGTTATGTTGATTGGCCTAGTGACAACTAGTATTTTCAAAATACTTTCCATATAAACAAATCATAATAAAAAGATTTTGAATAAGAGCGCAAATGTATCGTTACATATTTTTTTCAATTAATTTCATTGTTCAAAAACGTATTTCGCAGCAAGAAAAATTTTTTAAATCATGAATCCGAGTTGAGGCCTACTTCCAGAACGAGGCGCAGAAACTACTTTAAGTAAGACGAAAAGGCACGGTAAATTATATCAAAACGAATGCCAATCTTTGTTATTTCTCTCCAAGTTTCCACAGAATGTAGAAGTTATTAATCTTCATTTAAAGCGACGATATCGTGAAATATAGTATTATTGATATAAACGCATTCTAGGATGATTTTTAACCTCCCGATCTTAGGGAAGTTATTGGTATGGGTCGGAAAGTCGAAACTGGAAATTTCACATGATCTACACGTTTCATGACGCCCAGAAACGTTTCCAACCGTTTTGAGCAAGATGTTTGTCTGTGTGTGTGTGTGTGTGCGTATGTGAGCAAAATTTTGTCGAACGATTTCTCCTAGACAAATTAGGCGATTTGGTTTTTTTTATAATTATTGGATAGCTTTCCGCCTAACTCAACCCTGATTAGATTTTGAACATAATCGACCCAGCGGTTCTATAGTTATTAACAAATGAATTGTTTACATCGCTGCATTGTGAGAACCATTAAAGATACGCAGAAAATTATCCAATCAAATTTGTCCCATACACAAAAATACATATTTCATATTCGATAACTTTTTGTGTTGACACCGATAGTTCATTATTATTAACAAATTCAATTGTTCAGATGGTTCTATTGTAAGAACGGTTAGAGATACGAAAGAATGTGTTCAATGGAAGTTGTTTTTTTTTATTTAATGTCGCTATATTTATGCTCTCTACCGAATTGCTAATCAGCGACGGAGGTCTACGATGTGTTTGTAAACAAAGCGCTTATAAATAAATTACATTGGTGCTCGTATCAATCAGCACGGCTAGGATTCGAACTCAGGACCTCCGAGTTACGAATCCATCGCCGTAACCAACCGAGCCATCGCAAGCTTGACTTGACTTGAAAATTGTTTATTAACATTTGTCATATATACATACTATATACAGTATTAATATCTTAAGTGCTACGGTCTAGATCACCAGCCGTTGGCTTTATATCTATTTTGAACGAAGTGTAACCTAATTTTTCATTATTACAGATATTTGTGATTATTTACATGATGACTCGATATAAGGAAAAATGACTTCTAAAAAACCTTATAAGTAATGGGTGCATGAGGGGCGGGAGAGAAAGGGATATATGGAAAGGTGGGACAAAACAGGTGGTCAGCGGGACCAACTGGATTTCATGTCAATATTGATGTTTTGGAGCTGGGGATTAGGATGGGATTGTAGCTTAAATTTAAATGTCTCATTGATTCTATAGATGAATTCACCTATGGTTGCCATGCCGAGCGTTTCGTGTATCTCCACAATAGTGGTTCTTCTTTTAAAATTTCCTATTATTCGTAGGAATTTATTTTGAATCACTTGACGATGATTCAAGTGGATTTTCGCTGCATTGTGCCAGGCGGGACAACCATAGGTGGTTATAGGTCTGATCAGTCCTTTGTACAACGTGAATTTTACGGATTGGCCAAGCGCGGATTTTAGCAGATTATATAATCTTACGAGAATAATTTTTGTTTTCAGCTTAACTTCATCTATGTGTTTTTTCCACAGGAGTTTGGAATCAATATGTAAACCTAAGTATTTAACAGAGTTTACAGGAGTGATTTTATCGCTACGAATAGTCAAGGTGTGAATGGCCTTGGAGCTAGTAAATAAGATTGCTTCTGTTTTGGCAGTGTTTACTTCAATTTTCCATTTCATGCGCTCACTGATTGTAAGAGCAGCTGCGTTTTCGACTTTTCTAACAGCTTTATTTATCGATTTGCTAGCTGAGTACAGAGCGATGTCATCAGCATATGCAGCGATAGATACATTTCTAGGAATTCTGCTAAAAACAGAAGTAATTTACAGGTTAAACAGTACGGGGGAGAGGATAGACCCTTGTGGGACCCCCGCGACTATTTCAATTTTATCCGAAAGCGAAGTTTCGACTCGAACTCGAATATATCTATTTGAAAGATATGATAGTAAAATTTTACATAAATACTTAGGTAGATTTAAGCTGTCGAGTTTATAAATAAGGCCTGTGGGCCAAACAGAATCAAAGGCCTTCTCGCTGTCCAGGAGAAGAAGAACGGTATCTTCTTTCCGATCTTTCGCGGATTTTATGTCGTTTGTAATTCTGACCAGCTGGTGGCAGGTCGAGTATTCTGAGCGGAATCCAAATTGATTTTCAGGCATTAGTTGTAACTCTTCTATAGGTTTTTTGAGACGAGCTAAAATTATTCGCTCAAAAAGTTTGGCCAATACTGGCAAAAGGCTCATCGGCCTGTAGCTCACCGGATACGAGGGGGGCTTGCCAGGCTTGAGAATCGGTATGACCACCGCTCCTTTCCAGAGTTCCGGGAAATATTGTTTGAGGAGGCATGCATTATATATCTTTGTTAGTAGGCTTATTGCTTTGATCGGGAGGTTTTTTAGTGCTATGTTGGGAATGTTATCCACACCCGGGTCAGATTTATTTTTTAGTTTTTTGATAGCGGAAGTGATTTCACGGGGATTCGTGAGGAATTTTATGGGAGTTTCGATAGGGGCTTTGAGGATAGTTTTTCTCACATGACCTGTGACTTGTTGTTCAAAGGATTTGTTGCCTCGGGAGGCCGATATTTCGTGTATTTGTGCGTAGTGTATGCAGAATGTATTTGCCTTGTCGTGGTCTTCTGTGTGGAGTGTGTTGTTTGACTTTAGTGTGGGGATTTTTCTTTTACCGAGGTGCCTTTTTTTTAAATAGGTACCTCACTAGGTTTGTATCTATTGAGACATCCGGTGGATTGTAGATCGAGTAGATCTTCGTTTTTTTATTGTTTACTTGGACCTCTACTCCCACGTATTCGGTGAGCGACAGGACATCATGGGGAAGAGTTCTATGTGACAAGCTCTTGTGGATCGCTACCGCAACACCACCACCTGCTTTGGCCGTGCTGTCTTCCCTGATCAGCGAGAAGTCTGGAAAGTTGATTTTCTTCGTTCTGCTCTTTCGTTTAGTCTCTGAAATCAGACAAATTTTAATGTTATTATTTTTGACGATGTGTAATAACTCGTCCAGATTGGGCTTGAGCGCAAAAATATTCATTGCTAATCTGTTGGTTGTGTTTGCGGTGGAATCGTAGGTGTGTCTGAACAGGGTGAGAACAGGTGAACATAGGATGCGATGATTGTGATCCTATCAATTGGTGTAAGAGCTGTTTGGAGTTTAGAGCTCATCTCTTTAAGCTCTGAAAGGATTTCGGGAATTCTAAGGGTTTTTAGCTCGTCAAGGACTTGCTTCGCTGTAATTATATAGTTTTTAGTGCTACTTAAATAAGATTCCGGAACAAGTGTTTCCATTGGGATGGTCCTAGGTTCAGCAGTGGGTGCGGCAACATTCCTTCTCGAGGTTTCCACCGATGGGAAGGACGAAGCGTAAGTGGGGCTAGACAGGTTGGTGGTAGAAGTCGCAGTTGGTTCCAGGACTGCAGGAGACTGGAGGAAGTGGATGTTCCTTTCCAGATTCTGGATCGTGGCTGAGTGAGGTGTAGCGGGCAAATCGATTGGTTCAAGGCTGGGTCTGGCGGACTGAGCTCGTTTTGGTTGAGTTTCCATGTCTGTTTGGTGCATGGAACACTCTCTATAGCTGGCTGTGTGGGCGAGTCCGCAGTTCGCACACTTCAGGGTTTTGGAAGTGCAGGCTTTTACGCCATGGTTTCACGCACACTTGACGCATCTCAGGCTCAGGTTGCAATGTTGGCTTGCGTGGCCAAATCTCTGGCACCTGAAGCATTGGGTAGGTTTCTGGGATTTAACATATTTTTCTTTCGTAACGGCTTTTTTCGTTTTTTTTGGGTCTTCCATCGGAGGACTCATTTTGGCTTTCCTTTTTGGAGCCAAGGGAATTTTGAGCTTTTTCAAGTTTGACACTTTTGTGCCAAAACTTTTACTCGATTTAGAATTTCACTGTACGTTAGAAATTTAAATTTCGCAGAGAGCGGTAGACATGCGTCCGCACGACACCGACTCAAAACAAATACTGACGTGCCATCGTAGGCCTCAAGTATACGATCGCCTACATATTCCATAACATTATTTTGCTGAAACCGATAGTTCATTGTTGTTAACAAATTCAATTATTTATATCGCTATATCGCAAGAGCGGATAGAGATACGAAAGAATATGTCAAATGAAAGTTGTTCCACACGTAAAAAAAAACATTTGATATTTTATGACTTATTTCCTAACACCCATAGTTAATTGTTATTACCTTCCCGATCTAGGGCAGTTATTGTAAAGGCCCCGAAAATGAAAAGTGCCAGATCGATAAAATTTTCACGTTTCTCGACGTTTTGCATCATCCTGAAGTGATTTCAGATAAGTGTTTGTATGAGTGTAAACAAAAAAATTTGTTTAACGTTTACGGCGGAACCACTCGAGGGATTCCCTTTTTTTTTGATTGACGCGTTTCAGTGGTTTCCAGGTCTGAAAGGTGTGATTCTTTCCACAAATTATCCGTTCACTTGCTGTCAACAAATTGAATTGTTTATATCGCTCTATCGCAAAAACGATTTTGTGGTAAATGGAAGTTGTTCTCCGCCAATAAATACACATTTGATGTTTTATGACTTTTTTTGCCAACACCCATAGTTAATTGCTATTAACAAAAAGGATTGTTTATAGCGCTCTATGGGAAGAATGTTTAGAGATACGGAACAAAGTGTCCAATGAAAGTCATTTCACACATAAAAATGCACATTTGATGTTTTATGGCTTTTTTGCCAACAACCATCGTTAATTGTTATTAACAAAATGGATTGTTTATATCGCCCTGTCCTGAGAACGATTAAAGATACGAAACAGAGTGTCCAATGAAAGTCGTTCCACACATAAAAATGCACATTTGATGTTTAATGACTTTTTTTGCCAACACCCATAGTTAATTGTTATTAACAAATTGAATGGTTTATGTCGCTCTATCGTAACGATAATTAGAGATACGAAATGAGGTGTTAAATGAAAGTTGTTCGATATGTAAAAGTACACGTTTGATTTTGTGACTTTTTATGCTAAGCCTCATAATTTTTCACAAATTGAATTGCTTATGTAACTCTATCGCAAGAAAGGATATATTTTTGGAAAATCTCTTTTCCAAATTTTCTCTTTTCTATATTTTAAGAATTATAAAATTTCACATATTTGGTAATTCTGAAAAGTTTAAAACGTTCACAATTTGAGACACAAACCGAAATTTTGTACATATACGGGGGAACGATCGGGAAGTTATTGGTTCGACCCGTAGACGGTCAAACCCACATCCTGTTTCTTTGTTATTGTTGCTCTAAAGAACGTGAACGTTAAAGAAAGTGAGACAAAAAGATTTTGGATGCATTTCTTTAACAAATGTCTCAGGCGGTTCAAGTTCCTCAAGACCTGTAACCATTTGATGCGAGAAATATCTTGCACTCTTTATTCTATTGGTCAGAATAAATTTCTCTTTTTCCAACATTTATCATCTATTTTTTCTGAATTACCCTTGAATTTTATAACCTCTAATACGGTCTCCCTTGTACGGCGAGGGGAAGAAGGAATCGGCCTGAGGTAGAGAGTGGGGGAAGGGATCGATAGAGATTAGGGGAAATTTCCCTGTCCATAATTCTTTTGTACGAAAACTGAACTGTAATAACAACAAAGTCATGACCAACATTCATCACATCCTCATGATAATTGTCTGCATCTGAATCAGGTCATTCTGCATACTTGAATTGTATTTGAACCATCTCACGACGATATTTCAAGCGAGCACGATTTACGGGTTCACATCATTGTTTCATATCGTTTTTGTTTCCTTTCATCACTCATTTTTTCTTATAATTAGTGAGTACTTGGAGTAAACAGTTGTGACAGTGTTACTGAAACTTGATGTAAAAATTTCACTTTTGTGTGCTGACTCTGTCAATAGCTGAAATTAAAGATCAATGATAATATCAAGTCTGACTGTGGCCAACCACTGCCTAACAGGGGCATGTACAGGCAAGGCTCGCATGTCTTCGATGTTCAACCTGGTTTTCATCTAACGCAGCATGGCAGATGCTTCCTCGCGAATCTAACCCATATTTTTACCTAATATTAGGAGTATTCAGTATGATTGTTTTCGTTGCGAAGTATCCTATCAAGTTCTTGCTTATATACTTCAGCAGCAGCAACATCTGATTCAAATTTTTCCCCACTAATTCAACATTTCTAGTGCCATGATGAATCATCCATTTCTTCAACCACTCAGCACTACCCTCAGAATTTTTGCGCCTCCCACTATTTCCGAAAAATTTAATCTCCGTACTTTCAACACTGATCCATTAATCGGCAATGCTGCAACACTATCATCGCGGAACCAGACCCAAGTAGCATCATCAACTTCACGATAACCTGTGTCTTTTTTCTAGACACCAGAAATTTTTCTCGTAATTTCATATTTTCGGATTCTTTGTTCAATTTCAGCTTCTACTTTCACTTTTTCGTGTAAAGAACACGATATGAGTTTTCTTATTTTTTATCGACGACTTCCTGACTTTAATGGTTATGCTGATCGCAAAACTTCGACAGCCGAGCGAATCAGAGGGCATTGTTGACGTGCATTCGAGCAAGAGAAATGACGGACGTGTTGGAGACAGAGAGATTATTCTCTATTGAGTAGTGGAATAAAAAAAAATCTCGTCGAAACTTGAGAACTGGATACGATATGGATGTTCTATTGTTATTCCAATATTCGCAAAACGGTCGCCAATCTAGGTCAGTCCCAATCAGTGGCTAGCGGAGGAAGGGGAGGGGGCGAGGTCACTGGGGCCATTGCTCCGGCGACCAAAGGATTCGGGGGCGCAGTGGCGGGAGGAGAAATTTTTTCGTATGATAAGAGGAGAACGACTGAGGGTTGAAGCAGGATTGGAAATTTTCAAATGGCAAAAATGTGTTTTACAATTGTTTTCTCTGTCTTATTTTGAAGAACCTCCTACAGTCGAAAATCTTTCTGTTTCAAACTTTATGGATCAGTTCGGATTTTTGCTGTCTCGAGTGAAAGACTTTTAACATGAATTTTGACTCAGTCATCGCCATAGACGCTGACCGGAATTCTCGATCACGAATTGGGATCCCTATGTCTGTGTGTCTCTTTGTTAAATTAACACTTTATCTTCTAAAAAGTGCAGTTGTCATCCAGCTCTGGTTTATGTGATCGACAACCCATTCCTGGATGCTTCGCTTCACCGCTTGTCTCGGTAGTCCTACAGCAAGCCGAGGGAAATGTTCGTTCCCCTCTGCCCGCCTCCTGACTAGTTCGTCAGCTTTTTCGTTGCCCGGTATATCGAAATGGCCCAGCACCTAAATCAGTCTGACCTTGTTCTTGCCAGTCAGCACGTTCAGTGCGTTTCTGCATAGTCTTATAATCGCCGATTTAATGTGTGGATTCTCAAGCGCTTTTAGAGCTGCCTGACTGTCCGAACATATGGCGATTATTTTCTTAGTATAACCCCGCTGTATGTCAGCTCTCACACAGCCGAGGATCGCAACTACCTCCGCCTGAAACACAGTGCAGTGGTCTTCCAGGCGGAAGCTGAATTCCACTTTGGAACCCTTCAGATGTAATCCAGCCCCCGATCAGTTCCCAACCATGGAGAAGTTCGGATTCCTTCTCACGCCGAGTCCTGTCCGGGTATATCACCTCATAGTTCTCCCATGTGGGGATAGTTAATCCATTAAAGTCCTGGGCATCATTGACGCCCGGGGCTATGTGCTCTAGAAGTTTCATCACCTCGGTGTGTCCCTTCTCATATCTGTTCCCTCTCCAATTTCCCATCAGCTGTAACCGGTGGGCTGCTGACATCGCCGCCGACCTAACCTCCACCTGAATGGAGGGTAGTCCCAGCAGTGTCTCCTGCGCTTCAGTTGGAGTGGTTCTCAAGACCCCTGTAATGGACCTGAGTGCCATAGCCCTCACGTGGTTACGCTCCGAGCCCGCCGTCTGTTGCGTGGCCCTCCTCCACCACATAATAACTCCCTGCTTCAGTGCCGCCAAAAGTACTGACGAATAAATCCACTTCATCATGCCAGGTCTTAATCACCAAGTTTGGTTGCAAATTCCTTTGGTTGCCCATAAGTATCTACATGCCTTGCTACGGGCGTATTTTAGATGTGCTGCCCAGCTCAGTTTTGAGTTTAGGAATATCCCCAGATGCTTTACAGAGAGGGTCGTAATCAGTTCCTTTCCAAGATACCTGGGGTTCCTCTAGCCCTCCAGTTTCCTTTTTCGCGTAAAGAGAACTAATTGCATCTTGTCCCGGTGGAGAGACCGCCCTGTCTCTTCATACTATTGCTTCATTACACTCAGTTCGGTCATAATCAAAGACCGGACTGTGTTCGCATAATCGGTCGAGATTGAAACAACCAAGTCATTTGCGTACGCCTGAGCATAGAAACCCTCCTCATGTAGTCTGCATAGAAGGCTATCCACGACCAGATTCCATGACAATGGTGACAGGAGTCCGCCCCGCGGGCAGCCTCTGGTTATCGGCGCTCCCATACCAAAGTCTCCCTGGATCTGAGCATAGCGCCGATCCATTGCCTAGTGGGTGTCATCAATGCCGTGATATTGGGCACCCTCATCAATTCATCTTATCGAGTCCAATTGAATGCTCCCTCGATATCCATGAAAAGGCCGCCCGTTATCAGGCCCCTCGCCATGGCATCTTCTATTCTACCCACTAGGTGATGTGGAGCCGTGTCGACTGATTTCCCAGATTAATAAGCAAATTGGTGGTGGTGCCATGGTCTCTGAACTAGTGCATTATCCCGTATATAACTCTCCATAAGTCTCTCCAAAGTTTTCAAGAGGAAGGACGTGAGATATATAGGGCGATAGAATCCCGGTTTCATGTAATCACCACGTCCCGGTTTTGGTATGAACACGACCTTGGTTTCTCGCCACAAGGTCGGAACGTACCTTATGGCAATGCATGCACGAAAAACCTTAATCAGTGGTCTCAGAATCTTTTCTTCCCGTTTTTGCAGGAATATCGGATAAATCCCATCTACGTCCTTACTTTTAAAGGGTTGAAAGCCTCTGATGGCCCACTTAGCCCTTGCCGGTGTCACAATCTTAGAGGCAGTGACCCAGTCTCTAGGTAGGGACAGAACGCAATGAATATGGTTACCTTCTTCATGACAGATGTGGCCCGGAAAATGCTTATCCATTAGCTCCGCTAGCTCCTCCTCCCATGACTGGGTAAATGAGCCGTCGTCTCTTTTGAAGGAGACAGTGGAGGTCAAACCATCCCTAGAGAGGAGTTTACAAAGTCGTGCCGTTTCCCGTCTAGTAGACAACTCATCCAGAAATTTAAGCCACGATTTTTTCCGCGCTCCTCTGACCACGGCTCGATACCGTATTTGAGCCTGTTTCGCTAACTCAAGATCTCAGCATGTCTTCATGTTTCGCGCCCGATTCTGAGTTCGTCTGGCATGTTGACGTAATTTGGCCAGCTCTTCGCTCCACCAAAAAACATCACTATTCCCCCGTCTTTTGACTGGGCAGTTCCTATGGTAGGGCTCAGCCATCGAGCTCGTCAGTATGCCAACGGCCAGTTCGATTTCCGACGGACAACCGTATCGTGTAAGGAAGTCAACAAGAGCGAGATCCAAGTCCTCCAGATATGAGTCCCAGTTCGTCGACCTAGAATTCCAGCATTCCTGGGGTCCCCTCCCCATCACCCTTCCCTCAATGCTGAACATAATATATCTATGATCCGAAAGAGAGGGATCATGAGATACATGCCAGTCTATAACATTCCCGCTCAAGTGTCTACTGCTCAAGGTTAAATCAATTATCCCATCCCTCACTACATTAACAAAAGTTGGTGACGTACCTCTTTGTTTGATGTCTAGAGTCGTTCTCATAGAATGTTCCAAAACTCATTGGCCTCTCGAGTTGATGTCCGTGCTGCTCCACACCATATGGTGTGCATTAGCGTCACAGCTAATAATTAGCCCCCAGTTTCTACTTTCACATTCTCTGATCAACCGATCAAAGCTCTCCGAAGGCGGTGGGTCCGGAGCATCGGAAGGCATGTGCGCCGATGACACCACGATTGTTCTTCTCGTACGCCCCCACCAAATAAATAGGCATTGATTTTTAATTTAAATAGTAAATTTTTCCTTTTTAAATAATTACATTTGTAATTTTAAATTTCGCATTCTGAATTTGAAAGAATTTATTAATATTAGATGTTTGGTATTTAAATTAATAAATTTTAAATTTTCTGGTTGTCATTTTTTTTCCATTCTTACATGTTCACTTCTGCAATTTACGATTGTCCAATTATTTTACTTCGAATTTGTTCTATTTCAAGTTTTACTCACAAGAAACAAAGTTATATTTTTGCACTGACCGCCACGACGCCATATTGTGCCAATACCGGGACATTCGGCTGTGCCGATGCTGGGAAATTCGCTTTTTTATGCCGATACTGGAGCATTCGACTATTTGGTTTATTCACGCCTTTATTAATCATCTGAGACTAATGTCACACAAAGTCGAATGTTTTTAGGTTTCCGATATCACATATATTATGTAAAAATCGAACACTCGATGATTTTCATATAGTATTGTGGACCTCGTGGCGAAATGGACCGGAGGTCAAAATGGACTCCGGGTCTAGTTTTACTCGTGGGACTCCGGATCCATTTTAGCTCCAGGTCCTTTTTGAGCCCAGGTTCATTTCGCCCCGAGGTCCAATTTGCCCAAAAATCCATTGGGACCCCCAGTTCATTTTCACCCAAGGTCCATTTTGATCCCAGGTCCATTTCGCCACGAGGTTGATTTGGCCCCCAGATCAATTCTGACCCCATACCCATGTTGACCCCATAAACATTTTGATCCTAGGTCCATTTTAAATCCCGTTATCATACCTGGAGCAATCTTCTCGAAATACCTGGGGAAAATCGTCCATTTCACCACGAGATCCATTTTGCCCCTAGATCCATTTTGACCCAGGTCCATTTCGAGCTAAGGTCCGTTTTGACCCCAGGTCAAACGACCTGACGAACACGGCGTCGAACTACGTGGGGGATGACCCTATCAAATTACCCGGCATCAGAACAAAAATTCAGATACTTAGTTATCAAGTTATTGTAAGCAACTGAAAATGAATAAGATATTCAGCAAATGTCTAAGATTAAGACAAAAAAAGTAACGTAAAAGTGAGGACAAAAATATCTTAAAACTAAGGATAAAACTGTCTTACTTTCAGACACTTTTCTTTTGCAGTGCAACATCCCGCTCATCAGGCATTCCAAAAAAATTCTCGCCCTGTCGGGCATTTGAACTTAGGAACCCAAGCGCCAGCGCTAAGACTGCGCGCTTAGTCTACTCGGCTATTATAATGTCGGTATATAGCGATCCAAACAATTCAATTTGTTAATAACTAAAAAACCGCCGTGTCGAGTATGTTCAAAATCTAATCAGGTCTAAGGTAGGCGGGAATGAATATATAAGTTAAAAAAAACACACACCCACGCACGCACCCATATACATACATGAATACATATATACATACATGCATATATTTGTCTATTGGTTATTATGAGAACATTTTTTTTTATCTATGGTATTTTTTGAGTACATTTGGCTGTTTCGGGGATAGTCCTCATAATTTTTTACACCAAATGGATACTTTGGGGGCCCTCCTCAAAGTTTACGTGATTCATCTATTGTATTTTTCGAGGACATGGCGATATGGTAGTTATCATCTATTTTATGTATGGCATTTGTCAATTGACCTTATGATTAGTATCTTAGTCAGTGATTGCTGTGATAATGCTAAATTCAATTCTCAGAATTCGATTCTAAATTGATCGAGATGTATTACCGAGTATCTTATTCAGTGATTGCTGCTGTAACGTTAAATTCAATTCTCAGAATTCGATTCTAAATTGATCGAGATGTATTACCGAGGCCATTTTTCAAGAACCGCCTATGGCATCTTGGTTCAATGAGGGTGAAAACTTATAGGAACAGATCGGTTCCAGATTCGACTTTGTTTTTGACCCGCGATTATTGAAAAACGCCACAGATAATTCTCTATAAGCCATCTCATTAAATGCGAAACATTTGAAATTGTAGTCCTGTTCTTCAATGGGGATAAAACCAAAAAATGTCTGCAAAAATCCCTGAAAGGAGAATGAATCTCTTTAGGGAATTGGCATAATTAATGCGTGATATGTTATGAGAACATATATAATATATGAGGACATATAAATTCTATCATAAGAATACTGCGGGGACACTGTCAAATGCTTCTTATGTATGATACAGAGATACTGCCAAAAGCTCAAGTATAATATACGTGTTATGGATGCGAGCGGTTGATGGGTTCTTCTCAGCGTTTGGATTACCCACATGGTTAACCAAAGATAATCTTTATTAAAAATCTAAATTCAACGATAATTAAATAAACTACAGGTCTGATTGATATGGAAAGTATCAGGAGAACATAACTGTCAAAAGTTGTCTAATTAAAAGGCCTCGAAATATTCCAGAGCTGAGTATTGAAACTACTCAGCTCTGAGTGCAACAGTCCATACACCGTGTAGCGTGTGTACATTAGGGAATAATGTTACCCTTTTTTGGAGCGTAACATCCGGAATTAAAAAATGTTTCGTCGAAAATTATGAATCAATTGAGTGAAGATTTTTTACAATGTCCAGCAACCAGTCAAAACCATAAAAGGGAAGAGCAAAATGAAACTATGTGGGGAACGGAGAGGGCCCCTTTGATAGCCCTGCATATGGGAATGGTTACCTTACTTGGCTTGCTAAGTTGGAAAACTACTATTATTTCATAATCAAACCGATGCACCAAAAACCACCCCGAAAACCTTACGTCATTTTCATGAATTGAGGAAGAACACAGTACACGCGCAATACGACATTAATCATTTTCTGGGAAAGTGACATAGCCAGTTAACAACTCCAACAATGGATTAAGTACACGGTAAGAAAAAAAAAATTGTTAGACCCCTGGTGACTAATCTGAGAACGAAATTTCCGTGAGTCCGAAAGTTTGTCCCAGTGAGTATATAAAGTATCCCGATACAACAGAAAACTCCGCCCAAGGCGAATGAATTTCAGACTATAGGAGTCTAATTTTTGGGCTCATCGAGGACATCACCAGGGGTCTCATACTTATGTTTTTTTTCTTTCCGTGTAAAATGTCCTCGAAATATACACAAAAGGACGGTAACTTTGGAGACAATTGCCTCGTCTATCACTTCATAACTCCATGTCCTCGAAAAATACAATATATGAATTACGTACACTTTGGGGACTGTATACCTTCTGTATAGAAAATTATGAGGACAGTCCCCAAAACAGCCAACTGTCCTCAAAAAATACAATATATAAATCAAAATGTCTTCGGAATAACCAATAGACGAATATATAAGATAGATATATACACATATTCATTTGCCTATTGGTGACTTTAAGGGTAGCAAAAAAAAATGACAACGTGTCCAGAGCCGTCAATGACAGTTGTTTTTACAGTGGTATATGGCTGTTTTGAGAACAGTGCTCAAAATTTTGTATGTCCAGGGTAGACGTTGGGGACAGTCTTCAAAGTTTAGGTAGCTAGTCCATCGAAATTAGAGAGTTGTCAACCGGCATCCTTCTTCCTCGTCGTCCCCCTCCCCCCGCCATTCATTGTCCTCGAAATCACCATCTCTCAATTGTATAGCTCCAGCATATTTTTTCTACCATTCCATGTTGATGGATCGCGATGAATATTCTCAATCATTCATGGACATCCTGAGTATTCGGGAATGAAGGTTGATTTCATGCCATTGCCGATTTAGGGGAAGTTCTTGTAATCACCCTGAAAATCAAAAGTGAAATTTTCACTTTTCACGATGTGTGACAACATATTCACAAGTTTTCTGAAACATGTTCGTATGTGTGTGTATCCGTCTGCGGTCATGAAAACTTTGTCGAACGTTTCCTGAAGATCCAATGGACCAATTTGGGTTTTTTTTTATCGATGCGTCTCCGTGGTGCCCAGGCCGGAAGAACTGTCAAAGTGAAATAACGATTATTTCTATTGTTATTAATAACTTCAATTGTTTATAACGCTATACCTCACGAAATATTATTAATACCCAAAAATGTGTTCAGTAAATGTTGTTCCTTATGAACAAATACATATTTTCTATTGTTTAACTTCCTTCGTATCGGTAACCGTTTCGGGGTTAGAGCATTATAAATAAGTGAAATCATTCAGAACGAGAAAAGTGAGAAATCGGAAAGCTAGTATGTAATCAATGGTTTTCCCTACATAAAAAAGATGTTTAATGTGAGACTTTTTTTCATATCTCAAACGGTCCAGGAGATGAAGGGTTGAATTTAACAAAGTGACCGTTTAGGAGATAAAGTATTAATATGACGAAAACACTCACACACACACACACACGCACAAAGGTCCTAGGTTCGCGTCCGGCCGCCGGAGAATATTATTCAAAAATATTTTCTCACGGATTCCGACCGATGCAGGAACGTTCCGTGTGTGCTATCGGCGGTACCCATAAAATGAGACCGCGCGGCCGAGCGGAAACCTAACCCGACGCAGGGGGGAAGGGTGCGTTCCATCATAGGCACCGGCCATCGTAGCACAGGGGTTTTTGGAGGTTTACCCTGTGTTTAGAAATAGGATGGCCTAAAATGGCGAAAGTCGGCCCCAACCACATGGGTGGGTGTCCGGTACGCCCCCGGAAGGAATACTTAAACGGCCGCTACCCGGGGCGGACAAATGACAGGGACGGAGATAAAACAAAACACACACATGCACACACACACAGGCAGACAAACATGGGGCAATTATAATTTTGGCCCGCAGAGGGCCAAACCCACATCCCATTTTTTTATTTTCGATTCGGAATTAGTCTTTTACGTATACCAGAATCCTGCCTTTGAGATTCTGAGCAAATGTCTGATTGTATGTGTGTGTGTGTGATTTTTTCAGAACCGGTGCCCGGTAAACGGCTCAATCGATTTGTTTCTCCGTTGAGACAAAATGACCTGCAGGGCAGAAGGGAGTATCAACCCAGAAAAACAATTCCTTCAATTGTTATTAACAATTGCAATAGTTTATAATGTTGTATTTCGAGACCGGTGATAGATACGAGAAAAAGTGGCAAACAAAAGTTGTTCCCCTCGTGAAACTGCATATATCATGTTTTATTACTTTTTTGGCTAGGCATCATATTTTACGAAATATCGATAAAAAATCGTAATAATCGACCAATAGTGGAATTTGCGTAGGTGATACACAACTTGACTTCATACATATACCGTCACACATACACATTATCGGGAAGTTATAGCTGCGACCCGTCGAGGGTCACACTGACATTGCATTTATTTCTGCGTATTTCAAGCATATTGTACCCCCATGGAAAAAAATATATGTCTGAAATATATGAGACGTATATGCCATATATCACAATATAATTCGCATATACAAGTCCGACAAAAAAGTTGTATATATTCCTCTATATGTATAAGATGTATACTGGAATATATCTCTTATATATGATGCATACATTTGTCATATATTTCTGCATATATATTTTCATGTACTAGTCAATGTATCCTCTCATACATACGTCATCCATGAACTCATGTGGGAGAAGTATATGATGATAGGTATATTTATTATATGTATGACATATATGGCAAAATATATTTTCTAGATATATGGGAATGTATAAAAGTGAATATATACTTCGTATACGATGGTATATAGGTGTGATATATTTTCCCGTATATGTTTTCATGTATGACTAAATACACCCCATAATATACAATCAATATACGTGAGCATATATGAGGCATATATAACAATATATGTCATCATGCATGACAAATTATATGTTAAGAATATATCAGAGCATGGATGAGAGCATATATGAAAACATATATGAGCACATATATAACAAGGGGTGCGGCTACTCAGGAGTTAAATCCGTCATACCTTCTGAATTATGATGATGATAACAATTCCCATTTGAAAATTGCCAACTTACAACTGCCAATTAAAAATTGCCAACTGAAAATGGCCAAATGGAAATTGCCAATTGGAAATTGCTAATCAAAAATGGCCAATTAAAAATTGCCAATCAAAAATCTCTAATTAAAAATTGTGAATTAGAAATTTCAAAGTAAAAATTGCCAATTGAAAATTGTGAATTAAAAATTCCCAACTGAAAATTGCCAATTAAAAACTGCTAATTAAAAATGGTCAATTAAAAATTGGCAATTAAAAAATTCAAAGGAAAAATTGCCAACTGAAAATTGCTAATCAACAATTGCCAGTTGAAAATTGCCAATTAAAAATTGCCAATTGAAAATTGCCAGTTAAAAATTGCCAATAAAAAATTGCCAATGAAAAAAGGCCAATTAAAAATTGCCAATTAAAAATTGCTAATTGAAAATCTCTAATTAAAGATTGCCAATTGCAAATTATCAATTGAAAATTCCCAGAGAAGATTTCCCAATTGAAAATCGCTCACTGACAGTTGCCAATTAAAAATTGCCAATTGAAAATTGCCAATAAAAAACTGCCAATTAAAAATTGCTAATTAAAAATGGTTAATTAAAAATTGCCAATTAAAAATCTTTAATTAAAAATTCTCAATTCAAAATTTCAAAGTAAATATTGCCAACTGAAAATTGCCAATTAGAAATTGCCAATTAGAAATTGCCAATTGAAAATTGCCAATTGAAAATTGCCAGTTAAAAATTGCCAATAAAAAATCTCTAATTAAAAATTGTGAATTAGAAATTTCAAAGTAACAATTGCCAATTGAAAATTGTGAATAAAAATTCCCAACTGAAAATTGCCAATTAAAAATTGCTAATTAAAAATGGTCAATTAAAAATGGTCAATTAAAAATGGTCAATTAAAAATTGGCAATTAAAAAATTCAAAGGAAAAATTGCCAACTGAAAATTGCGAATCAACAATTGCCAGTTGAAAATTGCCAATTAAAAATTGCCAATTGAAAATTGCCAGTTAAAAATTGCCAATAAAAAGTTGCCAATGAAAAAAGGCCAATTAAAAATTTCCAATTAAAAATTGCCAATTGAAAATCTCTAATTAAAGATTGCCAATTGCAAATTGTCAATTGAAAATTCCCAGAGAAGATTTCCCAATTGAAAATCGCTCACTGACAGTTGCCAATTAAAAATTGCCAATTGAAATTTGCCAATAAAAAACTGCCAATTAATTGCTAATTAAAAATGGTTAATTAAAAATTGCCAATTAAAAATCTTTAATTAAAAATTCTCAATTCAAAATTTCAAAGTAAATATTGCCAACTGAAAATTGCTAATTAGAAATGGCCAATTAAAAATTGCCAATTGAAAATTGCCAATTGAAAATTGCCAATTGAAAATTGCCAATTGAAAATTGCCAATTGAAAATTGCCAATTGAAAATTGCCAATTGAAAATTGCCAATTGAAAATTGACAATTAAAAATTGACAATTCAAAATTGACAATTGAAAATGGACAATTGAAAATGGACAATTGAAAATGGACAATTGAAAATGGACAATTGAAAATTGACAATTGAAAATTGACAATTGAAAATTGACAATTGAAAATTGACAATTGAAAATTGACAATTGAAAATTGACAATTGAAAATTGACAATTGAAAATTGACAATTGAAAATTGACAATTGAAAATTGACAATTGAAAATTGACAATTGAAAATTGACAATTGAAAATTGACAATTGAAAATTGACAATTGAAAATTGACAATTGAAAATTGACAATTGAAAATTGACAATTGAAAATTGACAATTGAAAATTGACAATTGAAAATTGACAATTGAAAATTGACAATTGAAAATTGACAATTGAAAATTGACAATTGAAAATTGACAATTGCAAATTGACAATTGAAAATTGACAATTGAAAAATTCAAAGTAAAAATTGCCAATTAAAAATTGCCAATTGAAAATCTCTAATTAAAAATTGCCAATTGCAAATTGTCAATTGAAAATTCCCAGAGAAGATTTCCCAATTGAAAATCGCTCAATGACAGTTGCCAATTAAAAATTGCCAATAAAAAACTGCCTATTAAAAATTTCTAATTAAAAATTGTCAATTAAAAATTTCAAAGTAAATATTGCCAACTGAAAATTGCCAATTAGAAATTGCCAATTGAAAATTGCCAATTGAAAATGGCCAATTGAAAATGGCCAATTGAAAATTGACAATTGAAAATTGACAATTGAAAATTGACAATTGACAATTGACAATTGACAATTGAAAATTGACAATTGAGAATTGCCAATTGAAAATTGACAATTGAAAATTGACCATTGAAAATTGACAATTGAAAATTGACATTTGGAAATTGACAATTGAAAATTGACAATTGAAAATTGACAATTGAAAATTGGCAATTGAAAATGGACAATTGAAAATTGACAATTGAAAATTGAAAATTGACAATTGAAAATTGACAATTGAAAATTGACAATGGAAAATTGACAATTGAAAATTGACAATTGAAAATTGACAATTGAAAATTGACAATTGAAAATTGACAATTGAAAATTGACAATTGAAAATTGACAATTGAAAATTGACAATTGAAAATTGACAATTGAAAATTGACAATTGAAAATTGACAATTGAAAATGGACAATTGAAAATTGACAATTGAAAATTGAGGATTGAAAATTGACAATTGAAAATTGACGATTGAAAATTGACAGTTGAAAATTGACAGTTGAAAATTGACAGT
The DNA here is from genome assembly GCA_026005395.1 of Asobara japonica. Taxonomy (NCBI): domain Eukaryota; kingdom Metazoa; phylum Arthropoda; class Insecta; order Hymenoptera; family Braconidae; genus Asobara; species Asobara japonica. The sequence continues at coordinate 279,290 of BQMI01000439.1, forward strand.
TGAAAATTGACAGTTGAAAATTGACAATTGAAAATTGACAATTGAAAATGGACAATTGAAAATTGACAATTGAAAATGGACAATTGAAAATTGACAATTGAAAATTGACAATTGAAAATTGACAATTGAAAATTGACAATTGAACATTGACAATTGAAAATTGACAATTGAAAATTGACAATTGAAAATTGACAATTGAAAAATTCAAAGTAAAAATTGCCAACTGAAAATTGCTAATCAACAATTGCCAGTTGAAAAGCGCCAATTAAAAATTGCCAATTGAAAATTGCCAGTTAAAAATTGCCAATTAAAAATTGCCAATTGAAAATCTCTAATTAAAAATTGCCAATTGCAAATTGTCAATTGAAAATTCCCAGAGAAGATTTCCCAATTGAAAATCGCTCAGTGACAGTTGCCAATTAAAAATTGACAATAAAAAACTGCCTATTAAAAATTGCTAATTAAAAATGGTTAACTAAAAATTGCCAATTAAAAATTTCTAATTAAAAATTGTTAATTCAAAATTTCAAAGTAAATATTGCCAACTGAAAATTGCCAATTAGAAATTGCCAATTCAAAATTGCCAATTGAAAATGGCCAATTGAAAATTGACAATTGAAAATTGGCAATTGAAAATTGACAATTGAAAATTGACAATTGACAATTGACAATGAAAATCGATAATTACAAATTGCCAATTGAAAATCTCTAATTAAAAATTGCCAATTGCAAATTGTCAATTGAAAATTGACAATTGAAAATTGACAATTGAAAATTGACAATTGAAAATTGACAATTGAAAATTCACAATTGAAAATTGACAATTGAAAATTGACAATTGAAAATTGACAATTGAAAATTGACACTTGAAAATTGACAATTGAAAATTGACAATTGAAAATTGACAATTGAAAATTGACAATTGAAAATTGACAATTGAAAATTGGCAATTGAAAATGGACAATTGAAAATTGACAATTGAAAATTGAAAATTGACAATTGAAAATTGACAATTGAAAATTGACAATGGAAAATTGACAATTGAAAATTGACAATTGAAAATTGACAATTGAAAATTGACAATTGAAAATTGACAATTGAAAATTGACAATTGAAAATTGACAATTGAAAATTGACAATTGAAAATTGACAATTGAAAATTGACAATTGAAAATTGACAATTGAAAATTGACAATTGAAAATTGACAATTGAAAATTGACAATTGAAAATTGACAATTGAAAATTGACAATTGAAAATTGACAATTGAAAATTGACATGACAATTGAAAAATTGACAATTGAAAATTGACAATTGAAAATTGACAATTGAAAATTGACAATTGAAAATTGACAATTGAAAATTGACAATTGAAAATTGACAATTGAAAATTGACAATTGAAAATTGACAATTGAAAATTGACAATTGAAAATTGACAATTGAAAATTGACAATTGAAAATTGACAATTGAAAATTGACAATTGAAAATTGACAATTGAAAATTGACAATTGAAAATTGACAATTGAAAATTGACAATTGAAAATTGACAATTGAAAATTGACAATTGAAAATTGACAATTGAAAATTGACAATTGAAAATTGACAATTGAAAATTGACAATTGAAAATTGATAATTGAAAATTGACAATTGAAAATTGACAATTGACAATTGAAAATTGACAATTGAAAATTGACAATTGAAAATTGACAATTGAAAATTGACAATTGAAAATTGACAATTGAAAATTGACAATTGAAAATTGACAATTGGAAATTGACAATTGAAAATTGACAATTGAAAATTGACAATTGAAAATTGACAATTGAAAATTGACAATTGAAAATTGACAATTGAAAATTGGCAATTGAAAATGGACAATTGAAAATTGACAATTGAAAATTGACAATTGAAAATTGACAATTGAAAATTGACAATTGAAAATTGACAATTGAAAATTGACAATTGAAAATTGACAATTGAAAATTGACAATTGAAAATTGACAATTGAAAATTGACAATTGAAAATTGACAATTGAAAATTGACAATTGAAAATTGACAATTGAAAATTGACAATTGAAAATTGACAATTGAAAATTGACAATTGAAAATTGACAATTGAAAATTGACAATTGAAAATTGACAATTGAAAATTGACAATTGAAAATTGACAATTGAAAATTGACAATTGAAAATTGACAATTGAAAATTGACAATTGAAAATTGACATTGAAAATTGACAATTGAAAATTGACAATTGAAAATTGACAATTGAAAATTGACAATTGAAAATTGACAATTGAAAATTGACAATTGAAAATTGAATTGACAATTGAAAATTGACAATTGAATTGAAAATTGACAATTGAAAATTGACAATTGAAAATTGACAATTGAAAATTGACAATTGAAAATTGACAATTGAAAATTGACAATTGAAAATTGACAATTGAAAATTGACAATTGAAAATTGACAATTGAAAATTGACAATTGAAAATTGACAATTGAAAATTGACAATTGAAAATTGACAATTGAAAATTGACAATTGAAAATTGACAATTGAAAATTGACAATTGAAAATTGACAATTGAAAATTGACAATTGAAAATTGACAATTGAAAATTGACAATTGAAAATTTGACAATTGAAAATTGACAATTGAAAATTGACAATTGAAAATTGACAATTGAAAATTGACAATTGAAAATTGACAATTGAAAATTGACAATTGAAAATTGACAATTGAAAATTGACAATTGAAAATTGACAATTGAAAATTGACAATTGAAAATTGACAATTGAAAATTGACAATTGAAAATTGACAATTGAAAATTGACAATTGAAAATTGACAATTGAAAATTGACAATTGAAAATTGACAATTGAAAATTGACAATTGAAAATTGACAATTGAAAATTGACAATTGAAAATTGACAATTGAAAATTGACAATTGAAAATTGACAATTGAAAATTGACAATTGAAAATTGACAATTGAAAATTGACAATTGAAAATTGACAATTGAAAATTGACAATTGAAAATTGACAATTGAAAATTGACAATTGAAAATTGACAATTGAAAATTGACAATTGAAAATTGACAATTGAAAATTGACAATTGAAAATTGACAATTGAAAATTGACAATTGAAAATTGACCATTGAAAATTGACAATTGAAAATTGACAATTGAAAATTGACAATTGAAAATTGACAATTGACAATTGACAATTGAGAATTGAAAATGGACAATTAAAAAGTGACAATTGAAAATTGACAATTGAAAATTGACAATTGAAAATTGACAATTGAAAATTGACAATTAAAAATTGACAATTGAAAATTGACAATTGAAAATTGACAATTGAAAATTGACAATTGAAAATGGACAATTGAAAATGGACAATTGAAAATTGACAATTGGAAATGGACAATTGAAAATTGACAATTGACAATTGACAATTGAGAATTGAAAATGGACAATTAAAAATTGACAATTGAAAATGGACAATTGAAAATTGACAATTGAAAATTGACAATTGAAAATTGACAATTGAAAATTGACAATTGAAAATTGACCATTGAAAATTGACAATTGAAAATTGACAATTGAAAATTGACAATTGAAAATTGACAATTGAAAATTGACAATTGACAATTGAAAATTGACAATTGAAAATTGACAATTAAAAATTGACAATTGAAAATTGACAATTGAAAATTGACAATTGAAAATGGACAATTGAAAATGGACAATTGAAAATTGACAATTGGAAATGGACAATTGAAAATTGACAATTGAAAATTGACGATTGAAAATTGACAATTGAAAATTGACGATTGAAAATTGACAGTTGAAAATTGACAGTTGAAAATTGACAGTTGAAAATTGACAGTTGAAAATTGACAGTTGAAAATTGACAATTGAAATTTGACAATTGAAAATTCCCAGAGAAGATTTCCCAATTGAAAATCGCTCAATGACAGTTGTCAATTAAAAATTGCCAATAAAAAACTGCCTATTAAAAATTGCTAATTAAAAATGGTTAATTAAAAATTGCCAATTAAAAATTTCTAATTAAAAATTCTCAATTCAAAATTTCAAAGTAAATATTGCCAACTGAAAATTGGCAATTAGAAATTGCCAATTGAAAATTGCCAATTGAAAATTGACAATTGAAAATTGGCAATTGAAAATTGACAATTGAAAATTGACAATTGACAATTGACAATTGAAAATCGACAATTAAAAATTGCCAATTCAAAATCTCTAATTAAAAATTGCCAATTGCAAATTGTCAATTGAAAATTGACAATTGAAAATTGACAATTGAAAATTGACAATTGAAAATTGACAATTGAAAATTGACAATTGAAAATTGAAAATTGACAATTGAAAATTGACAATTGAAAATTGACAATTGAAAATTGACAATTGAAAATTGACAATTGAAAATTGACAATTGAAAATTGACAATTGAAAATTGACAATTGAAAATTGACAATTGAAAATTGACAATTGAAAATTGACAATTGAAAATTGACAATTGAAAATTGACAATTGAAAATTGACAATTGAAAATTGACAATTGAAAATTGACAATTGAAAATTGACAATTGAAAATTGACAATTGAAAATTGACAATTGAAAATTGACAATTGAAAATTGACAATTGAAAATTGACAATTGAAAATTGACAATTGAAAATTGACAATTGAAAATTGACAATTGAAAATTGACAATTGAAAATTGACAATTGAAAATTGACAATTGAAAATTGACAATTGAAAATTGACAATTGAAAATTGACAATTGAAAATTAACAATTGAAAATTGACAATTGAAAATTGACAATTGAAAATTGACAATTGAAAATTGACAATTGAAAATTGACAATTGAAAATTGACAATTGAAAATTGACAATTGAAAATTGACAATTGAAAATTGACAATTGAAAATTGACAATTGAAAATTGACAATTGAAAATTGACAATTGAAAATTGACAATTGAAAATTGACAATTGAAAATTGACAATTGAAAATTGACAATTGAAAATTGACAATTGAAAATTGACAATTGAAAATTGACAATTGAAAATTGACAATTGAAAATTGACAATTGAAAATTGACAATTGAAAATTGACAATTGAAAATTGACAATTGAAAATTGACAATTGAAAATTGACAATTGAAAATTGACAATTGCAAATTGACAATTGAAAATTGACAATTGAAAATTGAGAGTTTAAAATTGACAGTTGAAAATTGACAATTGAAAATTGACAATTGAAAATTGACAATTGAAAATGGACAATTGAAAATGGACAATTGAAAATTGACAATTGAAAATTGACAATTGACAATTGACAATTGAGAATTGAAAATGGACAATTAAAAATTGACAATTAAAAATTGACAATTGAAAATTGACAATTGAAAATTGACAATTGAAAATTGACAATTAAAAATTGACAATTGAAAATTGACAATTGAAAATTGACAATTGAAAATGGACAATTGAAAATGGACAATTGAAAATTGACAATTGAAAATGGACAATTGAAAATTGACAATTGAAAATTGACGATTGAAAATTGACAATTGAAAATTGACGATTGAAAATTGACAGTTGAAAATTGACAGTTGAAAATTGACAGTTGAAAATTGACAGTTGAAAATTGACAATTGAAATTTGACAATTGAAAATTCCCAGAGAAGATTTCCCAATTGAAAATCGCTCAATGACAGTTGTCAATTAAAAATTGCCAATAAAAAACTGCCTATTAAAAATTGCTAATTAAAAATGGTTAATTAAAAATTGCCAATTAAAAATTTCTAATTAAAAATTCTCAATTCAAAATTTTAAAGTAAATATTGCCCACTGAAAATTGCCAATTAGAAATTGCCAATTGAAAATTGCCAATTGAAAATTGACAATTGAAAATTGGCAATTGAAAATTGACAATTGAAAATTGACAATTGACAATTGACAATTGAAAATCGACAATTAAAAATTGCCAATTCAAAATCTCTAATTAAAAATTGCCAATTGCAAATTGTCAATTGAAAATTGACAATTGAAAATTGACAATTGAAAATTGACAATTGAAAATTGACAATTGAAAATTGACAATTGAAAATTGACAATTGAAAATTGACAATTGAAAATTGACAATTGAAAATTGACAATTGAAAATTGACAATTGAAAATTGACAATTGAAAATTGACAATTGAAAATTGACAATTGAAAATTGACCATTGAAAATTGACCATTGAAAATTGACAATTGAAAATTGACAATTGAAAATTGACAATTGAAAATTGACAATTGAAAATTGACAATTGAAAATTGACAATTGACAATTGACAATTGAGAATTGAAAATGGACAATTAAAAAGTGACAATTGAAAATTGACAATTGAAAATTGACAATTGAAAATTGACAATTAAAAATTGACAATTGAAAATTGACAATTGAAAATTGACAATTGAAAATTGACAATTGAAAATGGACAATTGAAAATGGACAATTGAAAATTGACAATTGGAAATGGACAATTGAAAATTGACAATTGAAAATTGACGATTGAAAATTGACAATTGAAAATTGACGATTGAAAATTGACAGTTGAAAATTGACAGTTGAAAATTGACAGTTGAAAATTGACAGTTGAAAATTGACAGTTGAAAATTGACAGTTGAAAATTGACAATTGAAATTTGACAATTGAAAATTCCCAGAGAAGATTTCCCAATTGAAAATCGCTCAATGACAGTTGTCAATTAAAAATTGCCAATAAAAAACTGCCTATTAAAAATTGCTAATTAAAAATGGTTAATTAAAAATTGCCAATTAAAAATTTCTAATTAAAAATTCTCAATTCAAAATTTCAAAGTAAATATTGCCAACTGAAAATTGCCAATTAGAAATTGCCAATTGAAAATTGCCAATTGAAAATTGACAATTGAAAATTGGCAATTGAAAATTGACAATTGAAAATTGACAATTGACAATTGACAATTGAAAATCGACAATTAAAAATTGCCAATTCAAAATCTCTAATTAAAAATTGCCAATTGCAAATTGTCAATTGAAAATTGACAATTGAAAATTGACAATTGAAAATTGACAATTGAAAATTGACAATTGAAAATTGACAATTGAAAATTGACAATTGAAAATTGACAATTGAAAATTGACAATTGAAAATTGACAATTGAAAATTGACAATTGAAAATTGACAATTGAAAATTGACAATTGAAAATTGACAATTGAAAATTGACAATTGAAAATTGACAATTGAAAATTGACAATTGAAAATTGACAATTGAAAATTGACAATTGAAAATTGACAATTGAAAATTGACAATTGAAAATTGACAATTGAAAATTGACAATTGAAAATTGACAATTGAAAATTGACAATTGAAAATTGACAATTGAAAATTGACAATTGAAAATTGACAATTGAAAATTGACAATTGAAAATTGACAATTGAAAATTGACAATTGAAAATTGACAATTGAAAATTGACAATTGAAAATTGACAATTGAAAATTGACAATTGAAAATTGACAATTGAAAATTGACAATTGAAAATTGACAATTGAAAATTGACAATTGAAAATTGACAATTGAAAATTGACAATTGAAAATTGACAATTGAAAATTGACAATTGAAAATTGACAATTGAAAATTGACAATTGAAAATTGACAATTGAAAATTGACAATTGAAAATTGACAATTGAAAATTGACAATTGAAAATTGACAATTGAAAATTGACAATTGAAAATTGACAATTGAAAATTGACAATTGAAAATTGACAATTGAAAATTGACAATTGAAAATTGACAATTGAAAATTGACAATTGAAAATTGACAATTGAAAATTGACAATTGAAAATTGACAATTGAAAATTGACAATTGAAAATTGACAATTGAAAATTGACAATTGAAAATTGACAATTGAAAATTGACAATTGAAAATTGACAATTGAAAATTGACAATTGAAAATTGACAATTGAAAATTGACAATTGAAAATTGACAATTGAAAATTGACAATTGAAAATTGACAATTGAAAATTGACAATTGAAAATTGACAATTGAAAATTGACAATTGAAAATTGACAATTGAAAATTGACAATTGAAAATTGACAATTGAAAATTGACAATTGAAAATTGACAATTGAAAATTGACAATTGAAAATTGACAATTGAAAATTGACAATTGAAAATTGACAAAAATTGAGAGTTGAAAATTGACAATTGAAAATTGACAATTGAAAATTGACAATTGAAAATTGACAATTGAAAATTGACAATTGAAAATTGACAATTGAAAATTGACAATGGAAAATTGACCATTGAAAATTGACAATTGAAAATTGACAATTGAAAATTGACAATTGAAAATTGACAATTGAAAATTGACAATTGAAAATTGACAATTGAAAATTGACAATTGAAAATTGACAATTGACAATTGAGAATTGAAAATGGACAATTAAAAATTGACAATTGAAAATTGACAATTGAAAATTGACAATTGAAAATTGACAATTGAAAATTGACAATTAAAAATTGACAATTGAAAATTGACAATTGAAAATTGACAATTGAAAATGGACAATTGAAAATGGACAATTGAAAATTGACAATTGAAAATGGACAATTGAAAATTGACAATTGAAAATTGACGATTGAAAATTGACAATTGAAAATTGACGATTGAAAATTGACAGTTGAAAATTGACAGTTGAAAATTGACAATTGAAAATTGACAATTGAAAATTGACAATTGAAAATTGACAATTGAAAATTGACAATTGAAAATTGACAATTGAAAATTGACAATTGAAAATTGACAATTGAAAATTGACAATTGAAAATTGACAATTGAAAATTGACAATTGACAATTGACAATTGAGAATTGAAAATGGACAATTAAAAATTGACAATTAAAAATTGACAATTGAAAATTGACAATTGAAAATTGACAATTGAAAATTGACAATTAAAAATTGACAATTGAAAATTGACAATTGAAAATTGACAATTGAAAATTGACAATTGAAAATGGACAATTGAAAATGGACAATTGAAAATTGACAATTGAAAATGGACAATTGAAAATTGACAATTGAAAATTGACGATTGAAAATTGACAATTGAAAATTGACGATTGAAAATTGACAGTTGAAAATTGACAGTTGAAAATTGACAGTTGAAAATTGACAGTTGAAAATTGACAATTGAAATTTGACAATTGAAAATTCCCAGAGAAGATTTCCCAATTGAAAATCGCTCGATGACAGTTGTCAATTAAAAATTGCCAATAAAAAACTGCCTATTAAAAATTGCTAATTAAAAATGGTTAATTAAAAATTGCCAATTAAAAATTTCTAATTAAAAATTCTCAATTCAAAATTTCAAAGTAAATATTGCCAACTGAAAATTGCCAATTAGAAATTGCCAATTGAAAATTGCCAATTGAAAATTGACAATTGAAAATTGGCAATTGAAAATTGACAATTGAAAATTGACAATTGACAATTGACAATTGAAAATCGACAATTAAAAATTGCCAATTCAAAATCTCTAATTAAAAATTGCCAATTGCAAATTGTCAATTGAAAATTGACAATTGAAAATTGACAATTGAAAATTGACAATTGAAAATTGACAATTGAAAATTGACAATTGAAAATTGACAATTGAAAATTGACAATTGAAAATTGACAATTGAAAATTGACAATTGAAAATTGACAATTGAAAATTGACAATTGAAAATTGACAATTGAAAATTGACAATTGAAAATTGACAATTGAAAATTGACAATTGAAAATTGACAATTGAAAATTGACAATTGAAAATTGACAATTGAAAATTGACAATTGAAAATTGACAATTGAAAATTGACAATTGAAAATTGACAATTGAAAATTGACAATTGAAAATTGACAATTGAAAATTGACAATTGAAAATTGACAATTGAAAATTGAAAATTGACAATTGAAAATTGACAATTGAAAATTGACAATTGAAAATTGACAATTGAAAATTGACAATTGAAAATTGACAATTGAAAATTGACAATTGAAAATTGACAATTGAAAATTGACAATTGAAAATTGACAATTGAAAATTGACAATTGAAAATTGACAATTGAAAATTGACAATTGAAAATTGACAATTGAAAATTGACAATTGAAAATTGACAATTGAAAATTGACAATTGAAAATTGACAATTGAAAATTGACAATTGAAAATTGACAATTGAAAATTGACAATTGAAAATTGACAATTGAAAATTGACAATTGAAAATTGACAATTGAAAATTGACAATTGAAAATTGACAATTGAAAATTGACAATTGAAAATTGACAATTGAAAATTGACAATTGAAAATTGACAATTGAAAATTGACAATTGAAAATTGACAATTGAAAATTGACAATTGAAAATTGACAATTGAAAATTGACAATTGAAAATTGACAATTGAAAATTGACAATTGAAAAATTGACAATTGAAAATTGACAATTGAAAATTGACAATTGAAAATTGACAATTGAAAATTGACAATTGAAAATTGACAATTGAAAATTGACAATTGACAATTGACAATTGAGAATTGAAAATTGACAATTGAAAATTGACAATTGAAAAATTGACAATTGAAAAATTGACAATTGAAAATTGACAATTGAAAAATTGACAATTGAAAATTGACAATTGAAAATTGACAATTGAAAATTGACAATTGAAAATTTACAATTGAAAATTGACAATTGAAAATTGACAATTGAAAATTGACAATTGAAAATTGACAATTGAAAATTGACAATTGAAAATTGACAATTGAAAATTGACAATTGAAAATTGACAATTGAAAATTGACAATTGAAAATTGACAATTGAAAATTGACAATTGAAAATTGACAATTGAAAATTGACAATTGAAAATTGACAATTGAAAATTGACAATTGAAAATTGACAATTGAAAATTGACAATTGAAAATTGACAATTGAAAATTGACAATTGAAAATTGACAATTGAAAATTGACAATTGAAAATTGACAATTGAAAATTGACAATTGAAAATTGACAATTGAAAATTGACAATTGAAAATTGACAATTGAAAATTGACAATTGAAAATTGACAATTGAAAATTGACAATTGAAAATTGACAATTGAAAATTGACAATTGAAAATTGACAATTGAAAATTGACAATTGAAAATTGACAATTGAAAATTGACAATTGAAAATTGACAATTGAAAATTGACAATTGAAAATTGACAATTGAAAATTGACAATTGAAAATTGACAATTGCAAATTGACAATTGAAAATTGACAATTGAAAATTGAGAGTTTAAAATTGACAGTTGAAAATTGACAATTGAAAATTGACAATTGAAAATTGACAATTGAAAATGGACAATTGAAAATGGACAATTGAAAATTGACAATTGAAAATTGACAATTGACAATTGACAATTGAGAATTGAAAATGGACAATTAAAAATTGACAATTAAAAATTGACAATTGAAAATTGACAATTGAAAATTGACAATTGAAAATTGACAATTAAAAATTGACAATTGAAAATTGACAATTGAAAATTGACAATTGAAAATGGACAATTGAAAATGGACAATTGAAAATTGACAATTGAAAATGGACAATTGAAAATTGACAATTGAAAATTGACGATTGAAAATTGACAATTGAAAATTGACGATTGAAAATTGACAGTTGAAAATTGACAGTTGAAAATTGACAGTTGAAAATTGACAGTTGAAAATTGACAATTGAAATTTGACAATTGAAAATTCCCAGAGAAGATTTCCCAATTGAAAATCGCTCAATGACAGTTGTCAATTAAAAATTGCCAATAAAAAACTGCCTATTAAAAATTGCTAATTAAAAATGGTTAATTAAAAATTGCCAATTAAAAATTTCTAATTAAAAATTCTCAATTCAAAATTTCAAAGTAAATATTGCCCACTGAAAATTGCCAATTAGAAATTGCCAATTGAAAATTGCCAATTGAAAATTGACAATTGAAAATTGGCAATTGAAAATTGACAATTGAAAATTGACAATTGACAATTGACAATTGAAAATCGACAATTAAAAATTGCCAATTCAAAATCTCTAATTAAAAATTGCCAATTGCAAATTGTCAATTGAAAATTGACAATTGAAAATTGACAATTGAAAATTGACAATTGAAATTGACATATTGACAATTGAAAATTGACAATTGAAAATTGACAATTGAAAATTGACAATTGAAAATTGACAATTGAAAATTGACAATTGAAAATTGACAATTGAAAATTGACAATTGAAAATTGACAATTGAAAATTGACAATTGAAAATTGACAATTGAAAATTGACCATTGAAAATTGACAATTGAAAATTGACAATTGAAAATTGACAATTGAAAATTGACAATTGAAAATTGACAATTGACAATTGACAATTGAGAATTGAAAATGGACAATTAAAAAGTGACAATTGAAAATTGACAATTGAAAATTGACAATTGAAAATTGACAATTAAAAATTGACAATTGAAAATTGACAATTGAAAATTGACAATTGAAAATTGACAATTGAAAATGGACAATTGAAAATGGACAATTGAAAATTGACAATTGGAAATGGACAATTGAAAATTGACAATTGAAAATTGACGATTGAAAATTGACAATTGAAAATTGACGATTGAAAATTGACAGTTGAAAATTGACAGTTGAAAATTGACAGTTGAAAATTGAAAGTTGAAAATTGACAGTTGAAAATTGACAATTGAAATTTGACAATTGAAAATTCCCAGAGAAGATTTCCCAATTGAAAATCGCTCAATGACAGTTGTCAATTAAAAATTGCCAATAAAAAACTGCCTATTAAAAATTGCTAATTAAAAATGGTTAATTAAAAATTGCCAATTAAAAATTTCTAATTAAAAATTCTCAATTCAAAATTTCAAAGTAAATATTGCCAACTGAAAATTGCCAATTAGAAATTGCCAATTGAAAATTGCCAATTGAAAATTGACAATTGAAAATTGGCAATTGAAAATTGACAATTGAAAATTGACAATTGACAATTGACAATTGAAAATCGACAATTAAAAATTGCCAATTCAAAATCTCTAATTAAAAATTGCCAATTGCAAATTGTCAATTGAAAATTGACAATTGAAAATTGACAATTGAAAATTGACAATTGAAAATTGACAATTGAAAATTGACAATTGAAAATTGACAATTGAAAATTGACAATTGAAAATTGACATTGAAAATTGACAATTGAAAATTGACAATTGAAAATTGACAATTGAAAATTGACAATTGAAAATTGACAATTGAAAATTGACAATTGAAAATTGACAATTGAAAATTGCAATTGAAAATTGACAATTGAAAATTGACAATTGAAAAATTGACAATTGAAAATTGACAATTGAAAATTGACAATTGAAATTGACAATTGAAAATTGACCATTGAAAATTGACAATTGAAAAATTGACAATTGAAAATTGACAATTGAAAATTGACAATTGAAAATTGACAATTGAAAATTGACAATTGAAAATTGACAATTGAAAATTGACAATTGAAAATTGACAATTGAAAAATTGACAATTGAAAATTGACAATTGAAAATTGACAATTGAAAATTGACAATTGAAAATTGACAATTGAAAATTGACAATTGAAAATTGACAATTGAAAATTGACAATTGAAAATTGACAATTGAAAATTGACAATTGAAAATTGACAATTGAAAATTGACAATTGAAAATTGACAATTGAAAATTGACAATTGAAAATTGACAATTGAAAATTGACAATTGAAAATTGACAATTGAAAATTGACAATTGAAAATTGACAATTGAAAATTGACAATTGAAAATTGACAATTGAAAATTGACAATTGAAAATTGACAATTGAAAATTGACAATTGAAAATTGACAATTGAAAATTGACAATTGAAAAATTGACAATTGAAAATTGACAATTGAAAATTGACAATTGAAAATTGACAATTGAAAAATTGACAATTGAAAATTGACAATTGAAAATTGACAATTGAAAATTGACAATTGAAAATTGACAATTGAAAATTGACAATTGAAAATTGACAATTGAAAATTGACAATTGAAAATTGACAATTGAAAATTGACAATTGAAAATTGACAATTGAAAATTGACAATTGAAAATTGACAATTGAAAATTGACAATTGAAAATTGACAATTGAAAATTGACAATTGAAAATTGAAAATTGACAATTGAAAATTGACAATTGAAAATTGACAATTGAAAATTGAGAATTGAAAATTGACAATTGAAAATTGACAATTGAAAATTGACAATTGAAAATTGACAATTGAAAATTGACAATTGAAAATTGACAATTGAAAATTGACAATGGAAAATTGACCATTGAAAATTGACAATTGAAAATTGACAATTGAAAATTGACAATTGAAAATTGACAATTGACAATTGACAATTGAGAATTGAAAATGGACAATTAAAAATTGACAATTGAAAATTGACAATTGAAAATTGACAATTGAAAATTGACAATTGAAAATTGACAATTAAAAATTGACAATTGAAAATTGACAATTGAAAATGGACAATTGAAAATGGACAATTGAAAATGGACAATTGAAAATTGACAATTGAAAATGGACAATTGAAAATTGACAATTGAAAATTGACGATTGAAAATTGACAATTGAAAATTGACGATTGAAAATTGACAGTTGAAAATTGACAGTTGAAAATTGACAATTGAAAATTGACAATTGAAAATTGACCATTGAAAATTGACAATGGAAAATTGACAATTGAAAATTGACAATTGAAAATTGACAATTGAAAATTGACAATTGAAAATTGACAATTGAAAATTGACAATTGAAAATTGACAATTGAAAATTGACAATTGAAAATTGACAATTGACAATTGACAATTGAGAATTGAAAATGGACAATTAAAAATTGACAATTAAAAATTGACAATTGAAAATTGACAATTGAAAATTGACAATTGAAAATTGACAATTAAAAATTGACAATTGAAAATTGACAATTGAAAATTGACAATTGAAAATTGACAATTGAAAATGGACAATTGAAAATGGACAATTGAAAATTGACAATTGAAAATGGACAATTGAAAATTGACAATTGAAAATTGACGATTGAAAATTGACAATTGAAAATTGACGATTGAAAATTGACAGTTGAAAATTGACAGTTGAAAATTGACAGTTGAAAATTGACAGTTGAAAATTGACAATTGAAATTTGACAATTGAAAATTCCCAGAGAAGATTTCCCAATTGAAAATCGCTCGATGACAGTTGTCAATTCAAAATTGCCAATAAAAAACTGCCTATTAAAAATTGCTAATTAAAAATGGTTAATTAAAAATTGCCAATTAAAAATTTCTAATTAAAAATTCTCAATTCAAAATTTCAAAGTAAATATTGCCAACTGAAAATTGCCAATTAGAAATTGCCAATTGAAAATTGCCAATTGAAAATTGACAATTGAAAATTGGCAATTGAAAATTGACAATTGAAAATTGACAATTGACAATTGACAATTGAAAATCGACAATTAAAAATTGCCAATTCAAATCTCTAATTAAAAAATTGCCAATTGCAAATTGTCAATTGAAAATTGACAATTGAAAATTGACAATTGAAAATTGACAATTGAAAATTGACAATTGAAAATTGACAATTGAAAATTGACAATTGAAAATTGACAATTGAAAATTGACAATTGAAAATTGACAATTGAAAATTGACAATTGAAAATTGACAATTGAAAATTGACAATTGAAAATTGACAATTGAAAATTGACAATTGAAAATTGACAATTGAAAATTGAAAATTGACAATTGAAAATTGACAATTGAAAATTGACAATTGAAAATTGACAATTGAAAATTGACAATTGAAAATTGACAATTGAAAATTGACAATTGAAAATTGACAATTGAAAATTGACAATTGAAAATTGACAATTGAAAATTGACAATTGAAAATTGACAATTGAAAATTGACAATTGAAAATTGACAATTGAAAATTGACAATTGAAAATTGACAATTGAAAATTGACAATTGAAAAATTGACAATTGAAAATTGACAATTGAAAATTGACAATTGAAAAATTGACAATTGAAAATTGACAATTGAAAATTGACAATTGAAAATTGACAATTGAAAATTGACAATTGAAAATTGACAATTGAAAATTGACAATTGAAAATTGACAATTGAAAATTGACAATTGAAAATTGACAATTGAAAATTGACAATTGAAAATTGACAATTGAAAATTGACAATTGAAAATTGAGAGTTGAAAATTGACAATTGAAAATTGACAATTGAAAATTGACAATTGAAAATTGACAATTGAAAATTGACAATGGAAAATTGACCATTGAAAATTGACAATTGAAAATTGACAATTGAAAATTGACAATTGAAAATTGACAATTGAAAATTGACAATTGAAAATTGACAATTGAAAATTGACAATTGAAAATTGACAATTGACAATTGACAATTGAGAATTGAAAATGGACAATTAAAAATTGACAATTGAAAATTGACAATTGAAAATTGACAATTGAAAATTGACAATTAAAAATTGACAATTGAAAATTGACAATTGAAAATTGACAATTGAAAATGGACAATTGAAAATGGACAATTGAAAATTGACAATTGAAAATGGACAATTGAAAATTGACAATTGAAAATTGACGATTGAAAATTGACAATTGAAAATTGACGATTGAAAATTGACAGTTGAAAATTGACAGTTGAAAATTGACAATTGAAAATTGACAATTGAAAATTGACCATTGAAAATTGACAATTGAAAATTGACAATTGAAAATTGACAATTGAAAATTGACAATTGAAAATTGACAATTGAAAATTGACAATTGAAAATTGACAATTGAAAATTGACAATTGACAATTGACAATTGAGAATTGAAAATGGACAATTAAAAATTGACAATTAAAAATTGACAATTGAAAATTGACAATTGAAAATTGACAATTGAAAATTGACAATTAAAAATTGACAATTGAAAATTGACAATTGAAAATTGACAATTGAAAATGGACAATTGAAAATGGACAATTGAAAATTGACAATTGAAAATGGACAATTGAAAATTGACAATTGAAAATTGACGATTGAAAATTGACAATTGAAAATTGACGATTGAAAATTGACAGTTGAAAATTGACAGTTGAAAATTGACAGTTGAAAATTGACAGTTGAAAATTGACAATTGAAAATTTGACAATTGAAAATTCCCAGAGAAGATTTCCCAATTGAAAATCGCTCGATGACAGTTGTCAATTAAAAAATTGCCAATAAAAAACTGCCTATTAAAAATTGCTAATTAAAAATGGTTAATTAAAAATTGCCAATTAAAAATTTCTAATTAAAAATTCTAAATTCAAAATTTCAAAGTAAATATTGCCAACTGAAAATTGCCAATTAGAAATTGCCAATTGAAAATTGCCAATTGAAAATTGACAATTGAAAATTGGCAATTGAAAATTGACAATTGAAAATTGACAATTGACAATTGACAATTGAAAATCGACAATTAAAAGTTGCCAATTCAAAATCTCTAATTAAAAATTGCCAATTGCAAATTGTCAATTGAAAATTGACAATTGAAAATTGACAATTGAAAATTGACATTGAAAATTGACAATTGAAAATTGACAATTGAAAATTGACAATTGAAAATTGACAATTGAAAATTGACAATTGAAAATTGACAATTGAAAAATTGACAATTGAAAATTGACAATTGAAAATTGACAATTGAAAATTGACAATTGAAAATTGACAATTGAAAATTGACAATTGAAAATTGACAATTGAAAATTGACAATTGAAAATTGACAATTGAAAATTGACAATTGAAATTGACAATTGAAAATTGACAATTGAAAATTGACAATTGAAAATTGACAATTGAAAATTGACAATTGAAAATTGACAATTGAAAATTGACAATTGAAAATTGACAATTGAAAATTGACAATTGAAAATTGACAATTGAAAATTGACAATTGAAAATTGACAATTGAAAATTGACAATTGAAAATTGACAATTGAAAATTGACAATTGAAAATTGACAATTGAAAATTGACAATTGAAAATTGACAATTGAAAATTGACAATTGAAAATTGACAATTGAAAATTGACAATTGAAAATTGACAATTGAAAATTGACAATTGAAAATTGACAATTGAAAATTGACAATTGAAAATTGACAATTGAAAATTGACAATTGAAAATTGACAATTGAAAATTGACAATTGAAATTGACAATTGAAAATTGACAATTGAAAATTGACAATTGAAAATTGACAATTGAAAATTGACAATTGAAAATTGACAATTGAAAATTGACAATTGAAAATTGACAATTGAAAATTGACAATTGAAAATTGACAATTGAAAATTGACAATTGAAAATTGACAATTGAAAATTGACAATTGAAAATTGACCAATTGAAAATTGACAATTGAAAATTGACAATTGAAAATTGACAATTGAAAATTGACAATTGAAAATTGACAATTGAAAATTGACAATTGAAAATTGACAATTGAAAATTGACAATTGAAAATTGACATTGAAAATTGACAATTGAAAATTGACAATTGAAAATTGACATTGAAAATTGACAATTGAAAATTGACAATTGAAAATTGACAATTGAAAATTGACAATTGAAAATTGACAATTGAAAATTGACAATTGAAAATTGACAATTGAAAATTGACAATTGAAAATTGACAATTGAAAATTGACAATTGAAAATTGACAATTGAAAATTGACAATTGAAAATTGACAATTGAAAATTGACAATTGAAAATTGACAATTGAAAATTGACAATTGAAAATTGACATTGAAAATTGACAATTGAAAATTGACAATTGAAAATTGACAATTGAAAATTGACAATTGAAAATTGACAATTGAAAATTGACAATTGAAATGCATTGAAAATTGACAATTGAAAATTGAGAGTTGAAAATTGACAATTGAAAATTGACAATTGAAAATTGACAATGGAAAATTGACCATTGAAAATTGACAATTGAAAATTGACAATTGAAAATTGACAATTGAAAATTGACAATTGAAAATTGACAATTGACAATTGACAATTGAGAATTGAAAATGGACAATTAAAAATTGACAATTGAAAATTGACAATTGACAATTGAAAATTGACAATTAAAAATGGACAATTGAAAATTGACAATTGAAAATTGACAATTGAAAATGGACAATTGAAAATGGACAATTGAACATTGACAATTGAAAATGGACAATTGAAAATTGACAATTGAAAATTGACGATTGAAAATTGACAATTGAAAATTGACGATTGAAAATTGACAGTTGAAAATTGACAGTTGAAAATTGACAATTGAAAATTGACAATTGAAAATTGACAATTGAAAATTGACCATTGAAAATTGACAATTGAAAATTGACAATTGAAAATTGACAATTGAAAATTGACAATTGACAATTGACAATTGACAATTGAGAATTGAAAATGGACAATTAAAAATTGACAATTAAAAATTGACAATTGAAAATTGACAATTGAAAATTGACAATTGAAAATTGACAATTGAAAATTGACAATTAAAAATTGAGAATTGAAAATTGACAATTGAAAATTGACAATTGAAAATTGACAATTGAAAATGGACAATTGAAAATGGACAATTGAAAATTGACAATTGAAAATGGACAATTGAAAATTGACAATTGAAAATTGACGATTGAAAATTGACAATTGAAAATTGACGATTGAAAATTGACAGTTGAAAATTGACAGTTGAAAATTGACAGTTGAAAATTGACAGTTGAAAATTGACAGTTGAAAATTGACAATTGAAATTTGACAATTGAAAATTCCCAGAGAAGATTTCCCAATTGAAAATCGCTCAATGACAGTTGTCAATTAAAAATTGCCAATAAAAAACTGCCTATTAAAAATTGCTAATTAAAAATGGTTAATTAAAAATTGCCAATTAAAAATTTCTAATTAAAAATTCTCAATTCAAAATTTCAAAGTAAATATTGCCAACTGAAAATTGCCAATTAGAAATTGCCAATTGAAAATTGCCAATTGAAAATTGACAATTGAAAATTGGCAATTGAAAATTGGCAATTGAAAATTGACAATTGAAAATTGACAATTGACAATTGACAATTGAAAATCGACAATTAAAAATTGCCAATTCAAAATCTCTAATTAAAAATTGCCAATTGCAAATTGTCAATTGAAAATTGACAATTGAAAATTGACAATTGAAAATTGACAATTGAAAATTGACAATTGAAAATTGACAATTGAAAATTGACAATTGAAAATTGACAATTGAAAATTGACAATTGAAAATTGACAATTGAAAATTGACAATTGAAAATTGACAATTGAAAATTGACAATTGAAAATTGACAATTGAAAATTGACAATTGAAAATTGACAATTGAAAATTGACAATTGAAAATTGAAAATTGACAATTGAAAATTGACAATTGAAAATTGACAATTGAAAATTGACAATTGAAAATTGACAATTGAAAATTGACAATTGAAAATTGACAATTGAAAATTGACAATTGAAAATTGACAATTGAAAATTGACAATTGAAAATTGACAATTGAAAATTGAAAATTGACAATTGAAAATTGACAATTGAAAATTGACAATTGAAAATTGACAATTGAAAATTGACAATTGAAAATTGACAATTGACAATTGAAAATTGACAATTGAAAATTGACAATTGAAAATTGACAATTGAAAATTGACAATTGAAAATTGACAATTGAAAATTGACAATTGAAAATTGACAATTGAAAATTGACAATTGAAAATTGACAATTGAAAATTGACAATTGAAAATTGACAATTGAAAATTGACAATTGAAAATTGACAATTGAAAATTGACAATTGAAAAATTGACAATTGAAAATTGACAATTGAAAATTGACAATTGAAAATTGACAATTGAAAATTGACAATTGAAAATTGACAATTGAAAATTGACAATTGAAAATTGACAATTGAAAATTGACAATTGAAAATTGACAATTGAAAATTGACAATTGAAAATTGACAATTGAAAATTGACAATGGAAAATTGACAATTGAAAATTGACAATTGAAAATTGAGAGTTTAAAATTGACAGTTGAAAATTGACAATTGAAAATTGACAATTGAAAATTGACAATTGAAAATTGACAATTGAAAATTGACAATTGAAAATTGACAATTGAAAATTGACAATTGAAAATTGACAATTGAAAATTGACAATTGAAAATTGACAATTGAAAATTGACAATTGAAAATTGACAATTGAAAATTGACAATTGAAAATTGACAATTGACAATTGACAATTGAGAATTGAAAATGGACAATTAAAAATTGACAATTGAAAATTGACAATTGAAAATTGACAATTGAAAATTGACAATTGAAAAATTGACAATTGAAAAATTGACAATTGAAAATTGACAATTGAAAATTGACAATTGAAAAATTGACAATTGAAAATTGACAATTGAAAATTGACAATTGAAAATTGACAATTGAAAATTGACAATTGAAAATTGACAATTGAAAATTGACCATTGAAAATTGACAATTGAAAATTGACAATTGAAAATTGACAATTGAAAATTGACAATTGAAAATTGACAATTGAAAATTGACAATTGACAATTGACAATTGAGAATTGAAAATGGACAATTAAAAAGTGACAATTGAAAATTGACAATTGAAAATTGACCATTGAAAATTGACAATTGAAAATTGACAATTGAAAATTGACAATTGACAATTGACAATTGAGAATTGAAAATGGACAATTAAAAATTGACAATTGAAAATGGACAATTGAAAATTGACAATTGAAAATTGACAATTGAAAATTGACAATTGAAAATTGACAATTGAAAATTGACAATTGAAAATTGACAATTGAAAATTGACAATTGAAAATTGACAATTGAAAATTGACAATTGAAAATTGACAATTGAAAATTGACAATTGAAAATTGACAATTGAAAATTGACAATTGAAAATTGACAATTGAAAATTGACAATTGAAAATTGACAATTGAAAATTGACAATTGAAAATTGACAATTGAAAATTGACAATTGAAAATTGACAATTGAAAATTGACAATTGAAAATTGACAATTGAAAATTGACAATTGAAAATTGACAATTGAAAAATTGACAATTGACAATTGACAATTGAAAATTGACAATTGAAAATTGACCATTGAAAATTGACAATTGAAAATTGACAATTGAAAATTGACAATTGACAATTGACAATTGAGAATTGAAAATGGACAATTAAAAATTGACAATTGAAAATTGACAATTGAAAATTGACAATTGAAAATTGACAATTGAAAATTGACAATTGAAAATTGACAATTGAAAATTGACAATTGAAAATTGACAATTGAAAATTGACAATTGAAAATTGACAATTGAAAATTGACAATTGAAAATTGACAATTGAAAATTGACAATTGAAAATTGACAATTGAAAATTGACAATTGAAAATTGACAATTGAAAATTGACAATTGAAAATTGACAATTGAAAATTGACAATTGAAAATTGACAATTGAAAATTGACAATTGAAAATTGACAATTGAAAATTGACAATTGAAAATTGACAATTGAAAATTGACAATTGAAAATTGACAATTGAAAATTGACAATTGAAAATTGACAATTGAAAATTGACAATTGAAAATTGACAATTGAAAATTGAGAGTTGAAAATTGACAATTGAAAATTGACAATTGAAAATTGACAATGGAAAATTGACCATTGAAAATTGACAATTGAAAATTGACAATTGAAAATTGACAATTGAAAATTGACAATTGAAAATTGACAATTGACAATTGACAATTGAGAATTGAAAATGGACAATTAAAAATTGACAATTGAAAATTGACAATTGACAATTGAAAATTGACAATTAAAAATGGACAATTGAAAATTGACAATTGAAAATTGACAATTGAAAATTGACAATTGAAAATGGACAATTGAAAATTGACAATTGAAAATTGACAATTGAAAATTGACAATTGAAAATTGACGATTGAAAATTGACAATTGAAAATTGACGATTGAAAATTGACAAGTTGAAAATTGACAAGTTGAAAATTGACAATTGAAAATTGACAATTGAAAATTGACAATTGAAAATTGACCAATTGAAAATTGACAATTGAAAATTGACAATTGAAAATTGACAATTGAAAATTGACAATTGACAATTGACAATTGACAATTGAGAATTGAAAATGGACAATTAAAAATTGACAATTAAAAATTGACAATTGAAAATTGACAATTGAAAATTGACAATTGAAAATTGACAATTGAAAATTGACAATTAAAAATTGACAATTGAAAATTGACAATTGAAAATTGACAATTGAAAATTGACAATTGAAAATGGACAATTGAAAATGGACAATTGAAAATTGACAATTGAAAATGGACAATTGAAAATTGACAATTGAAAATTGACGATTGAAAATTGACAATTGAAAATTGACGATTGAAAATTGACAGTTGAAAAATTGACAGTTGAAAATTGACAAGTTGAAAATTGAACAGTTGAAAATTGACAGTTGAAAATTGACAATTGAAATTTGACAATTGAAAATTCCCAGAGAAGATTTCCCAATTGAAAATCGCTCAATGACAGTTGTCAATTAAAAATTGCCAATAAAAAACTGCCTATTAAAAATTGCTAATTAAAAATGGTACATTGAAAAATTGACAATTGAAAATTTACTAAATTGACATTGAAAATTGACAATTGAAAATTGACAATTGAAAATTGACAATTGAAAATTGACCAATTGAAAATTGACAATTGAAAATTGACAATTGAAAATTGACAATTGAAAATTGACAATTGAAAATTGACAATTGAAAATTGACAATTGAAAATTGACAATTGAAAATTGACAATTGAAAATTGACAATTGAAAAATTGACAATTGAAAATTGACTAATTGAAAAATTGACAATTGAAAATTGACAATTGAAAATTGACAATTGAAAATTGACAATTGAAAATTGACAATTGAAAATTGACAATTGAAAATTGACAATTGAAAATTGACAATTGAAAATTGACAATTGAAAATTGACAATTGAAAATTGACAATTGAAAATTGACAATTGAAAATTGACAATTGAAAATTGACAATTGAAAATTGACAATTGAAAATTGACAATTGAAAATTGACAATTGAAAATTGACAATTGAAAATTGACAATTGAAAATTGACAATTGAAAATTGACAATTGAAAAATTGGACAATTGAAAATTGACAATTGAAAATTGACAATTGAAAATTGACAATTGAAAATTGACAATTGAAAATTGACAATTGAAAATTGACAATTGAAAATTGACAATTGAAAATTGACAATTGAATATTGACAATTGAAAATTGACAATTGAAAATTGACAATTGAAAATTGACAATTGAAAATTGACAATTGAAAATTGACAATTGAAAATTGACAATTGAAAATTGACAATTGAAAATTGACAATTGAAAATTGACAATTGAAAATTGACAATTGAAAATTGACAATTGAAAATTGACAATTGAAAATTGACAATTGAAAATTGACAATTGAAAATTGACAATTGAAAATTGACAATTGAAAATTGACAATTGAAAATTGACAATTGAAAATTGACAATTGAAAATTGACAATTGAAAATTGACAATTGAAAATTGACAATTGAAAATTGACAATTGAAAATTGACAATTGAAAATTGACAATTGAAAATTGACAATTGAAAATTGACAATTGAAAATTGACAATTGAAAATTGACAATTGAAAATTGACAATTGAAAATTGACAATTGAAAATTGACAATTGAAAATTGACAATTGAAAATTGACAATTGAAAATTGACAATTGAAAATTGACAATTGAAAATTGACAATTGAAAATTGACAATTGAAAATTGAAGCAATTGAAAATTGACCAATTGAAAATTGACAATTGACAAATTGACAATTGACAAATTGACAATTGACAAATTGACAATTGAAAATTGACAATTGAAAATTGACAATTGAAAATTGACAATTGAAAATTGACAATTGAAAATTGACAATTGAAAATTGACAATTGAAAATTGACAATTGAAAATTGACAATTGAAAATTGACAATTGAAAATTGACAATTGAAAATTGACAATTGAAAATTGACAATTGAAAATTGACAATTGAAAATTGACAATTGGAAAATTGACAATTGAAAATTGACAATTGAAAAAAAATTGACAATTGACAAATTGACAATTGAAAATTGACAATTGAAAATTGACAATTGAAAATTGACAATTGAAAATTGACAATTGAAAATTGACAATTGAAAATTGACAATTGAAAATTGACAATTGAAAATTGACAATTGAAAATTGACAATTGAAAATTGACAATTGAAAATTGACAATTGAAAAATTGACAATTGAAAATTGACATTGAAAATTGACAATTGAAAAATTGACAATTGAAAATTGACAATTGAAAATTGACAATTGAAAAATTGACAATTGAAAATTGACAATTGAAAATTGACAATTGAAAATTGACAATTGAAAATTGACAATTGAAAATGACATTGAAAATTGACAATTGACAATTGAAAATTGACAATTGAAAATTGACAATTGAAAATTGACAATTGAAAATTGACAATTGAAAATTGACAATTGAAAATTGACAATTGAAAATTGACAAATTGAAAATTGACAATTGACAAATTGACAATTGACAAATTGACAATTGACAAATTGACAATTGACAAATTGACAATTGACAAATTGACAATTGACAAATTGACAATTGACAAATTGACAATTGACAAATTGACAATTGAAAATTGACAATTGAAAATTGACAATTGAAAATTGACAATTGAAAATTGACAATTGAAAATTGACAATTGAAAATTGACAATTGAAAATTGACAATTGAAAATTGACAATTGAAAATTGACAATTGAAAATTGACAATTGAAAATTGACAATTGAAAATTGACAATTGAAAATTGACAATTGAAAATTGACAATTGAAAATTGACAATTGAAAATTGACAATTGAAAATTGACAATTGAAAATTGACAATTGAAAATTGACAATTGAAAATTGACAATTGAAAATTGACAATTGAAAATTGACAATTGAAAATTGACAATTGAAAATTGACAATTGAAAATTGACAATTGAAAATTGACAATTGAAAATTGACAATTGAAAATTGACAATTGAAAAATTGACAATTGAAAATTGACAATTGAAAATTGACAATTGAAAATTGACAATTGAAAATTGACAATTGAAAATTGACAATTGAAAATTGACAATTGAAAATTGACAATTGAAAATTGACAATTGAAAATTGACAATTGAAAATTGACAATTGAAAATTGACAATTGAAAATTGACAATTGAAAATTGACAATTGAAAAATTGACAATTGAAAATTGACAATTGAAAATTGACAATTGAAAATTGACAATTGAAAATTGACAATTGACAATTGAAAATTGACAATTGAAATTGGACAATTGAAAATTGACAATTGAAAATTGACAATTGAAAATTGACAATTGAAAATTGACAATTGAAAATTGACAATTGAAAATTGACAATTGAAAATTGACAATTGAAAATTGACAATTGAAAATTGACAATTGAAAATTGACAATTGAAAATTGACATTGAAAATTGACAATTGAAAATTGACAATTGACAATTGACAAATGAAAATTGACAATTGAAAATTGACAATTGAAAATTGACAATTGAAAATTGACAATTGGACAATTGAAATTGACAATTGAAATGAAAATTGACAATTGAAAATTGACAATTGAAATTGACAATTGAAAAATTGACATTGAAAATTGACAATTGAAATTGACAATTGAAAATTGACAATTGAAATTGACAATTTGCAATTGGAAAATTGACAATTGAAAATGACAATTGAAAATTGACAATTGAAAATTGACAAGTTGAAAATTGACAATTGAAAATTGACAATTGAAAATTGACAATTGAAATTGACATTGAAAATTGCAATTGAAAATTGACAATTGAAATTGACAATTGAAAATTGACAATTGAAAATTGACAATTGAAAATTGACAATTGAAAATTGACAATTGAAAATTGACAATTGAAAATTGACAATTGAAAATTGACATTTAAAATTGACAATTGAAAATGACAATTGAAAATTGACAATTGAAAATTGACAATTGAAAATTGACAATGAAATTGACAATGAAATTGACAATTGAAAATTACATTGACAATTGACAATATGGACAATTGAAAATTGACAATTGAAAATGGACGAATTGAAAATTGACAATTGAATTGAGATTGAAATTGACAATTGAAAATTGACAATTGAAAATTGACAATTGAAAAAGTGACAATTGAAAATTGACAATTGAAAATTGACAATTGAAAATTGACCATTGAAAATTGACAATTGAAAATTGACAATTGAATTGAAATTGAGAATTGAAAATGACAATTGAAAATTGACAATTGAAAATGACAATTGAAAATTGACAATTGAAAATTGACAATTGAAAATTGACAATTGAAAATTGACAATTGAAAATTGACAATTGAAAATTGACAATTGAAAATTGACAATTGAAAATTGACAATTGAAAATTGACAATTGAAAATTGACAATTGAAAATTGACAATTGAAAATTGACAATTGAAAATTGACAATTGAAAATTGACAATTGAAAATTGACAATTGAAAATTGACAATTGAAAATTGACAATTGAAAATTGACAATTGAAAATTGACAATTGAAAATTGACAATTGAAAATGACAATTGAAAATTGACAATTGAAAATTGACAATTGAAAATTGACAATTGAAATTGACAATTGAAAATTGACAATTGAAAATTGACAATGGAAAATTGACAATTGAAAATTGACAATTGAAAATTGAATTTAAAATTGACAATTGAAAATTGACAATTGAAAATTGACAATTGAAAATTGACAATTGAAAATTGACAATTGAAAATTGACAATTGAAAATTGACAATTGAAAATTGACAATTGAAAATTGACAATTGAAAATTGACATTGAAAATTGACAATTGAAAATTGACAATTGAAAATTGACAATTGAAAATTGACAATTGAAAATTGACAATTGAAAATTGACAATTGAAAATTGACAATTGAAAATTGACAATTGAAAATTGACAATTGAAAATTGACAATTGAGAATTGAAAAGACAATTGAAAATTGACAATTGAAAAATGACAATTGAAAATTGACAATTGAAAATTGACAATTGAAAATTGACAATTGAAAATTGACAATTGAAAATTGACAATTGAAAATTGACAATTGAAAATTGACAATGAAAATTGACAATTGAAAATTGACAATTGAAAATTGACAATTGAAAATTGACAATTGAAAATTGACAATTGAAAATTGACAATTGACAATTGACAATTGAGAATTGAAAATGGACAATTGAAAAGTGACAATTGAAAATTGACAATTGAAAATTGACAATTGAAAATTGACAATTAAAATGACAATTGAAAATTGACAATTGAAAATTGACAATTGAAAATGGACAATTGAAAATGGACAATTGAAAATTGACAATTGGAAAATGGACAATTGAAAATTGACATTGAAAATTGACGATTGAAAATTGACAATTGAAAATTGACGATTGAAAATTGACGGTTGAAAATTGACAGTTGAAAATTGACAGTTGAAAATTGACAGTTGAAAATTGACAGTTGAAAATTGACAATTGAAATTTGACAATTGAAAATTCCCAGAGAAGATTTCCCAATTGAAAATCGCTCAATGACAGTTGTCAATTAAAAATTGCCAATAAAAACTGCCTATTAAAAATTGCTAATTAAAAATGGTTAATTAAAATTGCCAATTAAAAATTCTAATTAAAAATTCTCAATTCAAAATTTCAAAGTAAATATTGCCAACTGAAAATTGCCAATTAGAAATTGCCAATAGAAAATTGCCAATTGAAAATTGACAATTGAAAATTGCAATTGAAAATTGACAATTGAAAATTGACAATTGACAATTGACAATTGAAAATTCGACAATTAAAATTGCCAATTCAAAATCTCTAATTAA
Organism: Asobara japonica; assembly: GCA_026005395.1. Taxonomy (NCBI): domain Eukaryota; kingdom Metazoa; phylum Arthropoda; class Insecta; order Hymenoptera; family Braconidae; genus Asobara; species Asobara japonica. The sequence continues at coordinate 308,719 of BQMI01000439.1, forward strand.
AAATTGCCAATTGCAATTGTCAATTGAAAATTGACAATTGAAAATTGACAATTGAAAATTGACAATGAAAATTGACAATTGAAAATTGACAATTGAAAATTGACAATGAAAATTGACAATTGAAAATTGACAATTGAAAATTGACAATTGAAAATTGACAATTGAAAATTGACAATTGAAAATTGACAATTGAAAATTGACAATTGAAAATTGACAATTGAAAATTGACAATTGAAAATTGACAATTGAAATTGACAATTGAAAATTGACAATTGAAAATTGACAATTGAAAATGACAATTGAAAATTGACATTGAAAATTGACAATTGAAAATTGACAATTGAAAAATTGACATGGACAATTAAAAAGTGACAATTGAAAATTGACAATTGAAAATTGACCATTGAAAATTGACAATTGAAAATTGACAATTGAAAATTGACAATTGAAAATTGACATTGACAATTGACAATTGAGAATTGAAAATGGACAATTAAAAATTGACAATTGAAATGGACAATTGAAAATTGACAATTGAAAATTGACAATTGAAAATTGACAATTGAAAATTGACAATTGAAAATTGACAATTGAAAATTGACAATTGAAAATTGACAATTGAAAATTGACAATTGAAAATTGACAATTGAAAATTGACAATTGAAAATTGACATGGAAAATGACAATTGAAAATTGACAATTGAAAATTGAGAGTTTAAAATTGACAGTTGAAAATTGACAATTGAAAATTGACAATTGAAATTGACAATTGAAAATTGACAATTGAAAATTGACAATTGAAAATTGACAATTGAAAATTGACAATTGAAAATTGACCATTGAAAATTGACAATTGAAAATTGACAATTGAAATTGACAATTGAAAATTGACAATTGAAAATTGACAATTGAAAATTGACAATTGAAAATTGAATTGAAAATTGACAATTGAAAATTGACAATTGAAAATTGACAATTGAAAATTGACAATTGAAAATTGACAATTGAAAATTGACAATTGAAAATTGACAATTGAAAATTGACAATTGACAATTGAACAATTGAGAATTGAAAATGGACAATTAAAATTGACAATTGAAAATGGACAATTGAAAATTGACAATTGAAAATTGACAATTGAAAATTGACAATTGAAAATTGACAATTGAAATTGACAATTGAAATTGACAATTGAAAATTGACAATTGAAAATTGACCATTGAAAATTGACAATTGAAAATTGACAATTGAAATTGACAATTGAAAATTGACAATTGAAAATTGACAATTGAAAATTGACAATTGAAAATTGACAATTGAGAATTGAAAATGGACAATTAAAAAGTGACAATTGAAAATTGACAATTGAAAATTGACAATTGAAAATTGACAATTGAAAATTGACAATTGAAATTGACAATTAAAAATTGACAATTGAAAATTGACAATTGAAAATTGACAATTGAAAATGGACAATTGAAAATGGACAATTGAAAATTGACAATTGGAAATTGACAATTGGAAATGGACAATTGAAAATTGACAATTGAAATTGACGATTGAAAATTGACAATTGAAAATTGACGATTGAAAATTGACAGTTGAAAATTGACAGTTGAAAATTGACAGTGAAAATTGACAGTTGAAAATGACAGTTGAAATTGACAATTGAAATTTGAGAATTGAAAATTCCCAGAGAAGATTTCCCAATTGAAAATCGCTCAATGACAGTTGTCAATTAAAAATTGCCAAAAAAACTGCCTATTAAAAATTGCTAATTAAAAATGGGTTAATTAAAAATTGCCAATTAAAAATTTCTAATTAAAATTCTCAATTCAAATTTCAAAGTAAATATTGCCAACTGAAAATTGCCAATTAGAAATTGCCAATTGAAAATTGCCAATTGAAATTGACAATTGAAAATTGGCAATTGAAAATTGAATTGAAAATTGACAATTGACAATTGACAATTGAAAATCGACAATTAAAAATTGCCAATTCAAAATCTCTAATTAAAAATTGCCAATTGCAAATTGTCAATTGAAAATTGACAATTGAAAATTGACAATTGAAAATTGACAATTGAAAATTGACAATTGAAAATTGACAATTGAAAATTGACAATTGAAAATTGACAATTGAAAATTGACAATTGAAAATTGACAATTGAAAAATTGACAATTGAAATTGACAATTGAAAATTGACAATTGAAAATTGACAATTGAAAATTGACAATTGAAAATTGACAATTGAAAATTGACAATTGAAAATTGACAATTGAAAATTGACAATTGAAAATTGACAATTGAAAATTGACAATTGAAAATTGACAATTGAAAATTGACAATTGAAATTGACAATTGAAATTGACAATTGAAAATTGACAATTGAAAATTGACAATTGAAATTGACAATTGAAAATTGACAATTGAAAATTGACAATTGAAAATTGACAATTGAAAATTGACAATTGAAAATTGACAATTGAAATTGACAATTGAAAATTGACAATTGAAAATTGACAATTGAAAATTGACAATTGAAAATTGACAATTGAAAATTGACAATTGAAAATTGACAATTGAAAATTGACAATTGAAAATTGACAATTGAAAATTGACAATTGAAAATTGACAATTGAAAATTGACAATTGAAAATTGACAATTGAAAATGACAATTGAAAATTGACATTGAAAATTGACAATTGAAAATTGACAATTGAAAATTGACAATTGAAAATTGACAATTGAAAATTGACAATTGAAAATTGACAATTGAAATTGACAATTGAAAATTGACAATTGAAAATTGACATTGAAAATTGACAATTGAAAATTGACAATTGAAAATTGACAATTGAAAATTGACAATTGAAAATTGACAATTGAAAATTGACAATTGAAAATTGACAATTGAAATTGACAATTGAAAATTGACAATTGAAAATTGACAATTGAAAATTGACAATTGAAAATTGACAATTGAAATTGACAATTGAAAATTGACAATTGAAAATTGACAATTGAAAATTGACAATTGAAAATTGACAATTGAAAATTGACAATTGAAAATTGACAATTGAAAATTGACAATTGAAAATTGACAATTGCAAATTGACAATTGAAAATTGACAATTGAAAATTGAGAGTTTAAAATTGACAGTTGAAAATTGACAATTGAAATGACAATTGAAAATTGACAATTGAAAATGGACAATTGAAAATGGACAATTGAAAATTGACAATTGAAAATTGACAATTGACAATTGACATTGAGAATTGAAAATGGACAATTAAAAATTGACAATTAAAAATTGACAATTGAAAATTGACAATTGAAAATTGACAATTGAAAATTGACAATTGAAAATTGACAATTAAAAATTGACAATTGAAAATTGACAATTGAAATTGACAATTGAAAATGGACAATTGAAAATGGACAATTGAAAATTGACAATTGAAAATGGACAATTGAAAATTGACAATTGAAAATTGACGATTGAAAATTGACAATTAAAATTGACGATTGAAAATTGACAGTTGAAATTGACAGTTGAAAATTGACAGTTGAAAATTGACAGTTGAAAATTGACAATTGAAATTTGACAATTGAAAATTCCCAGAGAAGATTTCCCAATTGAAAATCGCTCAATGAAGTTGTCATTAAAAAATTGCCAATAAAAAACTGCCTATTAAAAATTGCTAATTAAAAATGGTTAATTAAAAATTGCCATTAAAAATTTCTAATTAAAAATTCTCAATTCAAAATTTCAAAGTAAATATTGCCCACTGAAATTGCCATTAGAAATTGCCAATTGAAAATTGCCAATTGAAAATTGACAATTGAAAATTGGCAATTGAAAATTGACAATTGAAAATTGACAATTGACAATGACAATTGAAAATCGACAATTAAAAATTTCCAATTCAAAATCTCTAATTAAAAATTGCCAATTGCAAATTGTCAATTGAAAATGACAATTGAAAATTGACAATTGAAAATTGACAATTGAAAATTGACAATTGAAAATTGACAATTGAAAATTGACAATTGAAAATTGACAATTGAAAATTGACAATTGAAATTGACAATTGAAAATTGACCATTGAAAATTGACAATTGAAAATTGACAATTGAAAATTGACAATTGAAAATTGACAATTGAAAATTGACAATTGACAATTGACAATTGAGAATTGAAAATGGACAATTAAAAAGTGACAATTGAAAATTGACAATTGAAAATTGACAATTAAAAATTGACAATTGAAAATTGACAATTGAAATTGACAATTGAAAATGGACAATTGAAAATGGACAATTGAAAATTGACAATTGGAAATGGACAATTGAAAATTGACATTGAAAATTGACGATTGAAATTGACAATTGAAAATTGACGATTGAAAATTGACAGTTGAAAATTTGACAGTTGAAAATTGACAGTTGAAAATTGACAGTTGAAAATTGACAGTTGAAAATTGACAATTGAAATTTGACAATTGAAAATTCCCAGAGAAGATTTCCCAATTGAAAATCGCTCAATGACAGTTGTCAATTAAAATTGCCAATAAAAACTGCCTATTAAAATTGCTAATTAAAAATGGTTAATTAAAAATTGCCAATTAAAAATTTCTAATTAAAAATTCTCAATTCAAATTTCAAAGTAAATATTGCCAACTGAAAATTGCCAATTAGAAATTGCCAATTGAAAATTGCCAATTGAAAATTGACAATTGAAAATTGGCAATTGAAAATTGACAATTGAAAATTGACAATTGACAATTGACAATTGAAAATCGACAATTAAAAATTGCCAATTCAAAATCTCTAATTAAAAATTGCCAATTGCAAATTGTCAATTGAAATTGACAATTGAAAATTGACAATTGAAATTGACAATTGAAAAATTGACAATTGAAATTGACAATTGAAAATTGACAATTGAAAATTGACAATTGAAAATTGACAATTGAAAATTGACAATTGAAAATTGACAATTGAAAATTGACAATTGAAAATTGACAATTGAAAATTGACAATTGAAAATTGACAATTGAAAATTGACAATTGAAAATTGACAATTGAAATTGACAATTGAAAATTGACAATTGAAAATTGACAATTGAAAATTGACAATTGAAATTGACAATTGAAAATTGACAATTGAAAATTGACAATTGAAATTGACAATTGAAAATTGACAATTGAAAATTGACAATTGAAAATTGACAATTGAAAATTGACAATTGAAAATTGACAATTGAAATTGACAATTGAAAATTGACATTGAAAATTGACAATTGAAAATTGACAATTGAAAATTGACAATTGAAAATTGACAATTGAAAATTGACAATTGAAATTGACAATTGAAAATTGACAATTGAAAATTGACAATTGAAAATTGACAATTGAAAATTGACAATTGAAAATTGACAATTGAAATTGACAATTGAAAATTGACAATTGAAAATTGACAATTGAAAATTGACAATTGAAAATTGACAATTGAAAATTGACAATTGAAAATTGACAATTGAAAATTGACAATTGAAAATTGACAATTGAAAATTGACAATTGAAAATTGACAATTGAAAATTGACAATTGAAAATTGAATTGAAAATTGACAATTGAAAATTGACAATTGAAAATTGACAATTGAAAATTGACAATTGAAAATTGACAATTGAAAATTGACAATTGAAAATTGACAATTGAAAATTGACAATTGAAAATTGACAATTGAAAATTGACAATTGAAAATTGACAATTGAAAATTGACAATTGAAAATTGACAATTGAAAATTGACAATTGAAAATTGACAATTGAAAATTGACAATTGAAAATTGACAATTGAAAATTGACAATTGAAAATTGACAATTGAAAATTGACAATTGAAAATTGACAATTGAAAATTGACAATTGAAAATTGACAATTGAAAATTGACAATTGAAAATTGACAATTGAAAATTGACAATTGAAAATTGACAATTGAAAATTGACAATTGAAAATTGACAATTGAAAATTGACAATTGAAAATTGACAATTGAAAATTGACAATTGAAAATTGACAATTGAAAATTGACAATTGAAAATTGACAATTGAAAATTGACAATTGAAAATTGACAATTGAAAATTGACAATTGAAATTGACAATTGAAAATTGACAATTGAAAATTGACAATTGAAAATTGACAATTGAAAATTGACAATTGAAAATTGACAATTGAAAATTGACAATTGAAAATTGACAATTGAAAATTGAGAATTGAAAATTGACAATTGAAAATTGACAATTGAAAATTGACAATTGAAAATTGACAATTGAAAATTGACAATTGAAAATTGACAATTGAAAATTGACAATTGAAAATTGACAATTGAAAATTGACAATTGAAAATTGACAATTGAAAATTGACAATTGAAAATTGACAATTGAAAATTGACAATTGAAAATTGACAATTGAAAATTGACAATTGAAAATTGACAATTGAAAATTGACAATTGAAAATTGACAATTGAAAATTGACAATTGAAAATTGACAATTGAAAATTGACAATTGAAAATTGACAATTGAAAATTGACAATTGAAAATTGAGAGTTGAAAATTGACAATTGAAAATTGACAATTGAAAATTGACAATTGAAAATTGACAATGAAAATTGACCATTGAAAATTGACAATTGAAAATTGACAATTGAAAATTGACAATTGAAAATTGACAATTGAAAATTGACAATTGACAATTGACAATTGAGAATTGAAAATGGACAATTAAAAATTGACAATTGAAAATTGACAATTGAAAATTGACAATTGAAAATTGACAATTAAAAATTGACAATTGAAAATTGACAATTGAAAATTGACAATTGAAAATTGACAATTGAAAATGGACAATTGAAAATGGACAATTGAAAATTGACAATTGAAAATGGACAATTGAAAATTGACAATTGAAAATTGACGATTGAAAATTGACAATTGAAAATTGACGATTGAAAATTGACAGTTGAAAATTGACAATTGAAAATTGACAATTGAAAATTGACCATTGAAAATTGACAATTGAAAATTGACAATTGACAATTGACAATTGAGAATTGAAAAGTGACAATTGAAAATTGACAATTGAAAATTGACAATTGAAAATTGACAATTGAAAATTGACAATTAAAAATTGACAATTGAAAATTGACAATTGAAAATTGACAATTGAAAATGGACAATTGAAAATGGACAATTGAAAATTGACAATTGGAAATGGACAATTGAAAATTGACAATTGAAAATTGACGATTGAAAATTGACAATTGAAAATTGACGATTGAAAATTGACAGTTGAAAATTGACAGTTGAAAATTGACAGTTGAAAATTGACAGTTGAAAATTGACAGTTGAAAATTGACAGTTGAAAATTGACAATTGAAATTTGACAATTGAAAATTCCCAGAGATGATTTCCCAATTGAAAATCGCTGAATGACAGTTGTCAATTAAAAATTGCCAATAAAAAACTGCCTATTAAAAATTGCTAATTAAAAATGGTTAATTAAAAATTGCCAATTAAAAATTTCTAATTAAAAATTCTCAATTCAAAATTTCAAAGTAAATATTGCCAACTGAAAATTGCCAATTAGAAATTGCCAATTGAAAATTGCCAATTGAAAATTGACAATTGAAAATTGGCAATTGAAAATTGACAATTGAAAATTGACAATTGACAATTGACAATTGAAAATCGACAATTAAAAATTGCCAATTCAAATCTCTAATTAAAATTGCCAATTGCAAATTGTCAATTGAAAATTGACAATTGAAAATTGACAATTGAAAATTGACAATTGAAAATGACAATTGAAATTGACAATTGAAAATTGACAATTGAAAATTGACAATTGAAAATTGACAATTGAAAATTGACAATTGAAAATTGACAATTGAAAATTGACAATTGAAAATTGACAATTGAAAATTGACAATTGAAAATTGACAATTGAAAATTGACAATTGAAAATTGACAATTGAAAATTGACAATTGAAAATTGACAATTGAAAATTGACAATTGAAAATTGACAATTGAAAATTGACAATTGAAAATTGACAATTGAAAATTGACAATTGAAAATTGACAATTGAAAATTGACAATTGAAAATTGACAATTGAAAATTGACAATTGAAAATTGACAATTGAAAATTGACAATTGAAAATTGACAATTGAAAATTGACAATTGAAAATTGACAATTGAAAATTGACAATTGAAAATTGACAATTGAAAATTGACAATTGAAAATTGACAATTGAAAATTGACAATTGAAAATTGACAATTGAAAATTGACAATTGAAAATTGACAATTGAAAATTGCAATTGAAATTGACAATTGAAAATTGACAATTGAAAATTGACAATTGAAAATTGACAATTGAAAATTGACAATTGAAAATTGACAATTGAAAATTGACAATTGAAAATTGACAATTGAAAATTGACAATTGAAAATTGACAATTGAAAATTGACAATTGAAAATTGACAATTGAAAATTGACAATTGAAAATTGACAATTGAAAATTGACAATTGAAAATTGACAATTGAAAATTGACAATTGAAAATTGACAATTGAAAATTGACAATTGAAAATTGACAATTGAAAATTGACAATTGAAAATTGACAATTGAAAATTGACAATTGAAAATTGACAATTGCAAATTGACAATTGAAAATTGACAATTGAAAATTGAGAGTTTAAAATTGACAGTTGAAAATTGACAATTGAAAATTGACAATTGAAAATTGACAATTGAAAATGGACAATTGAAAATGGACAATTGAAAATTGACAATTGAAAATTGACAATTGACAATTGACAATTGAGAATTGAAAATGGACAATTAAAAATTGACAATTAAAATTGACAATTGAAATTGACAATTGAAATTGACAATTGAAAATTGACAATTGAAAATTGACAATTAAAAATTGACAATTGAAAATTGACAATTGAAAATTGACAATTGAAAATGGACAATTGAAATGGACAATTGAAAATTGACAATTGAAAATGGACAATTGAAAATTGACAATTGAAATTGACGATTGAAAATTGACAATTGAAAATTGACGATTGAAAATTGACAGTTGAAAATTGACAGTTGAAAATTGACAGTTGAAAATTGACAGTTGAAAATTGACAATTGAAATTTGACAATTGAAAATTCCCAGAGAAGATTTCCCAATTGAAAATCGCTCAATGAAAGTTGTCAATTAAAAATTGCCAATAAAAAACTGCCTATTAAAAATTGCTAATTAAAAATGGTTAATTAAAAATTGCCAATTAAAAATTTCTAATTAAAAATTCTCAATTCAAAATTTCAAGTAAATATTGCCCCTGAAAATTGCCAATTAGAAATTGCCAATTGAAAATTGCCAATTGAAAATTGACAATTGAAAATTGGCAATTGAAAATTGACAATTGAAAATTGACAATTGACAATTGACAATTGAAAATCGACAATTAAAAATTTCCAATTCAAAATCTCTAATTAAAAATTGCCAATTGCAAATTGTCAATTGAAAATTGACAATTGAAAATTGACAATTGAAAATTGACAATTGAAAATTGACAATTGAAAATTGACAATTGAAAATTGACAATTGAAAATTGACAATTGAAAATTGACAATTGAAAATTGACAATTGAAAATTGACAATTGAAAATTGACCATTGAAAATTGACAATTGAAAATTGACAATTGAAAATTGACAATTGAAAATTGACAATTGAAAATTGACAATTGACAATTGACAATTGAGAATTGAAAATGGACAATTAAAAAGTGACAATTGAAAATTGACAATTGAAAATTGACAATTGAAAATTGACAATTAAAAATTGACAATTGAAAATTGACAATTGAAAATTGACAATTGAAAATGGACAATTGAAAATGGACAATTGAAAATTGACAATTGGAAATGGACAATTGAAAATTGACAATTGAAAATTGACGATTGAAAATTGACAATTGAAAATTGACGATTGAAAATTGACAGTTGAAAATTGACAGTTGAAAATTGACAGTTGAAAATTGACAGTTGAAAATTGACAGTTGAAAATTGACAATTGAAATTTGACAATTGAAAATTCCCAGAGAAGATTTCCCAATTGAAAATCGCTCAATGACAGTTGTCAATTAAAAATTGCCAATAAAAAACTGCCTATTAAAAATTGCTAATTAAAAATGGTTAATTAAAAATTGCCAATTAAAAATTTCTAATTAAAAATTCTCAATTCAAAATTTCAAAGTAAATATTGCCAACTGAAAATTGCCAATTAGAAATTGCCAATTGAAAATTGCCAATTGAAAATTGACAATTGAAAATTGGCAATTGAAAATTGACAATTGAAAATTGACAATTGACAATTGACAATTGAAAATCGACAATTAAAAATTGCCAATTCAAAATCTCTAATTAAAAATTGCCAATTGCAAATTGTCAATTGAAAATTGACAATTGAAAATTGACAATTGAAAATTGACAATTGAAAATTGACAATTGAAAATTGACAATTGAAAATTGACAATTGAAAATTGACAATTGAAAATTGACAATTGAAAATTGAAATTGAAAATTGACAATTGAAATTGACAATTGAAAATTGACAATTGAAATTGACAATTGAAAATTGACAATTGAAATTGACAATTGAAAATTGACAATTGAAAATTGACAATTGAAAATTGACAATTGAAAATTGACAATTGAAAATTGACAATTGAAAATTGACAATTGAAAATTGACAATTGAAAATTGACAATTGAAAATTGACAATTGAAAATTGACAATTGAAAATTGACAATTGAAAATTGACAATTGAAAATTGACAATTGAAAATTGACAATTGAAAATTGACAATTGAAAATTGACAATTGAAAATTGACAATTGAAAATTGACAATTGAAAATTGACAATTGAATTGAAAATTGACAATTGAAAATTGACAATTGAAAATTGACAATTGAAAATTGACAATTGAAAATTGACAATTGAAAATTGACAATTGAAAATTGACAATTGAAAATTGACAATTGAAAATTGACAATTGAAAATTGACAATTGAAAATTGACAATTGAAAATTGACAATTGAAATTGACAATTGAAAATTGACAATTGAAAATTGACAATTGAAAATTGACAATTGAAAATTGACAATTGAAATTGACAATTGAAAATTGACAATTGAAAATTGACAATTGAAAATTGACAATTGAAAATTGACAATTGAAAATTGACAATTGAAAATTGACAATTGAAAATTGACAATTGAAAATTGACAATTGAAAATTGACAATTGAAAATTGACAATTGAAAATTGACAATTGAAAATTGACAATTGAAAATTGACAATTGAAAATTGACAATTGAAAATTGACAATTGAAAATTGACAATTGAAAATTGACAATTGAAAATTGACAATTGAAAATTGACAATTGAAAATTGACAATTGAAAATTGACAATTGAAAATTGACAATTGAAAATTGACAATTGAAAATTGACAATTGAAAATTGACAATTGAAAATTGACAATTGAAAATTGACAATTGAAAATTGACAATTGAAAATTGACAATTGAAAATTGACAATTGAAAATTGACAATTGAAAATTGACAATTGAAAATTGACAATTGAAAATTGACAATTGAAAATTGACAATTGAAAATTGACAATTGAAAATTGACAATTGAAAATTGACAATTGAAAATTGACAATTGAAAATTGACAATTGAAAATTGACAATTGAAAATTGACAATTGAAAATTGACAATTGAAAATTGACAATTGAAAATTGACAATTGAAAATTGACAATTGAAAATTGACAATTGAAAATTGACAATTGAAAATTGACAATTGAAAATTGACAATTGAAAATTGACAATTGAAAATTGACAATTGAAAATTGACAATTGAAAATTGACAATTGAAAATTGACAATTGAAAATTGACAATTGAAAATTGACAATTGAAAATTGACAATTGAAAATTGACAATTGAAAATTGACAATTGAAAATTGACAATTGAAAATTGACAATTGAAAATTGACAATTGAAAATTGACAATTGAAAATTGACAATTGAAATTGACAATTGAAAATTGACAATTGAAAATTGACAATTGAAAATTGACAATTGAAAATTGACAATTGAAAATTGACAATTGAAAATTGACAATTGAAAATTGACAATTGAAAATTGACAATTGAAAATTGACAATTGAAAATTGACAATTGAAAATTGACAATTGAAAATTGACAATTGAAAATTGACAATTGAAAATTGACAATTGAAAATTGAGAGTTGAAAATTGACAATTGAAAATTGACAATTGAAAATTGACAATTGAAAATTGACAATGGAAAATTGACCATTGAAAATTGACAATTGAAAATTGACAATTGAAAATTGACAATTGAAAATTGACAATTGAAAATTGACAATTGACAATTGACAATTGAGAATTGAAAATGGACAATTAAAAATTGACAATTGAAAATTGACAATTGAAAATTGACAATTGAAATTGACAATTAAAAATTGACAATTGAAAATTGACAATTGAAAATTGACAATTGAAAATTGACAATTGAAAATGGACAATTGAAAATGGACAATTGAAAATTGACAATTGAAAATGGACAATTGAAAATTGACAATTGAAAATTGACGATTGAAAATTGACAATTGAAAATTGACGATTGAAAATTGACAGTTGAAAATTGACAATTGAAAATTGACAATTGAAAATTGACCATTGAAAATTGACAATTGAAAATTGACAATTGACAATTGACAATTGAGAATTGAAAAGTGACAATTGAAAATTGACAATTGAAAATTGACAATTGAAAATTGACAATTGAAAATTGACAATTAAAAATTGACAATTGAAAATTGACAATTGAAAATTGACAATTGAAAATGGACAATTGAAAATGGACAATTGAAAATTGACAATTGGAAATGGACAATTGAAAATTGACAATTGAAAATTGACGATTGAAAATTGACAATTGAAAATTGACGATTGAAAATTGACAGTTGAAAATTGACAGTTGAAAATTGACAGTTGAAAATTGACAGTTGAAAATTGACAGTTGAAAATTGACAGTTGAAAATTGACAATTGAAATTTGACAATTGAAAATTCCCAGAGATGATTTCCCAATTGAAAATCGCTGAATGACAGTTGTCAATTAAAAATTGCCAATAAAAAACTGCCTATTAAAAATTGCTAATTAAAAATGGTTAATTAAAATTGCCAATTAAAAATTTCTAATTAAAATTCTCATTCAAAATTTCAAAGTAAATATTGCCAACTGAAAATTGCCAATTAGAAATTGCCAATTGAAAATTGCCAATTGAAAATTGACAATTGAAAATTGGCAATTGAAAATTGACAATTGAAAATTGACAATTGACAATTGACAATTGAAAATCGACAATTAAAAATTGCCAATTCAAAATCTCTAATTAAAATTGCAATTGCAAATTGTCAATTGAAAATTGACAATTGAAAATTGACAATTGAAAATTGACAATTGAAAATTGACAATTGAAAATTGACAATTGAAAATTGACAATTGGAAATTGACAATTGAAAATTGACAATTGAAAATTGACAATTGAAAATTGACAATTGAAAATTGACAATTGAAAATTGACAATTGAAAATTGACAATTGAAAATTGACAATTGAAAATTGACAATTGAAAATTGACAATTGAAAATTGACAATTGAAAATTGACAATTGAAAATTGACAATTGAAAATTGACAATTGAAAATTGACAATTGAAAATTGACAATTGAAAATTGACAATTGAAAATGGACAATTGAAAATTGACAATTGAAATTGACAATTGAAAATTGAAAATTGACAATTGAAAATTGACAATTGAAAATTGACAATTGAAAATTGACAATTGAAAATTGACAATTGAAAATTGACAATTGAAAATGACAATTGAAAATTGACAATTGAAAATTGACAATTGAAAATTGACAATTGAAAATTGACAATTGAAAATTGACAATTGAAAATTGACAATTGAAAATTGACAATTGAAAATTGACAATTGAAAATTGACAATTGAAAATTGACAATTGAAAATTGACAATTGAAAATTGACAATTGAAAATTGACAATTGAAAATTGACAATTGAAAATTGACAATTGAAAATTGACAATTGAAAATTGACAATTGAAAATTGACAATTGAAAATTGACAATTGAAAATTGACAATTGAAAATTGACAATTGAAAATTGACAATTGAAAATTGACAATTGAAAATTGACAATTGACAATTGAAAATTGACAATTGAAAATTGACAATTGAAAATTGACAATTGACAATTGAAAATTGACAATTGAAAATTGACAATTGAAAATTGACAATTGAAAATTGACAATTGAAAATTGACAATTGAAAATTGACAATTGAAAATTGACAATTGAAAATTGACAATTGAAAATTGAAATTGAAAATTGACAATTGAAATTGACAATTGAAAATTGACAATTGAAAATTCACAATTGAAAATTGACAATTGAAAATTCACAATTGAAAATTGACAATTGAAAATTGACAATTGAAAATTGACAATTGAAAATTGACAATTGAAAATTGACAATTGAAAATTGACAATTGAAAATTGACAATTGAAATTGACAATTGAAAATTGACAATTGAAAATTGACAATTGAAAATTGACAATTGAAAATTGACAATTGAAAATTGACATTGAAAATTGACAATTGAAAATTGAGAGTTGAAAATTGACAATTGAAAATTGACAATTGAAAATTGACAATTGAAAATTGACAATGAAAATTGACATTGAAAATTGACAATTGAAAATTGACAATTGAAAATTGACAATTGAAAATTGACAATTGAAAATTGACAATTGAAAATTGACAATTGAAAATTGACAATTGACAAATTGACAATTGAGAATTGAAAATGGACAATTGAAAATTGACAATTGAAAATTGACAATTGAAAATTGACAATTGAAAATTGACAATTGAAAATTGACAATTGAAAATTGACAATTGAAAATGACAATTGAAAATGACAATTGAAAATTGACAATTGAAAATTGACAATTGAAAATTGACAATTGAAATTGACGATTGAAAATTGACAATTGAAAATTGACGATTGAAAATTGACAGTTGAAAATTGACAGTTGAAAATTGACAATTGAAAATTGACAATTGAAAATTGACCATTGAAAATTGACAATTGAAAATTGACAATTGAAAATTGACAATTGAAAATTGACAATTGAAAATTGACAATTGAAATTGACAATTGAAAATTGACAATTGACAATTGACAATTGAGAATTGAAAATGGACAATTAAAATTGACAATTGAAAATTGACAATTGAAAATTGACAATTGAAAATTGACAATTGAAAATTGACAATTAAAAATTGACAATTGAAAATTGACAATTGAAAATTGACAATTGAAAATGACAATTGAAAATGGACAATTGAAAATTGACAATTGAAAATGGACAATTGAAAATTGACAATTGAAAATTGACGATTGAAAATTGACAATTGAAAATTGACGATTGAAAATTGACAGTTGAAAATTGACAGTTGAAAATTGACAGTTGAAAATTGACAATTGAAATTTGACAATTGAAAATTCCCAGAGAAGATTTCCCAATTGAAAATCGCTCGATGACAGTTGTCAATTAAAAATTGCCAATAAAAAACTGCCTATTAAAAATTGCTAATTAAAAATGGTTAATTAAAAATTGCCAATTAAAAATTTCTAATTAAAAATTCTCAATTCAAAATTTCAAAGTAAATATTGCCAACTGAAAATTGCCAATTAGAAATTGCCAATTGAAAATTGCCAATTGAAAATTGACAATTGAAAATTGACAATTGAAAATTGGCAATTGAAAATTGACAATTGAAAATTGACAATTGACAATTGACAATTGAAAATCGACAATTAAAAATTGCCAATTCAAAATCTCTAATTAAAAATTGCCAATTGCAAATTGTCAATTGAAAATTGACAATTGAAAATTGACAATTGAAAATTGACAATTGAAAATTGACAATTGAAAATTGACAATTGAAAATTGACAATTGAAAATTGACAATTGAAAATTGACAATTGAAAATTGACAATTGAAAATTGACAATTGAAAATTGACAATTGAAAATTGACAATTGAA
Source organism: Asobara japonica (assembly GCA_026005395.1). NCBI lineage: Eukaryota > Metazoa > Arthropoda > Insecta > Hymenoptera > Braconidae > Asobara > Asobara japonica. Next base: position 325,017 of record BQMI01000439.1, read on the forward strand.
AATTGACAATTGAAAATTGACAATTGAAAATTGACAATTGAAAATTGACAATTGAAAATTGACAATTGAAAATTGACAATTGAAAATTGACAATTGAAAATTGACAATTGAAAATTGACAATTGAAAATTGACAATTGAAAATTGACAATTGAAAATTGACAATTGAAAATTGACAATTGAAAATGGACAATTGAAAATTGACAATTGGAAATGGACAATTGAAAATTGACAATTGAAAATTGACGATTGAAAATTGACAATTGAAAATTGACGATTGAAAATTGACAGTTGAAAATTGACAGTTGAAAATTGACAGTTGAAAATTGACAGTTGAAAATTGACAGTTGAAAATTGACAGTTGAAAATTGACAATTGAAATTTGACAATTGAAAATTCCCAGAGATGATTTCCCAATTGAAAATCGCTCAATGACAGTTGTCAATTAAAAATTGCCAATAAAAAACTGCCTATTAAAAATTGCTAATTAAAAATGGTTAATTAAAAATTGCCAATTAAAAATTTCTAATTAAAAATTCTCAATTCAAAATTTCAAAGTAAATATTGCCAACTGAAAATTGCCAATTAGAAATTGCCAATTGAAAATTGCCAATTGAAAATTGACAATTGAAAATTGGCAATTGAAAATTGACAATTGAAAATTGACAATTGACAATTGACAATTGAAAATTGACAATTGAAAATTGACAATTGAAAATTGACAATTGAAAATTGACAATTGAAAATTGACAATTGAAAATTGACAATTGAAAATTGACAATTGAAAATTGACAATTGAAAATTGACAATTGAAAATTGACAATTGAAAATTGACAATTGAAAATTGACAATTGAAAATTGACATTGAAAATTGACAATTGAAAATTGACAATTGAAAATTGACAATTGAAAATTGACAATTGAAAATTGACAATTGAAAATTGACAATTGAAAATTGACAATTGAAAATTGACAATTGAAAATTGACAATTGAAAATTGACAATTGAAAATTGACAATTGAAAATTGACAATTGAAAATTGACAATTGAAATTGACAATTGAAAATTGACAATTGAAAATTGACAATTGAAAATTGACAATTGAAAATTGACAATTGAAAATTGACAATTGAAAATTGACAATTGAAAATTGACAATTGAAAATTGACAATTGAAAATTGACAATTGAAAATTGACAATTGAAAATTGACAATTGAAAATTGACAATTGAAAATTGACAATTGAAAATTGACAATTGAAAATTGACAATTGAAAATTGACAATTGAAAATTGACAATGGAAAATTGACCATTGAAAATTGACAATTGAAAATTGACAATTGAAATTGACAATTGAAAATTGACAATTGAAAATTGACAATTGAAAATTGACAATTGACAATTGACAATTGAGAATTGAAAATGGACAATTAAAAATTGACAATTGAAAATTGACAATTGAAAATTGACAATTGAAAATTGACAATTAAAAATTGACAATTGAAAATTGACAATTGAAAATTGACAATTGAAAATGGACAATTGAAAATGGACAATTGAAAATTGACAATTGAAAATGGACAATTGAAAATTGACAATTGAAAATTGACGATTGAAAATTGACAATTGAAAATTGACGATTGAAAATTGACAGTTGAAAATTGACAGTTGAAAATTGACAATTGAAAATTGACAATTGAAAATTGACCATTGAAAATTGACAATTGAAAATTGACAATTGAAAATTGACAATTGAAAATTGACAATTGAAAATGACAATTGACAATTGACAATTGAGAATTGAAAATGGGACAATTAAAAATTGACAATTAAAAATTGACAATTGAAAATTGACAATTGAAAATTGACAATTGAAAATTGACAATTAAAAATTGACAATTGAAAATTGACAATTGAAAATTGACAATTGAAAATGGACAATTGAAAATGGACAATTGAAAATTGACAATTGAAAATGGACAATTGAAAATTGACAATTGAAATTGACGATTGAAAATTGACAATTGAAAATTGACGATTGAAAATTGACAGTTGAAAATTGACAGTTGAAAATTGACAGTTGAAAATTGACAGTTGAAAATTGACAATTGAAATTTGACAATTGAAAATTCCCAGAGAAGATTTCCCAATTGAAAATCGCTCGATGACAGTTGTCAATTAAAAATTGCCAATAAAAAACTGCCTATTAAAAATTGCTAATTAAAAATGGTTAATTAAAAATTGCCAATTAAAAATTTCTAATTAAAAATTCTCAATTCAAAATTTCAAAGTAAATATTGCCAACTGAAAATTGCCAATTAGAAATTGCCAATTGAAAAATTGCCAATTGAAATTGACAATTGAAAATTGACAATTGAAAAATTGGCAATTGAAAATTGACAATTGAAAATTGACAATTGACAATTGACAATTGAAAATCGACAATTAAAAATTGCCAATTCAAAATCTCTAATTAAAAATTGCCAATTGCAAATTGTCAATTGAAAATTGACAATTGAAAATTGACAATTGAAAATTGACAATTGAAAATTGACAATTGAAAATTGACAATTGAAAATTGACAATTGAAAATTGACAATTGAAAATTGACAATTGAAAATTGACAATTGAAAATTGACAATTGAAAATTGACAATTGAAAATTGACAATTGAAAATTGACAATGAAAATTGACAATTGAAAATTGACAATTGAAAATTGACAATTGAAAATTGACAATTGAAAATTGACAATTGAAAATTGACAATTGAAAATTGACAATTGAAAATTGACAATTGAAAATTGACAATTGAAATTGACAATTGAAAATTGACAATTGAAAATTGACAATTGAAAATTGACAATTGAAAATTGACAATTGAAAATTGACAATTGAAAATTGACAATTGAAAATTGACAATTGAAAATTGACAATTGAAAATTGACAATTGAAAATTGACAATTGAAAATTGACAATTGAAAATTGACAATTTGAAAATTGAAATTGACAATTGAAAATTGACAATTGAAAATTGACAATTGAAAATTGACAATTGAAAATTGACAATTGAAAATTGACAATTGAAAATTGACAATTGAAAATTGACAATTGAAAATTGACAATTGAAAATTGACAATTGAAAATTGACAATTGAAAATTGACAATTGAAAATTGACAATTGAAAATTGACAATTGAAAATTGACAATTGAAAATTGACAATTGAAAAATTGACAATTGAAAATTGACAATTGAAAATTGACAATTGAAAATTGACAATTGAAAATTGACAATTGAAAATTGACAATTGAAAATTGACAATTGAAAATTGACAATTGAAAATTGACAATTGAAAATTGACAATTGAAAATTGACAATTAAAAATTGACAATTGAAAATTGACAATTGAAAATTGACAATTGAAAATTGACAATTGAAAATTGACAATTGAAAATTGACAATTGAAAATTGACAATTGAAAATTGACAATTGAAAATTGACAATTGAAAATTGACAATTGAAAATTGACAATTGAAAATTGACAATTGAAAATTGACAATTGAAAATTGACAATTGAAAATTGACAATTGAAAATTGACAATTGAAAATTGACAATTGAAAATTGACAATTGAAAATTGACAATTGAAAATTGACAATTGAAAATTGACAATTGAAAATTGACAATTGAAAATTGACAATTGAAAATTGACAATTGAAAATTGAGAGTTGAAAATTGACAATTGAAAATTGACAATTGAAAATTGACAATTGAAAATTGACAATGGAAAATTGACCATTGAAAATTGACAATTGAAAATTGACAATTGAAAATTGACAATTGAAAATTGACAATTGACAATTGACAATTGAGAATTGAAAATGGACAATTAAAAATTGACAATTGAAAATTGACAATTGAAAATTGACAATTGAAAATTGACAATTAAAAATTGACAATTGAAAATTGACAATTGAAAATTGACAATTGAAAATGGACAATTGAAAATGGACAATTGAAAATTGACAATTGAAAATGGACAATTAAAAATTGACAATTAAAAATTGACAATTGAAAATTGACAATTGAAAATTGACAATTGAAAATTGACAATTAAAAATTGACAATTGAAAATTGAGAATTGAAAATTGACAATTGAAAATGGACAATTGAAAATGGACAATTGAAAATTGACAATTGAAAATGGACAATTGAAAATTGACAATTGAAAATTGACGATTGAAAATTGACAATTGAAAATTGACGATTGAAAATTGACAGTTGAAAATTGACAGTTGAAAATTGACAGTTGAAAATTGACAGTTGAAAATTGACAATTGAAATTTGACAATTGAAAATTCCCAGAGAAGATTTCCCAATTGAAAATCGCTCAATGACAGTTGTCAATTAAAAATTGCCAATAAAAAACTGCCTATTAAAAATTGCTAATTAAAAATGGTTAATTAAAAATTGCCAATTAAAAATTTCTAATTAAAAATTCTCAATTCAAAATTTCAAAGTAAATATTGCCCACTGAAAATTGCCAATTAGAAATTGCCAATTGAAAATTGCCAATTGAAAATTGACAATTGAAAATTGGCAATTGAAAAATTGACAATTGAAATTGACAATTGACAATTGACAATTGAAAATCGACAATTAAAAATTGCCAATTCAACATCTCTAATTAAAAATTGCCAATTGCAAATTGTCAATTGAAAATTGACAATTGAAAATTGACAATTGAAAATTGACAATTGAAAAATTGACAATTGAAAATTGACAATTGAAAATTGACAATTGAAAATTGACAATTGAAAAATTGACAAATTGAAATTGACAATTGAAAATTGACAATTGAAAATTGACAATTGAAAATTGACAATTGAAAAATGTTGACACATTGTGACAATTGAAGCATTGAAAATTGACAATTGAAAATTGACATTGAAAATTGACAATTGAAAATTGACAATTGAAAATTGACAATTGAAAATTGACAATTGAAAAATTGAAATTGACAATTGAAAATTGACAATTGAAAATTGACAATTGAAAATTGACAATTGAAAATTGACAATTGAAAATTGACAATTGAAAATTGAAAATTGACAATTGAAAATTGACAATTGAAAATTGACAATTGAAAATTGACAATTGAAAATTGACAATTGAAAATTGACAATTGAAAATTGACAATTGAAAATTGACAATGGAAAATGACAATTGAAAATTGACAATTGAAAATTGACAATTGAAAATTGACAATTGAAAATTGACAATTGAAAATTGACAATTGAAAATTGACAATTGAAAAATTGACAATTGAAAATTGACAATTGAAAATTGACAATTGAAAATTGACAATTGAAAATTGACAATTGAAAATTGACAATTGAAAAATTGACAATGAAAATTGACAATTGAAAATTGACAATTGAAAATTGACAATTGAAAATTGACAATTGAAAATTGACAATTGAAAATTGAACAATTGAAAATTGACAATTGAAAATTGACAATTGAAAATTGACAATTGAAATTGACAATTGAAAATTGACAATTGAAAATTGACAATTGAAAATTGACATTGAAAATTGACATTGAAATTGACAATGAAAATTGACAATTGAAAATTGACAAATTGAAAAGTGACAATTGAAAAAATTGACAATTGAAAATTGACAATTGAAAAATTGACAATTGAAAAGTGACCAATTGAAAATTGACAATTGAAAATTGACAATTGAAAAATTGAAAGCAATTGAAATTGACAATTGAAAATTGACAATTGAAAATTGACAATTGAAAATTGACAATTGAAAATTGACAATTGAAAATTGACAATTGAAAATGGACAATTGAAAATTGACAATTGAAAATTGACAATTGAAAATTGACAATTGAAAATTGACAATTGAAAATTGACAATTTGAAAATTGACAATTGAAAATTGACAATTGAAAATTGACAATTGAAAATTGACAATTGAAAATTGACAATTGAAAATGGACAATTGAAAATTGACAATTGAAAATTGACAATTGAAAATTGACAATTGAAAATTGACAATTGAAAATTGACAATTGAAAATTGACAATTGAAAATTGACAATTGAAAATTGACAATTGAAAATTGACAATTGAAAATTGACAATTGAAAATTGACAATTGAAAATTGACAATTGAAAATTGACAATTGAAAATTGACAATTGAAAATTGACAATTGAAATTGACAATTGAAAATTGACAATTGAAAATTGACAATTGAAAATTGACAATTGAAAATTGACAATTGAAAATTGACAATTGAAAATTGACAATTGAAAATTGACAATTGAAAATTCACAATTGAAAATTCACAATTGAAAATTGACAATTGAAAATTGACAATTGAAAATTGACAATTGAAAATTGACAATTGAAAATTGACAATTGAAAATTGACAATTGAAAATTGACAATTGAAAAATTGACAATTGAAAATTGACAATTGAAAATTGAATTGAAAATTGCAATTGAAAATTGACAATTGAAAATTGACAATTGAAAATTGAGAGTTTGAATTGACAATTGAAAATTGACAATTGAAAATTGACATGGAAATTGACCAATTGAAAATTTGATTGACAATTGAAAATTGACAATTGAAAATTGACAATTGAAAATTGACAATTGAAAATTGACATTGAAAATTGACAATTGAAATTGACAATTGAAAATTGACAATTGACAATTGACAATTGAGAATTGAAAATGGACAATTAAAAATTGACAATTGAAAATTGACAATTGAAAATTGACAATTGAAAATTGACAATTGAAAATTGACAATTGAAAATTGACAATTGAAAATTGACAATTGAAAATTGACAATTGAGAATTGAAAATGGACAATTAAAAATTGACAATTGAAAATTGACAATTGAAAATTGACAATTGAAAATTGACAATTAAAAATTGACAATTGAAAATTGACAATTGAAAATTGACAATTGAAAATGGACAATTGAAAATGGACAATTGAAAATTGACAATTGAAAATGGACAATTGAAAATTGACAATTGAAAATTGACGATTGAAAATTGACAATTGAAAATTGACGATTGAAAATTGACAGTTGAAAATTGACAGTTGAAAATTGACAATTGAAAATTGACAATTGAAAATTGACCATTGAAAATTGACAATTGAAAATTGACAATTGAAAATTGACAATTGAAAATTGACAATTGAAAATTGACAATTGAAAATTGACAATTGACAATTGACAATTGAGAATTGAAAATGGACAATTAAAAATTGACAATTAAAAATTGACAATTGAAAATTGACAATTGAAAATTGACAATTGAAAATTGACAATTAAAAATTGACAATTGAAAATTGACAATTGAAAATTGACAATTGAAAATGGACAATTGAAAATGGACAATTGAAAATTGACAATTGAAAATGGACAATTGAAAATTGACAATTGAAAATTGACGATTGAAAATTGACAATTGAAAATTGACGATTGAAAATTGACAGTTGAAAATTGACAGTTGAAAATTGACAGTTGAAAATTGACAGTTGAAAATTGACAATTGAAATTTGACAATTGAAAATTCCCAGAGAAGATTTCCCAATTGAAAATGCTTGATTGACAGTTGTCAATTAAAAATTGCCAATAAAAAACTGCCTATTAAAAATTGCTAATTAAAAATGGTTAATTAAAAATTGCCAATTAAAAATTTCTAATTAAAAATTCTCAATTCAACATTTCAAAGTAAATATTGCCAACTGAAAATTGCCAATTAGAAATTGCCAATTGAAAATTGCCAATTGAAAATTGACAATTGAAAATTGACAATTGAAAATTGGCAATTGAAAATTGACAATTGAAAATTGACAATTGACAATTGACAATTGAAAATCGACAATTAAAAATTGCCAATTCAAAATCTCTAATTAAAAATTGCCAATTGCAAATTGTCAATTCGAAAATTGACAATTGAAAATTGACAATTGAAAATTGACAATTGAAAATTGACAATTGAAAATTGACAATTGAAAATTGACAATTGAAAATTGACAATTGAAAATTGACAATTGAAAATTGACAATTGAAAATTGACAATTGAAAATTGACAATTGAAAATTGACAATTGAAAATTGACAATTGAAAATTGACAATTGAAAATTGACAATTGAAAATTGACAATTGAAAATTGACAATTGAAAATTGACAATTGATAAATTGACAATTGAAAATTGACAATTGAAAATTGACAATTGAAAATGGACAATTGAAATTATGGACAATTGAAAATTGACATATTGGAAATGGACAATTGAAAATTGACAATTGAAAATTGACGATTGAAAATTGACAATTGAAAATTGACGATTGAAAATTGACAGTTGAAAATTGACAGTTGAAAATTGACAGTTGAAAATTGACAGTTGAAAATTGACAGTTGAAAATTGACAGTTGAAAATTGACAATTGAAATTTGACAATTGAAAATTCCCAGAGATGATTTCCCAATTGAAAATCGCTCAATGACAGTTGTCAATTAAAAATTGCCAATAAAAAACTGCCTATTAAAAATTGCTAATTAAAAATGGTTAATTAAAAATTGCCAATTAAAAATTTCTAATTAAAAATTCTCAATTCAAAATTTCAAAAGTAAATATTGCCAACTGAAAATTGCCAATTAGAAATTGCCAATTGAAAAATTGCCAATTGAAAATTGACAATTGAAAATTGGCAATTGAAAATTGACAATTGAAAATTGACAATTGACAATTGACAATTGAAAATTGACAATTGAAAATTGACAATTGAAAATTGACAATTGAAAATTGACAATTGAAAATTGACAATTGAAAATTGACAATTGAAAATTGACAATTGAAAATTGACAATTGAAAATTGACAATTGAAAATTGACAATTGAAAATTGACAATTGAAAATTGACAATTGAAAATTGACAATTGAAAATTGACAATTGAAAATTGACAATTGAAAATTGACAATTGAAAATTGGACAATTGAAAATTGACAATTGAAAATTGACAATTGAAATTGACAATTGAAATTGACAATTGAAAATTGACAATTGAAAATTGACAATTGAAAATTGACAATTGAAAATTGACAATTGAAAATTGACAATTGAAAATTGACAATTGAAATTGACAATTGAAAATTGACAATTGAAAATTGACAATTGAAAATTGACAATTGAAAATTGACAATTGAAAATTGACAATTGAAAATTGACAATTGAAAATTGACAATTGAAAATTGACAATTGAAAATTGACAATTGAAAATTGACAATTGAAAATTGACAATTGAAAATTGACAATTGAAAATTGACAATTGAAAATTGACAATTGAAAATTGACAATTGAAAATGGACAATTGAAAATGGACAATTGAAAATGGACAATTGAAAATTGACAATTGGAAATGGACAATTGAAAATTGACAATTGAAAATTGACGATTGAAAATTGACAATTGAAAATTGACAGTTGAAAATTGACAGTTGAAAATTGACAGTTGAAAATTGACAGTTGAAAAATTGACAGTTGAAAATTGACAGTTGAAAATGACAGTTGAAAATTGACAATTGAATTTGACAATTGAAAATTCCCAGAGATGATTTCCCAATTGAAAATCGCTCAATGACAGTTGTCAATTAAAAATTGCCATAAAAAACTGCCTATTAAAAATTGCTAATTAAAATGTTAATTAAAAAATTGCAATTAAAATTTCTAATTACAAAATTCTCAATTCAAAATTTCAAAGTAAAATATTGCCACTGAAAATTGCCAATTAGAAATTGCCAATTGAAAATTGCCAATTGAAAAATTGACAATTGAAAATTGCAATTGAAAATTGACAATTGAAAATTGACAATTGACCAATTGACAATTGAAAATTGACAATTGAAAATTGACAATTGAAAAATTGGACAATTGAAAAATTGACATTGAAAATTGACAATTGAAAATTGACAATTGAAAATTGACAATTGAAAATTGACAATTGAACAATTGACAATTGAAAATTGACAATTGAAAATTGACAATTGAAAAATTGACAATTGAAAATTGACAATTGAAAATTGACAATTGAAAATTGACAATTGAAAATTGACAATTGGAAAATTGACAATTGAAAATTGACAATTGAAAATTGACAATTGAAAATTGACAATTGAAAATTGGACAATTGAAAATTGACAATTGAAAATTGACAATTGAAAATTGCCAGTTGAAAATTGACAATTGAAAATTGACAATTGAAAATTGACAATTGAAAAATTGACAATTGAAAATTGACAATTGAAAATTGACAATTGAAAATTGACAATTGAAAAATTGACAATTGAAAATTGACAATTGAAATTGACAATTGAAAATTGACAATTGAAAATTGACAATTGAAAATTGACAATTGAAAATTGACAATTGAAAATTGACAATGGAAAATTGACCATTGAAAATTGACAATTGAAAATTGACAATTGAAAATTGACAATTGAAAATTGACAATTGAAAATTGACAATTGAAAATTGACGATTGAAAATTGACAATTGAAAATTGACGATTGAAAATTGACAGTTGAAAATTGACAGTTGAAAATTGACAATTGAAAATTGACAATTGAAAATTGACAATTGAAAATTGACAATTGAAAATTGACAATTGAAAATTGACAATTGAAAATTGACAATTGAAAAATTGACAATTGAAAATTGACAATTGACAATTGACAATTGAGAATTGAAATGGACAATTAAAAATTGACAATTAAAAATTGACAATTGAAAATTGACAATTGAAAATTGACAATTGAAAATTGACAATTAAAAATTGACAATTGAAAATTGACAATTGAAAATTGACAATTGAAAATGGACAATTGAAAATGGACAATTGAAAATTGACAATTGAAAATGGACAATTGAAAATTGACAATTGAAAATTGACGATTGAAAATTGACAATTGAAAATTGACGATTGAAAATTGACAGTTGAAAATTGACAGTTGAAAATTGACAGTTGAAAATTGACAGTTGAAAATTGACAATTGAAATTTGACAATTGAAAATTCCCAGAGAAGATTTCCCAATTGAAAATCGCTCGATGACAGGTGTCAATTAAAAATTGCCAATAAAAACTGCCTATTAAAATTGCTAATTAAAAATGGGTTAATTAAAAATTGCCAATTAAAAATTTCTAATTAAAAATTCTCAATTCAGAATTTCAAAGTAAATATTGCCAACTGAAAATTGCCAATTAGAAATTGCCAATTGAAAATTGCCAATTGAAAATTGACAATTGAAAATTGACAATTGAAAATTGGCAATTGAAAATTGACAATTGAAAATTGACAATTGACAATTGACAATTGAAAATCGACAATTAAAAATTGCCAATTCAAAATCTCTAATTAAAAATTGCCAATTGCAAATTGTCAATTGAAAATTGACAATTGAAGGAAATTGACCAATTGAAAAATTGACAAGTTGAAAATTGACAATTGAAAATTGACAATTGAAAATTGACAATTGAAAATTGACAATTGAAAATTGACAATTGAAAATTGACAATTGAAAATTGACCATGAAAATTTGACAATTGAAAATTGACAATTGAAAATTGACAATTGAAAATTGACAATTGAAAATTGACAATTGAAAATTGACAATTGAAAATTGACAATTGAAAATTGACAATTGAAAATTGACAATTGAAAAATTGACAATTGAAAATTGACAATTGAAAATTGACAATTGAAAATTGACAATTGAAAATTGACAATTGAAAATTGACAATTGAAAATTGACAATTGAAAATTGACAATTGAAAATTGACAATTGAAAATTGACAATTGAAAATTGACAATTGAAAATTGACAATTGAAAATTGACAATTGAAAATTGACAATTGAAAATTGACAATTGAAAATTGACAATTGAAAATTGACAATTGAAAATTGACAATTGAAAATTGACAATTGAAAATTGACAATTGAAAATGAAAATTGACAATTGAAAATTGACAATTGAAAATTGACAATTGAAAATTGACAATTGAAAATTGACAATTGAAAATTGACAATTGAAAATTGACAATTGAAAATTGACAATTGAAAATGACAATTGAAAATTGACAATTGAAAATTGACATTGAAATGACAATTGAAAATTGACAATTGAAAATTGACAATTGAAAATTGACAATTGAAAATTGACAATTGAAAATTGACAATTGAAAATTGACAATTGAAAATTGACAATTGAAAATTGAAAATTGACAATTGAAAATTGACAATTAAAAATTGACAATTGAAAATTGACAATTGAAAATTGACAATTGAAAATTGACAATTGAAAATTGACAATTGAAAATTGACAATTGAAAATTGACAATTGAAAATTGACAATTGAAAATTGACAATTGAAAATTGACAATTGAAAATTGACAATTGAAAATTGACAATTGAAAATTGACAATTGAAAATTGACAATTGAAAATTGACAATTGAAAATTGACAATTGAAAATTGACAATTGAAAATTGACAATTGAAAATTGACAATTGAAAATTGACAATTGAAAATTGACAATTGAAAATTGACAATTGAAAATTGACAATTGAAAAATTGACAATTGAAAATTGAGAGTTGAAAATTGACAATTGAAAATTGACAATTGAAAATTGACAATTGAAAATTGACAATGGAAAAATTGACCATTGAAAATTGACAATTGAAAATTGACAATTGAAAATTGACAATTGAAAATTGACAATTGAAAATTGACAATTGACATTGACAATTGAGAATTGAAAATGGAACAATTAAAAATTGACAATTGAAAATTGACAATTGAAAATTGACAATTGAAAATTGACAATTAAAAATTGACAATTGAAAATTGACAATTGAAAATTGACAATTGAAATGGACAATTGAAAATGGACAATGAAAATTGACAATTGAAAATGGGACAATTGAAAATTGACAATTAAAAATTGACAATTGAAAATTGACAATTGAAAATTGACAATTGAAAATTGACAATTAAAAATTGACAATTGAAAATTGACAATTGAAAATTGACAATTGAAGAATGAAGGACAATTGAAAATGGACAATTGAAAATTGACAATTGAAAATGGACATTGAAAATTGACAATTGAAAATTGACGATTGAAAATTGACAATTGAAAATTGACGATTGAAAATTGACAGTTGAAAATTGACAGTTGAAAATTGACAGTTGAAAATTGACAGTTGAAAATTGACAATTGAAATTTGACAATTGAAAATTCCCAGAGAAGATTCCAATTGAAATCGCTCAATGACAGTTGTCAATTAAAAATTGCCAATAAAAAACTGCCTATTAAAAAATTGCTAATTAAAAATGGTTAATTAAAAATTGCCAATTAAAAATTTCTAATTAAAATTCTCAATTCAAAATTTCAAAGTAAATATTGCCCACTGAAAATTGCCAATTAGAAATTGCCAATTGAAAATTGCCAATTGAAAATTGACAATTGAAAATTGACAATTGACAATTGACAATTGAAAATCGACAATTAAAAATTGCCAATTCAACATCTCTAATTAAAAATTGCCAATTGCAAATTGTCAATTGAAAATTGACAATTGAAAATTGACAATTGAAAATTGACAATTGAAAATTGACAATTGAAAATTGACAATTGAAAATGACAATTGAAAATTGACAATTGAAAAATTGACAATTGAAAATTGACAATTGAAAATTGACAATTGAAAATTGACAATTGAAAATTGACCATTGAAAATTGACAATTGAAAATTGACAATTGAAAGGACAATTGAAATTGACAATTGAAAATTGACAATTGAAAATTGGACAATTGAAAATTGACAATTGAAAATTGGACAATTGAAAATTGACAATTGAAAATTGACAATTGAAAATTGCAATTGAAAATTGACAATTGAAAATTGACAATTGAAAATTGACAATTGAAAATTGACAATTGAAAATTGACAATTGAAAATTGACAATTGAAAATTGAAAATTGACAATTGAAAATTGACAATTGAAAATTGACAATTGAAAATTGACAATTGGAAAATTGACAATTGAAAATTGACAATTGAAATAAATTGACAATTGAAAATTGACAATTGAAAATTGACAATTGAAAATTGACAATTGAAAATTGACAATTGAAAATTGACAATTGAAAATGGACAATTGAAAATTGACAATTGAAAATTGACAATTGAAAATTGACAATTGAAAATTGACCAATTGAAAATTGACAATTGAAAATTGACAATTGAAAATTGACAATTTGAAAATTGACAATTGAAAATTGACAATTGAAAATTGACAATTGAAAATTGACAATTGAAATGAAATTGACAATTGAAAATTGACAATTGAAAATTGACAATTGAAAATTGACAATTGAAAATTGACATTGAAAATTGACAATTGAAAATTGACAATTGAAAAATTGACAATTGAAAATTGACAATTGAAAATTGACAATTGAAAATGACAATTGAAAATTGACAATTGAAAATTGACAATTGAAAATTGACAATTGAAAATTGACAATTGAAAATTGACAATTGAAAATTGACAATTGAAAATTGACAATTGAAAAATTGACAATTGAAAATTGCCAATTGAAAATTGACAATTTGAAAATAATGTGACAATTGAAAATTGACAATTGAAAATTGACAATTGAAAATTGACAATTGAAAATTGACAATTGAAATTGACAATTGAAAATTGACAATTGAAAATTGAGAGTTGAAAATTGAGAGTTAAAATTGCAATTGAAATTGACAATTGAAAATTGACAATTGAAAATTGACAATGGAAAATTGACCATTGAAAATTGACAATTGAAAATTGACAATTGAAAATTGACAATTGAAAATTGACAATTGAAAATTGACAATTGAAAATTGACAATTGACAATTGACAATTGAGAATTGAAAATGGACAATTAAAAATTGACAATTGAAAATTGACAATTGAAAATTGACAATTGAAAATTGACAATTAAAAATTGACAATTGAAAATTGACAATTGAAAATTGACAATTGAAAATGGACAATTGAAAATGGACAATTAAAAATTGACAATTGACAAATGGAAAATTAAAAAATTGACAATTAAAAATTGACAATTGAAAATTGACAATTGAAAATTGACAATTGAAAATTGACAATTAAAAATTGACAATTGAAAATTGACAATTGAAAATTGACAATTGAAAATGGACAATTGAAAATGGACAATTGAAAATTGACAATTGAAAATGGACAATTGAAAATTGACAATTGAAAATTGACGATTGAAAATTGACAATTGAAAATTGACGATTGAAAATTGACAGTTGAAAATTGACAGTTGAAAATTGACAGTTGAAAATTGACAGTTGAAAATTGGACAATTGAAATTTGACAATTGAAATTCCCAGAGAAGATTTCCCAATTGAAAATCGCTCAATGACAGTTGTCAATTAAAAATTGCCAATAAAAAACTGCCTATTAAAAATTGCTATTAAAAATGGTTAATTAAAAATTGCCAATTAAAAATTTCTAATTAAAAATTCTCAATTCAAAATTTCAAAGTAAATATTGCCCACTGAAAATTGCCAATTAGAAATTGCCCATTGAAAATTGCCAATTGAAAATTGACAATTGAAATTGGCAATTGAAAATTGACAATTGAAAATTGACAATTGACAATTGACAATTGAAAATCGACAATTAAAAATTGCCAATTCACATCTCTAATTAAAAATTGCCAATTGCAAATTGTCAATTGAAAATTGACAATTGAAAATTGACAATTGAAAATTGACAATTGAAAATTGACAATTGAAAATTGACAATTGAAAATGACAATTGAAAATTGACATTGGAAAATTGACAATTGAAAATTGACCATTGAAAATTGACAATTGAAAATTGACAATTGAAAATTGACAATTGAAAATTGACAATTGAAAATTGACAATTGACAATTGACAATTGAGAATTGAAAAGGACAATTAAAAAGTGACAATTGAAAATTGACAATTGAAAATTGACAATTGAAATTGACAATTAAAAATTGACAATTGAAAATTGACAATTGAAAATTGACAATTGAAAATGGACAATTGAAAATGGACAATTGAAAATTGACAATTGGAAATGGACAATTGAAAATTGACAATTGAAAATGACGATTGAAAATTGACAATTGAAATTGACGATTGAAAATTGACAGTTGAAAATTGACAGTTGAAAATTGACAGTTGAAAATTGACAGTTGAAAATTGACAATTGAAATTGACAATTGAAAATCCCAGAGAAGATTCCCAATTGAAATCGCTCAATGACAGTTGTCAATTAAAAATTGCCAATAAAAATTGCCTATTAAAAATTGCTAATTAAAAGTTAATTAAAATTGCCAATTAAAATTTCTAATTAAAAATTCTCAATTCAAAATTTCAAAGTAAATATTGCCAACTGAAAATTGCCAATTAGAAATTGCCAATTGAAAATTGCCAATTGAAAATTGACAATTGAAAATTGGCAATTGAAAATTGACAATTGAAAATTGACAATTGACAATTGACAATTGAAAATCGACAATTAAAAATTGCCAATTCAAAATCTCTAATTAAAAATTGCCAATTGCAAATTGTCAATTGAAAATTGACAATTGAAAATTGACAATTGAAAATTGACAATTGAAAATTGACAATTGAAAATTGACAATTGACAATTGAAAATTGACAATTGAAAATTGACAATTGAAAATTGACAATTGAAAATTGACAATTGAAAATTGACAATTGAAAATTGACAATTGAAAATTGACAATTGAAAATTGACAATTGAAAATTGACAATTGAAAATTGACAATTGAAAATTGACAATTGAAAATTGACAATTGAAAATTGACAATTGAAAATTGACAATTGAAAATTGACAATTGAAAATTGACAATTGAAAATTGACAATTGAAAATTGACAATTGAAAATTGACAATTGAAAATTGAAAATTGACAATTGAAAATTGACAATTGAAAATTGACAATTGAAAATTGACAATTGAAAATTGACAATTGAAAATTGACAATTGAAAATTGACAATTGAAAATTGACAATTGAAAATTGACAATTGAAAATTGACAATTGAAAATTGACAATTGAAAATTGACAATTGAAAATTGACAATTGAAAATTGACAATTGAAAATTGACAATTGAAAATTGACAATTGAAAATTGACAATGGAAAATTGACAATTGAAAATTGACAATTGAAAATTGACAATTGAAAATTGAGAGTTTAAAATTGACAGTTGAAAATTGACAATTGAAAATTGACAATTGAAAATTGACAATTGAAAATTGACAATTGAAAATTGACAATTGAAAATTGACAATTGAAAATTGACAATTGAAAATTGACAATTGAAAATTGACAATTGAAAATTGACAATTGAAAATTGACCATTGAAAATTGACAATTGAAAATTGACAATTGAAAATTGACAATTGAAAATTGACAATTGACAATTGACAATTGAGAATTGAAAATGGACAATTAAAAATTGACAATTGAAAATTGACAATTGAAAATTGACAATTGAAAATTGACAATTGAAAATTGACAATTAAAAATTGACAATTGAAAATTGACAATTGAAAATTGATAATTGAAAATGGACAATTGAAAATGGACAATTGAAAATTGACAATTGAAAATGGACAATTGAAAATTGACAATTGAAAATTGACGATTGAAAATTGACAATTGAAAATTGACGATTGAAAATTGACAGTTGAAAATTGACAGTTGAAAATTGACAATTGAAATTTGACAATTGAAAATTGACAATTGAAAATTGACAATTGAAAATTGACAATTGAAAATTGACAATTGAAAATTGACAATTGAAAATTGACAATTGAAAATTGACAATTGAAAATTGACAATTGAAAATTGACCATTGAAAATTGACAATTGAAAATTGACAATTGAAAATTGACAATTGAAAATTGACAATTGAAAATTGACAATTGAAAATTGACAATTGACAATTGACAATTGAGAATTGAAAATGGACAATTAAAAAGTGACAATTGAAAATTGACAATTGAAAATTGACAATTAAAAATTGACAATTGAAAATTGACAATTGAAAATTGACAATTGAAAATGGACAATTGAAAATGGACAATTGAAATTGACAATTGGAAATGGACAATTGAAAATTGACAATTGAAAATTGACGATTGAAAATTGACAATTGAAAATTGACGATTGAAAATTGACAATTGAAAATTGACAATTGAAAATTGACAATTGAAAATTGACAATTGAAAATTGACAATTGAAAATTGACAATTGAAAATTGACAATTGAAAATTGACAATTGAAAATTGACAATTGAAAATTGACAATTGAAAATTCACAGTTGAAAATTGACAGTTGAAAATTGACAGTTGAAAATTGACAGTTGAAAATTGACAATTGAAATTGACAATTGAAAATTCCCAGAGAAGATTTCCCAATTGAAATCGCTCAATGACAGTTGTCAATTAAAAATTGCCAATAAAAAACTGCCTATTAAAAATTGCTAATTAAAAATGGTTAATTAAAATTGCCAATTAAAAATTTCTAATTAAAAATTCTCAATTCAAAATTTCAAAGTAAATATTGCCAACTGAAAATTGCCAATTAGAAATTGCCAATTGAAAATTGACAATTGAAAATTGACAATGGAAAATTGGCAATTGAAAATTGACAATTGAAAATTGACAATTGAAAATTGACAATTGAAAATTGACAATTGAAAATTGACAATTGAAAATTGACAATTGAAAATTGACAATTGAAATTTGACAATTGAAAATCGACAATTAAAAATTGCCAATTCAAAATCTCTAATTAAAAATTGCCAATTGCAAATTGTCAATTGAAAATTGACAATTGAAAATTGACAATTGAAAATTGACAATTGAAAATTGACAATTGAAAATTGACAATTGAAAATTGACAATTGAAAATTGACAATTGAAAATTGACAATTGAAAATTGACAATTGAAAATTGACAATTGAAAATTGACAATTGAAAATTGACAATTGAAAATTGACAATTGAAAATTGACAATTGAAAATTGACAATTGAAAATTGACAATTGAAAATTGACAATTGAAAATTGACAATTGAAAATTGACAATTGAAAATTGACAATTGAAAATTGACAATTGAAAATTGACAATTGAAAATTGACAATTGAAAATTGACAATTGAAAATTGACAATTGAAAATTGACAATTGAAAATTGACAATTGAAAATTGACAATTGAAAATTGACAATTGAAAATTGACAATTGAAAATTGACAATTGAAAATTGACAATTGAAAATTGACAATTGAAAATTGACAATTGAAAATTGACAATTGAAAATTGACAATTGAAAATTGACAATTGAAAATTGACAATTGAAAATTGACAATTGAAAATTGACAATTGAAAATTAACAATTGAAAATTGACAATTGAAAATTGACAATTGAAAATTGACAATTGAAAATTGACAATTGAAAATTGACAATTGAAAATTGACAATTGAAAATTGACAATTGAAAATTGACAATTGAAAATTGACAATTGAAAATTGACAGTTGAAAATTGACAGTTGAAAATTGACAGTTGAAAATTGACAATTGAAATTTGACAATTGAAAATTCCCAGAGAAGATTTCCCAATTGAAAATCGCTCAATGACACTTGTCAATTAAAAATTGCCAATAAAAAACTGCCTATTAAAAATTGCTAATTAAAAATGGTTAATTAAAAATTGCCAATTAAAAATTTCTAATTAAAAATTCTCAATTCAAAATTTCAAAGTAAATATTGCCAACTGAAAATTGCCAATTAGAAATTGCCAATTGAAAATTGCCAATTGAAAATTGACAATGGAAAAATGGCAATTGAAAATTGAGAATTGAAAATTGACAATTGAAAATTGACAATTGAAAATTGACAATTGAAAATTGACAATTGAAAATTGACAATTGAAAATTGACAATTGAAATTTGACAATTGAAAATCGACAATTAAAAATTGCCAATTCAAAATCTCTAATTAAAAATTGCCAATTGCAAATTGTCAATTGAAAATTGACAATTGAAAATTGACAATTGAAAATTGACAATTGAAAATTGACAATTGAAAATTGACAATTGAAAATTGACAATTGAAAATTGACAATTGAAAATTGACAATTGAAAATTGACAATTGAAAATTGACAATTGAAAATTGACAATTGAAAATTGACAATTGAAAATTGACAATTGAAAATTGACAATTGAAAATTGACAATTGAAAATTGACAATTGAAAATTGACAATTGAAAATTGACAATTGAAAATTGACAATTGAAAATTGACAATTGAAAATTGACAATTGAAAATTGACAATTGAAAATTGACAATTGAAAATTGACAATTGAAAATTGACAATTGAAAATTGACAATTGAAAATTGACAATTGAAAATTGACAATTGAAAATTGACAATTGAAAATTGACAATTGAAAATTGACAATTGAAAATTGACAATTGAAAATTGACAATTGAAAATTGACAATTGAAAATTGACAATTGAAAATTGACAATTGAAAATTGACAATTGAAAATTGACAATTGAAAATTAACAATTGAAAATTGACAATTGAAAATTGACAATTGAAAATTGACAATTGAAAATTGACAATTGAAAATTGACAATTGAAAATTGACAATTGAAAATTGACAATTGAAAATTGACAATTGAAAATTGACAATTGAAAATTGACAATTGAAAATTGACAATTGAAAATTGACAATTGAAAATTGACAATTGAAAATTGACAATTGAAAATTGACAATTGAAAATTGACAATTGAAAATTGATAATTGAAAATTGACAATTGAAAATTGACAATTGAAAATTGACAATTGAAAATTGACAATTGAAAATTGACAATTGAAAATTGACAATTGAAAATTGACAATTGAAAATTGACAATTGAAAATTGACAATTGAAAATTGACAATTGAAAATTGACAATTGAAAATTGACAATTGAAAATTGACAATTGAAAATTGACAATTGAAAATTGACAATTGAAAATTGACAATTGAAAATTGACAATTGAAAATTGACAATTGAAAATTGACAATTGAAAATTGACAATTGAAAATTGACAATTGAAAATTGACAATTGAAAATTGACAATTGAAAATTGACAATTGAAAATTGACAATTGAAAATTGACAATTGAAAATTGACAATTGAAAATTGACAATTGAAAATTGACAATTGAAAATTGACAATTGAAAATTGACAATTGAAAATTGACAATTGAAAATTGACAATTGAAAATTGACAATTGAAAATTGACAATTGAAAATTGACAATTGAAAATTGACAATTGAAAATTGACAATTGAAAATTGACAATTGAAAATTGACAATTGAAAATTGACAATTGAAAATTGACAATTGAAAATTGACAATTGAAAATTGACAATTGAAAATTGACAATTGAAAATTGACAATTGAAAATTGACAATTGAAAATTGACAATTGAAAATTGACAATTGAAAATTGACAATGGAAAATTGACAATTGAAAATTGACAATTGAAAATTGAGAGTTTAAAATTGACAGTTGAAAATTGACAATTGAAAATTGACAATTGAAAATTGACAATTGAAAATTGACAATTGAAAATTGACAATTGAAAATTGACAATTGAAAATTGACAATTGAAAATTGACAATTGAAAATTGACAATTGAAAATTGACAATTGAAAATTGACAATTGAAAATTGACAATTGAAAATTGACAATTGAAAATTGACCATTGAAAATTGACAATTGAAAATTGACAATTGACAATTGACAATTGAGAATTGAAAATGGACAATTAAAAATTGACAATTGAAAATTGACAATTGAAAATTGACAATTGAAAATTGACAATTAAAAATTGACAATTGAAAATTGACAATTGAAAATTGACAATTGAAAATGGACAATTGAAAATGGACAATTGAAAATTGACAATTGAAAATGGACAATTGAAAATTGACAATTGAAAATTGACGATTGAAAATTGACAATTGAAAATTGACGATTGAAAATTGACAGTTGAAAATTGACAGTTGAAAATTGACAATTGAAATTTGACAATTGAAAATTGACAATTGAAAATTGACAATTGAAAATTGACAATTGAAAATTGACAATTGAAAATTGACAATTGAAAATTGACAATTGAAAATGGACAATTGAAAATTGACAATTGAAAATTGACAATTGAAAATTGACCATTGAAAATTGACAATTGAAAATTGACAATTGAAAATTGACAATTGAAAATTGACAATTGAAAATTGACAATTGACAATTGACAATTGAGAATTGAAAATGGACAAGTAAAAAGTGACAATTGAAAATTGACAATTGAAAATTGACAATTAAAAATTGACAATTGAAAATTGACAATTGAAAATTGACAATTGAAAATGGACAATTGAAAATGGACAATTGAAAATTGACAATTGGAAATGGACAATTGAAAATTGACAATTGAAAATTGACGATTGAAAATTGACAATTGAAAATTGACGATTGAAAATTGACAATTGAAAATTGACAATTGAAAATTGACAATTGAAAATTGACAATTGAAAATTGACAATTGAAAATTGACAATTGAAAATTGACAATTGAAAATTGACAATTGAAAATTGACAATTGAAAATTGACAATTGAAAATTGACAATTGAAAATTGACAGTTGAAAATTGACAGTTGAAAATTGACAGTTGAAAATTGACAGTTGAAAATTGACAATTGAAATTTGACAATTGAAAATTCCCAGAGAAGATTTCCCAATTGAAAATCGCTCAATGACAGTTGTCAATTAAAAATTGCCAATAAAAAACTGCCTATTAAAAATTGCTAATTAAAAATGGTTAATTAAAAATTGCCAATTAAAAATTTCTAATTAAAAATTCTCAATTCAAAATTTCAAAGTAAATATTGCCAACTGAAAATTGCCAATTAGAAATTGCCAATTGAAAATTGCCAATTGAAAATTGACAATTGAAAATTGGCAATTGAAAATTGACAATTGAAAATTGACAATTGAAAATTGACAATTGAAAATTGACAATTGAAAATTGACAATTGAAAATTGACAATTGAAAATTGACAATTGAAAATTGACAGTTGAAAATTGACAATTGAAAATTGACAATTGAAAATTGACAAGTGAAAATTGACAATTGAAAATTGACAATTGAAAATTGACAATTGAAAATTGACAATTGAAAATTGACAATTGAAAATTGACAATTGAAAATTGACAATTGAAAATTGACAATTGAAAATTGACAATTGAAAATTGACAATTGAAAATTGACAATTGAAAATTGACAATTGAAAATTGACAATTGAAATTGACAATTGAAAATTGACAATTGAAAATTGACAATTGAAAATTGACAATTGAAAATTGACAATTGAAAATTGACAATTGAAAATTGACAATTGAAAATTGACAATTGAAAATTGACAATTGAAAATTGACAATTGAAAATTGACAATTGAAAATTGACAATTGAAAATTGACAATTGAAAATTGACAATTGAAAATTGACAATTGAAAATTGACAATTGAAAATTGACAATTGAAAATTGACAATTGAAAATTGACAATTGAAAATTGACAATTGAAAATTGACAATTGAAAATTGACAATTGAAAATTGACAATTGAAAATTGACAATTGAAAATTGACAATTGAAAATTGACAATTGAAAATTGACAATTGAAAATTGACAATTGAAAATTGACAATTGAAAATTGACAATTGAAAATTGACAATTGAAAATTGACAATTGAAAATTGACAATTGAAAATTGACAATTGAAAATTGACAATTGAAAATTGACAATTGAAAATTGACAATTGAAAATTGACAATTGAAAATTGACAATTGAAAATTGACAATTGAAAATTGACAATTGAAAATTGACAATTGAAAATTGACAATTGAAAATTGACAATTGAAAATTGACAATTGAAAATTGACAATTGAAAATTGACAATTGAAAATTGACAATTGAAAATTGACAATTGAAAATTGACAATTGAAAATTGACAATTGAAAATTGACAATTGAAAATTGACAATTGAAAATTGACAATTGAAAATTGACAATTGAAAATTGACAATTGAAAATTGAGAGTTTAAAATTGACAGTTGAAAATTGACAATTGAAAATTGACAATTGAAAATTGACAATTGAAAATTGACCATTGAAAATTGACAATTGAAAATTGACAATTGAAAATTGACAATTGAAAATTGACAATTGAAAATTGACAATTGAAAATTGACAATTGACAATTGACAATTGAGAATTGAAAATGGGCAATTAAGAATTGACAATTGAAAATTGACAATTGAAAATTGACAATTGAAAATTGACAATTGAAAATTGACAATTAAAAATTGACAATTGAAAATGGACAATTGAAAATTGACAATTGAAAATGGACAATTGAAAATTGACAATTGAAAATTGACGATTGAAAATTGACAATTGAAAATTGACGATTGAAAATTGACAGTTGAAAATTGACAATTGAAAATTGACAATTGAAAATTGACAATTGAAAATTGACAGTTGAAAATTGACAATTGAAAATTGACAATTGAAAATTGACAAGTGAAAATTGACAATTGAAAATTGACAATTGAAAATTGACAATTGAAAATTGACAATTGAAAATTGACAATTGAAAATTGACAATTGAAAATTGACAATTGAAAATTGACAATTGAAAATTGACAATTGAAAATTGACAATTGAAAATTGACAATTGAAAATTGACAATTGAAAATTGACAATTGAAAATTGACAATTGAAAATTGACAATTGAAAATTGACAATTGAAAATTGACAATTGAAAATTGACAATTGAAAATTGACAATTGAAAATTGACAATTGAAAATTGACAATTGAAAATTGACAATTGAAAATTGACAATTGAAAATTGACAATTGAAAATTGACAATTGAAAATTGACAATTGAAAATTGACAATTGAAAATTGACAATTGAAAATTGACAATTGAAAATTGACAATTGAAAATTGACAATTGAAAATTGACAATTGAAAATTGACAATTGAAAATTGACAATTGAAAATTGACAATTGAAAATTGACAATTGAAAATTGACAATTGAAAATTGACAATTGAAAATTGACAATTGAAATTGACAATTGAAAATTGACAATTGAAAATTGACAATTGAAAATTGACAATTGAAAATTGACAATTGAAAATTGACAATTGAAAATTGACAATTGAAAATTGACAATTGAAAATTGACAATTGAAAATTGACAATTGAAAATTGACAATTGAAAATTGACAATTGAAAATTGACAATTGAAATTGACAATTGAAAATTGACAATTGAAAATTGACAATTGAAAATTGACACTTGAAAATTGACAATTGAAAATTGACAATTGAAAATTGACAATTGAAAATTGACAATTGAAATTGACAATGAAAATTGACAATTGAAAATTGACAATTGAAATTGACATTGAAAATTGACAATTGAAAATTGACAATTGAAAATTGACAATTGAAAATTGACAATTGAAAATTGGACAAATTGACAATTGACAATTGAAAATTGACAATTGAAATTGGGACAATTGAAAATTGACAATTGAAAATTGGACAATTGGAAAATTGACAATTGAAAATTGACAATTAAATTGACAATTGAAAATTGACAATTGAAAATTGAGAGTTTAAAATTGACAGTTGAAAATGACAATTGAAAATTGACAAATTGAAAATTGACAATTGAAAATTGACCATTGAAAATTGACAATTGAAAAATTGACAATTGAAAATTGACAATTGAAATTGACAATTGAAAATTGACAATTGAAAATTGACAATTGACAATTGACAATTGAGAATTGAAAATGGCAATTAAGAATTGACAATTGAAAATTGACAATTGAAAATTGACAATTGAAAATTGACAATTGAAAATTGACAATTAAAAATTGGACAATTGAAAATGGACCAATTGAAAATTGACAATTGAAAAATGGACAATTGAAAATTGACAATTGAAATTGACGATTGAAAATTGACAATTGAAAATTGACGATGAAAATTGACAGTTGAAAATTGACAGTTGAAAATTGACAATTGAAAATTGACAATTGAAAATTGACCATTGAAAATTGACCATTGAAAATTGACAATTGAAAATTGACAATTGAAAATTGACAATTGAAAATTGACAATTGAAAATTGACAATTGAAAATTGACAATTGAAAATTGACAATTGACAATTGACAATTGACAATTGAAAATGGACAATTAAAATTGACAATTAAAAATTGACAATTGAAAATTGACAATTGAAAATTGACAATTGAAAATTGACAATTAAAAATTGACAATTGAAAATTGACAATTGAAAATTGACAATTGAAAATGGACAATTGAAAATGGACAATTGAAAATTGACAATTGAAAATGGACAATTGAAAATTGACAATTGAAAATTGACGATTGAAAATTGACAATTGAAAATTGACGATTGAAAATTGACAGTTGAAAATTGACAGTTTGAAAATTGACAGTTGAAAATTGACAGTTGAAAATTGACAATTGAAATTTGACAATTGAAAATTCCCAGAGAAGATTTCCCAATTGAAAATCGCTCAATGACAGTTGTCAATTAAAAATTGCCAATAAAAAACTGCCTATTAAAAATTGCTAATTAAAAATGGTTAATTAAAAATTGCCAATTAAAAATTCTAATTAAAAATTCTCAATTCAAATTTCAAAGTAAATATTGCCAACTGAAAATTGCCAATTAGAAATTGCCAATTGAAAATTGCCAATTGAAAATTGACAATTGAAAATTGGCAATTGAAAATTGACAATTGAAAATTGACAATTGACAATTGACAATTGAAAATCGACAATTAAAAATTGCCAATTCAAAATCTCTAATTAAAAATTGCCAATTGCAAATTGTCAATTGAAAATTGACAATTGAAAATTGACAATTGAAAATTGACAATTGAAAATTGACAATTGAAAATTGACAATTGAAAATTGACAATTGAAAATTGACAATTGAAAATTGACAATTGAAAAATGAAATTGACAATTGAAAATTGACAATTGAAATTGACAATGAAAATTGACAATTGACAATTGGACAATTGAAATTGACAATTGAAAATTGACAATTGAAAATTGACAATTGAAAATTGACAATTGAAAATTGACAATTGAAAATTGACAATTGAAAATTGACAATTGAAAATTGACAATTGAAAATTGACAATTGAAAATTGACAATTGAAAATTGACAATGAAAATTGACAATTGAAAATTGACAATTGAAAATTGACAATTGAAACTTGACAATTGAAAATTGACAATTGAAAATTGACAATTGAAAATTGACAATTGAAAATTGACAATTGAAAATTGACAATTGAAAATTGACAATTGAAATTGGACAATTGAAATTGAAAATTGACAATTGAAAATTGACAATTGAAAATTGACAATTGAAAATTGACATTGAAAATTGACAATTGAAAATTGACAATTGAAAATTGACAATTGAAAATTGACAATTGAAAAATTGACAATTGAAATGAATGAATGACAATTGAAAATTGACAATTGAAAATTGACAATTGAAATTGACAATTGAAAATTGACAATTGAAAATTGACAATTGAAAATTGACAATTGAAAATTGACAATTGAAAATTGACAATTGAAAATTGACAATTGAAAATTGACAATTGAAAATTGACAATTGAAAATTGACAATTGAAAATTGACATTGAAAATTGACAATTGAAAATTGACAATTGAAAATTGACAATTGAAAATTGACAATTGAAAAATTGACAATTGAAAATTGACAATTGAAAATTGACAATTATGAGCAATTGAAAATTGACAATTGAAAATTGACAATTGAAAATTGACAATTGAAAATTGACAATTGAAAATTGACAATTGAAATTGACAATTGAAAATTGACAATTGAAAATTGACAATTGAAAATTGACAATTGAAAAATTGACAATTGAAAATTGACAATTGAAAATTGACAATTGAAAATTGACAATTGAAAAATTGACAATTGAAAATTGACAATTGAAAATTGACAATTGAAAATTGACAATTGAAAATTGACATTGAAAATTGACAATTGAAAATTGACAATTGAAAATTGACAATTGAAAATTGACAAGAGAGTTTAAAATTGACAGTTGAAATTGACAATTGAAAATTGACAATTGAAAATTGACAATTGAAAATTGACCATTGAAAATTGACCATTGAAAATTGACAATTGAAAATTGGACAATTGAAAATTGACAATTGAAAATTGACAATTGAAAATTGACAATTGACAATTGACAATTGAGAATTGAAAATGGGCAATTAAAAATTGACAATTGAAAATTGACAATTGAAAATTGACAATTGAAAATGACAATTGGAAAATTGACAATTAAAATGACAATTGAAAATGGACAATTGAAAATTGACAATTGAAATGAACAATTGAAATTGACAATTGAAAATTGACGATTGAAAATTGACAATTGAAAATTGACGATTGAAAATTGACAGTTGAAAATTGACAGTTGAAAATTGACAATTGAAATTGACAATTGAAAATTGACCATTGAAAATTGACAATTGAAAATTGACAATTGAAAATTGACAATTGAAAATTGACAATTGAAAATTGACAATTGAAAATTGACAATTGACAATTGACAATTGAGAATTGAAAATGGACAATTAAAAATTGACAATTAAAAATTGACAATTGAAAATTGACAATTGAAAATTGACAATTGAAAATTGACAATTGAAAATTGACAATTAAAATTGACAATTGAAATTGACAATTGAAAATTGACAATTGAAAATGGACAATTGAAAATGGACAATTGAAAATTGACAATTGAAAATGGACAATTGAAAATTGACAATTGAAAATTGACGATTGAAAATTGACAATTGAAAATTGACGATTGAAAATTGACAGTTGAAAATTGACAGTTGAAAATTGACAGTTGAAAATTGACAGTTGAAAATTGACAGTTGAAAATTGACAATTGAAATTTGACAATTGAAAATTCCCAGAGAAGATTTCCCAATTGAAAATCGCTCAATGACAGTTGTCAATTAAAAATTGCCAATAAAAACTGCCTATTAAAATTGCTAATTAAAAATGGTTAATTAAAAATTGCCAATTAAAAATTTCTAATTAAAAATTCTCAATTCAAAATTTCAAAGTAAAATATTGCCAACTGAAAATTGCCAATTAGAAATTGCCAATTGAAAATTGCCAATTGAAAATTGCCAATTGAAAATGACAATTGAAAATTGACAATTGAAAATTGACAATTGAAAATTGACAATTGAAAATTGACAATTGAAAATTGACAATTGAAAATTGGACAATTGAAAATTGACAATTGAAAATTGACAATTGAAAATTGACAATTGAAAATTGACAATTGAAAATTGACAATTGAAAATTGACAATTGAAAATTGACAATTGAAAAAATTGACAATTGAAAATTGACAATTGAAAATTGACAATTGAAAATTGACAATTGAAAAATTGACAATTGAAAATTGACAATTGAAAATTGACAATTGAAATTGACATTG
The DNA here is from genome assembly GCA_026005395.1 of Asobara japonica. Lineage (NCBI taxonomy): Eukaryota > Metazoa > Arthropoda > Insecta > Hymenoptera > Braconidae > Asobara > Asobara japonica. The sequence goes on from BQMI01000439.1 coordinate 354,879, forward strand.
AAAATTGACAATTGAAAATTGACAATTGAAAATTGACAATTGAAAATTGACAATTGAAAAATTGACAATTGAAAATTGACAATTGAAAATTGACAATTGAAAATTGACAATTGAAAATTGACAATTGAAAATTGACAATTGAAAATTGACAATTGAAAATTGACAATTGAAATGACAATTGAAAATTGACAATTGAAAATTGACAATTGAAAATTGACAATTGAAAATTGACAATTGAAAATTGACAATTGAAAATTGACAATTGAAAATTGACAATTGGAAAATTGACAATTGAAAATTGACAATTGAAAATTGACAATTGAAAATTGACAATTGAAATTGACAATTGAAAATTGACAATTGAAAATTGACAATTGAAAATTGACAATTGAAAATTGACAATTGAAAATATGGACAATTGAAATTGACAATTGAAATTGACAATTGAAAATTGACTTGACAATTGAAAATTGACAATTGAAAATTGACAATTGAAAATTGACAATTGAAAATTGACAATTGAAAATGACAATTGAAAATTGACAATTGAAAATTGACAATTGAAAATTGACAATTGAAAATTGACAATTGAAAATTGACAATTGAAAATTGACCAATTGAAAATTGACAATTGAAAATTGACAATTGAAAATTGACAATTGAAAATTGACAATTGGAAAATGACAATTGAAAATTGACAATGAAAATTGACAATTTGAAAATTGACAATTGAAAATTGACATGAAATTGACAATTGAAAATTGACAATTGAAAATTGACAATTGAAATTGACAATTGAAAATTGACAATTGAAATTGAATTGAAATTGAGTTTAAAATTGACAGTTGAAAATTGACAATTGAAAATTGACAATTGAAAATTGACAATTGAAAATTGACCATTGAAAATTGACCATTGAAAATTGACAATTGAAAATTGACAATTGAAAATTGACAATTGAAAATTGACAATTGAAAATTGACAATTGACAATTGACAATTGAGAATTGAAAATGGGCAATTAAAAATTGACAATTGAAAATTGACAATTGAAAATTGACAATTGAAAATTGACAATTGAAAATTGACAATTAAAAATTGACAATTGAAAATGGACAATTGAAAATTGACAATTGAAAATGAACAATTGAAAATTGACAATTGAAAATTGACGATTGAAAATTGACAATTGAAAATTGACGATTGAAAATTGACAGTTGAAAATTGACAGTTGAAAATTGACAATTGAAAATTGACAATTGAAAATTGACCATTGAAAATTGACAATTGAAAATTGACAATTGAAAATTGACAATTGAAAATTGACAATTGAAAATTGACAATTGAAAATTGACAATTGACAATTGACAATTGAGAATTGAAAATGGACAATTAAAAATTGACAATTAAAAATTGACAATTGAAAATTGACAATTGAAAATTGACAATTGAAAATTGACAATTGAAAATTGACAATTAAAAATTGACAATTGAAAATTGACAATTGAAAATTGACAATTGAAAATGGACAATTGAAAATGGACAATTGAAAATTGACAATTGAAAATGGACAATTGAAAATTGACAATTGAAATTGACGATTGAAATTGACAATTGAAAATTGACGATTGAAAATTGACAGTTGAAATTGACAGTTGAAAATTGACAGTTGAAATTGACAGTTGAAAATTGACAGTTGAAAATTGACAATTGAAATTTGACAATTGAAATTCCCAGAGAAGATTTCCCAATTGAAAATCGCTCAATGACAGTTGTCAATTAAAAATTGCCAATAAAAAACTGCCTATTAAAAATTGCTAATTAAAAATGGTTAATTAAAAATTGCCAATTAAAATTTCTAATTAAAAATTCTCAATTCAAAATTTCAAAGTAAATATTGCCAACTGAAAATTGCCAATTAGAATTGCCAATTGAAAATTGCCAATTGAAAATTGCCAATTGAAAATTGACAATTGAAAATTGACAATTGAAAATTGACAATTGAAAATTGACAATTGAAAATTGACAATTGAAAATTGACAATTGAAAATTGACAATTGAAAATTGACAATTGAAATTGACAATTGAAAATTGACAATTGAAAATTGACAATTGAAAATTGACAATTGAAAATTGACAATTGAAAATTGACAATTGAAAATTGACAATTGAAAATTTGACAATTGAAAATTGACAATTGAAAATTGACAATTGAAAATTGACAATTGAAAATTGACAATTGAAAATTGACAATTGAAATTGACAATTGAAAATTGACAATTGAAAATTGACAATTGAAAATTGACAATTGAAATTGACAATTGAAAATTGACAATTGAAATTGACAATTGAAATTGACAATTGAAAAATGACAATTAATTGACAATTGAAAATTGACAATTGAAAATTGACAATTGAAAATTGACAAGACAATTGAAAATTGACAATTGAAATTGACAATTGAAAATTGACAATTGAAAATTGACAATTGAAAATTGACAATTGAAAATTGACAATTGAAAATTGACAATTGAAAATTGAGCAATTGAAAATTGACAATTGAAAATTGACAATTGAAAATTGACAATTGAAAATTGACAATTGAAAATTGACAATTGAAAATTGACAATTGAAAATTGGACAATTGAAAATTGACAATTGAAAATTGACAATTGAAAATTGACAATTGAAAATTGACAATTGAAAATTGACAATTGAAAATTGACAATTGAAAATTGACAATTGAAAATTGACAATTGAAAATTGACAATTGAAAATTGACAATGAAATTGACAATTGAAAATTGACAATTGAACATTGACAATTGAAATTGACAATTGAAAATTGACAATTGAAAATTGACAATTGACAATACAATTGAAAATTGACAATTGAAAATTGACAATTGAAAATTGACAATTGAAAATTGACAATTGAAAATTGACAATTGAAAATTGACCAATTGAAAATTGACAATTGAAAATTGACAATTGAAAATTGACAATTGAAAATTGACAATTGAAAATTGACAATTGAAATTGACAATTGAAAATTGAACAATTGAAAATTGACAATTGAAAATTGACAATTGAAAATTGACAATTGAAAATTGACAATTGAAAATTGACAATTGAAAATTGACAATTGAAAATTGACAATTGAAATTGACAATTGAAAATTGACAATTGAAAATTGACAATTGAAATTGACAATTGAGAATTGACAATTGAAAATTGACAATTGAGAATTGACAATTGAAAATTGACAATTGAAATTGACAATTGAAAATTGACAATTGAAAATTGACAATTGAAAATTGACAATTGAAAATTGACAATTGAAAATTGACAATTGAAAATTGACAATTGAAAATTGACAATTGAAATACATTGACAATTGATAAATTGACAATTGAAAATTGACAATTGAAAATTGACAATTGAAAATTGACAATTGAAAATTGACAATTGAAAATTGACAATTGAAAATTGACAATTGAAAATTGACAATTGAAAATTGACAATTGAAAATTGACAATTGAAAATTGACAATTGAAAATTGACATTATTGACAATTGAAAATTGACAATTCGAAAATTGACAATTGAAAATTGACAATTGACAATTGAAAATTGACAATCTGAAAATTGACAATTGAAAATTGACAATTGAAGATTGACAATTGAAAATTGACAATTGAAAATTGACAATTGAAAATTGACAATTGAAAATTGGACAATTGAAAATTGACAATTGAAAATTGACAATTGAAAATTGACAATTGAAAATTGACAATTGAAAAATTGACAATTGAAAATTGACAATTGAAAATTGACAATTGAAAATTGACAATTGAAAATTGACATTGAAAATTGACAATTGAAAATTGACAATTGAAAATTGACAATTGAAAATTGACAATTGAAAATTGACAATTGAAAATTGACAATTGAAAATTGACAATTGAAAATTGACAATTGAAAATTGAGAGTTTAAAATTGACAGTTGAAAATTGACAATTGAAAATTGACAATTGAAAATTGACAATTGAAATTGACAATTGAAAATTGACCATTGAAAATTGACCATTGAAAATTGACAATTGAAAATTGACAATTGAAAATTGACAATTGAAAATTGACAATTGAAAATTGACAATTGACAATTGACAATTGAGAATTGAAAATGGGCAATTAAAAATTGACAATTGAAAATTGACAATTGAAAATTGACAATTGAAAATTGACAATTGAAAATTGACAATTAAAAATTGACAATTGAAAATGGACAATTGAAAATTGACAATTGAAAATGAACAATTGAAAATTGACAATTGAAAATTGACGATTGAAAATTGACAATTGAAATTGACGATTGAAATTGACAGTTGAAAATTGACAGTTGAAAATTGACAATTGAAAATTGACAATTGAAAATTGACCATTGAAAATTGACAATTGAAAATTGACAATTGAAAATTGACAATTGAAAATTGACAATTGAAAATTGACAATTGACAATTGACAATTGAGAATTGAAAATGGACAATTAAAAATTGACAATTAAAAATTGACAATTGAAAATTGACAATTGAAAATTGACAATTGAAAATTGACAATTGAAAATTGACAATTAAAAATTGACAATTGAAAATTGACAATTGAAAATTGACAATTGAAAATGGACAATTGAAAATGGACAATTGAAAATTGACAATTGAAAATGGACAATTGAAAATTGACAATTGAAAATTGACGATTGAAAATTGACAATTGAAAATTGACGATTGAAAATTGACAGTTGAAAATTGACAGTTGAAAATTGACAGTTGAAAATTGACAGTTGAAAATTGACAGTTGAAAATTGACAATTGAAATTTGACAATTGAAAATTCCCAGAGAAGATTTCCCAATTGAAAATCGCTCAATGACAGTTGTCAATTAAAAATTGCCAATAAAAAACTGCCTATTAAAAATTGCTAATTAAAAATGGTTAATTAAAAATTGCCAATTAAAAATTTCTAATTAAAAATTCTCAATTCAAAATTTCAAAGTAAATATTGCCAACTGAAAATTGCCAATTAGAAATTGCCAATTGAAAATTGCCAATTGAAAATTGCCAATTGAAAATTGACAATTGAAAATTGACAATTGAAAATTGACAATTGAAATTGACAATTGAAAATTGACAATTGAAATGACAATTGAAATTGACAATTGAAAATTGACAATTGAAAATTGACAATTGAAAATTGACAATTGAAAATTGACAATTGAAAATTGACAATTGAAAATTGACAATTGAAAATTGACAATTGAAAATTGACAATTGAAAATTGACAATTGAAAATTGACAATTGAAAATTGACAATTGACAATTGAAAATTGACAATTGAAAATTGACAATTGAAAATTGACAATTGAAAATTGACAATTGAAAATTGACAATTGAAAATTGACAATTGAAAATTGACAATTGAAAATTGACAATTGAAAATTGACAATTGAAAATTGACAATTGAAAATTGACAATTGAAAATTGACAATTGAAAATTGACAATTGAAAATTGACAATTGAAAATTGACAATTGAAAATTGACAATTGAAAATTGACAATTGAAAATTGACAATTGAAAATTGACAATTGAAAATTGACAATTGAAAATTGACAATTGAAAATTGACAATTGAAAATTGACAATTGAAAATTGACAATGAAAATTGACAATTGAAAATTGACAATTGAAAATTGACAATTGAAAATTGACAATTGAAAATTGACAATTGAAAATTGACAATTGAAAATTGACAATTGAAAATTGACAATTGAAAATTGACAATTGAACATTGACAATTGAAAATTGACAATTGAAAATTGACAATTGAAAATTGACAATTGAAAATTGACAATTGAAAATTGACAATTGAAAATTGACAATTGAAAATTGACAATTGAAAATTGACAATTGAAAATTGACAATTGAAAATTGACAATTGAAAATTGACAATTGAAAATTGACAATTGAAAATTGACAATTGAAAATTGACAATTGAAAATTGACAATTGAAAATTGACAATTGAAAATTGACAATTGAAAATTGACAATTGAAAATTGACAATTGAAAATTGACCAATTGAAAAATTGACAATTGAAAAATTGACAATTGAAAATTGACAATTGAAAATTGACAATTGAGAAATTGACAATTGAAAATTGACAATTGAGAATTGACAATTGAAAATTGACAATTGAAAATTGACAATTGAAAATTGACAATTGAAATTGACAATTGAAAATTGACAATTGAAAATTGACAATTGAAAATTGACAATTGAAAATTGACAATTGAAAATTGACAATTGAAAATTGACAATTGAAAATTGACAATTGAAAATTGACAATTGAAAATTGACAATTGAAAATTGACAATTGAAAATTGACAATTGAAAATTGACAATTGAAAATTGACAATTGAAAATTGACAATTGAAAATTGACAATTGACAATTGAAAATTGACAATTGAAAATTGACAATTGAACAATTGACAATTGAAATACAATTGACAATTGAAAATTGACAATTGAAAATTGACAATTGAAATTGATTGACAATTGACAATTGAAGATTGACAATTGAAAATTGACAATTGAAAATTGACAATTGAAAATTGACAATTGAAAATTGACAATTGAAAATTGACAATTGAAAATTGACAATTGAAAATTGACAATTGAAAATTGACAATTGAAAATTGACAATTGAAAATTGACAATTGAAAATTGACAATTGAAAATTGACAATTGAATATGATTGTTGTGACGGAATACGAGGTTTGGTGAGTGAGAGAGATGGAGGTTAAGTTAAGAGAGAGAGAGACGCGATAATCAACCCTAGTCTAGTTTGAACAAAATTAATAATTAAGCAGAATCACATGCTTCATACATTTATAGATACAGTTTACCGAAAAATACGGTTTATGGGGAAGTATGGCGAAGCAGGGCACGCGTAATGGAGGGGAAAAGGGGAAAATGTAGGGTGTCAATTTTCGAGTACAGGCTTAGGGAAGTTAGGGGTCGCAACGGGCTGAGGGCCAAGAAATGATGCCGAGCGGCGAACCCCTGACTCACCCTTTGCGTTGATGCTCGGGGTCGAACATGGCGACCAGGTTATAACACCTACGCTTCTCCCGTCGCGAGAAAGGAAGGGTCTTGTACTACGGTTGGAAGGCCCTAGAGGCGGCTCAGTCTACCGTCTCTAGGGATTGCCGCAAGACTAGGGTTTTCTTACGTTTTAGAAATTCGGTTAGAGATTTGAGCAAGGCCCAAACCCCTTTCTCCGGAGAGTAAACCCCGAGGATAGTGACCAATGCGAGTCTCGTAGAGATGGGTCAATATCCACCCCACTGCACCCTCCAATTCACCCCGAACCCTCACTCCAAACGCAAGCGCAAAGTAGGGATGCCAAATTGCGGGAAATCGAGTATTCGAATATTCGCGCCCATGCGAATATTATTTCCCCTCTTCGGTTTCCCTACGGACCCTCTCTACGCCACACTTCCCCCACCTTCGCGCAACTAGTTGCGGGCTCCGCCGAAGCCACGCGGAAACCACGCCGCGAGTAGTCCGATAGACGTAGACGAGAATGCGCGCGTCTCCCAGACGACCAGTCCCAGATTCCGGACACCGTTTACTGGTGAGTACGAACCCCAATTTTAATGGTTATTTAATCAAATTACATAATCCGAGTTACCTATAGTCTCGGGAGAGTATGAGTTCCAGAACTCCATACTCCCTGGGGTTAATTTGCTTAATTAATGAATGCTCTCTTCCTGATGAAGATTGAGCGGCTACCTTATCGAAATTTTAATCGCGGAATAAAGTTTTAATTACAGTGAAGTTTTCTCTTGGTTCCCAAAATTGGAAAAACTTCACTGAATCGCCAAAAATAGTAAAAAGTTAATAATCGCGAAATTTTTACTAAATTATTTGTATGAGATAGATCGCGTTGTCTCGACAATGGAATGCGATAATCCCTCTATTGTGGTCATCGACAATAGACGATGACATCACCCTTGAGACATCAGCATTGAAATTTACCTCTAAGGTGAATTTCTTCGTTTATCCGTGTCCGCGTCCTATATCCATTCGTAGGAAAATAGAAATTGAGAATATTATTTGCGGACAAATAATATTTCGGGAGTCGCGATCAAGACTGGACCAAGTACCGACTTGTGCTCAGTTTGCAACTAACTATTCGTTAATAGTTATTTATTGGTTACCTTACATTATGATTATCATCATAATGATTATTCATATTAACAACCGAATGTGACTATTATTATTATTATCATTCGGATTGGTTACCTTCCATTATGATTATTATCATAAGGATTATTAATAGTAACAACCGAATGTTACTATTATTATTATTATCCTTCGGATTGGTTACCTTGCATTATGATTATTATCATAATGATTACTAATATCAACTTCCGATGGTTACTGTTATTATTTTTATTATCCGAACTGGTTACCTCATCATCGGAGTATTATCATGATGATTGTTAATACTGGCTACCGAATATTGTTAATATTACTATTATTATCATTATCATCCAGATTGGCTACCTTACCTGATGATTAGTATCAGGATGATTCTTAACATTGGCTACCGATTATTATGATTATTATTACTATTATTATTATCATTGGTTGGATTGGTTACCGGTTACCGCTGCGATCATTCCAATGAGTATTACTCGACTTGGTTACCTCGGAGCATTATGATAATCATTATCATGATCCTCATTATTATTATTATTATTATTATTATTCGATTTGGCTACCTCGGACTATTGTGGTTATTCCTATCGTGAGTATTATTATTATTATGCGGATTGGCTACCGACTACCGTCCTCATGATTATTATTATTTGAGTTGGTTACCTGGTGGAATCATTACTATTGTGGTTGTTGTTCTCACTGCTACCTTTGGTTACCTATTATAATTATCATTGTTATTAGTATCACGGCCATTTTGGATCAGGCGTTCTGATCCGAATTGGGGAGTTCTAAGGGACTCATTTGGACGCAGTTCCAAGGTTACCTATGGGTATCCATTTTATTGGACACTACCTCGCGCAACGACCCACTAAACGCGTAACTTTGCGATAGAGTACGCCTCCAGTACTCGCTTAAGGTGGTCACGTAATTCGAACGATTTTGCGAATTGGGCCGGACTTCGAAGTTCGATTCTGGCTCCCTGACTATGGAGTAGCGCTTCAGACCCTCCGAATAGTCGCGCGAGCGGCCACGCTCTCTACTCTGGGTTCTCTCTCTGATTATAAATTATGTCAGTCCACATTTGGTTACCGGGTTCGCGGTCGCGGACCTAAATGGTAATCGAACCCACGATCCGTATACTCTCTCTCTCGCTCTCTCATTCTCCCTCTCTCATACCTTACCGATCATGCCCCGAAGCGATCACTTCTCGACGATCAACCGTCCTAAGATTATTGACCTAAGCCATATCAATTGTAGTCTTGAGATATTTGGAACATTACGTAGTAAAGACTTCATACTATAATTTTCCAGCCTAGTGATTTGTAGGTTAAGCTCCCGACCATTTCAGCCTAGATTATAAGATTTCGTTTGGAATTCTCGTGAGTTGGTTTTGGCGGTCGTCTCGTATTATCGTTTTGTCAGCGAATTCACGCCCCCTCTCCACAACCTGCACACTGAGCCACCGGACATTCCCGTACCCTCCGGAGCCGAGTTCTGCGTACGTTTATGTTAAGGTAGTTCTCAGGATCGGTAGAATTAGTCGAGGTAAGTTGCGCGGTTCGTTGATACCGCAGATTAGAAAAATCAACTGGCCCCCAGAAAATTTCGAAATAAGGTTAGGAGCAGCTACCCTCCCTTGAGGACTCAGTTAAGATACGGTTTAGTTAATTCAGTTTCAGGACTTCAGGTTCCGGAGAACGAAGGTAACGAGTTTCGCCAGTTCTGTGTTTAGTTTTGAGTAGGTCAAGGGATAATAGCCCTGTGCTGCGTTTCGTTTGGCGATAGGCGAAAGAAAATTCGTTATGTATTCTGCATATATGTAATAATATACTTCACATATATAACCATCCATATCATATATTCATCATTTAGAATAAAATATAAATTATATGTAGAATATCATATATGTACCTCTATATTCGAATGTATAAGTATCATATATGAAATCATATATTGTCATATATACCATATATAATGTCATATATGGGCATATATGTCATATATGATGCATATACAACCACTTTGCTATATGTAAAATATATGTCGTGTATGTTATTATATATGTCATATACTTCCACATATATGGGCATATATCAATTATGTATGATTCCATGTACTGCCCACATATATTTTTTCCATGGGGGTATTCCCTCTATTGTTGCAGTTGTTAACTCGAGTTGGTAGCAGGAGAACATTAAACTTCAATCGCAAATTTGTAGGGTGAAATGGAATATTTGAAAAACGCACATTCTTAGACTTCCGAGAATCTCACTCCGAGGACTTCAAAAATTTGATCTTTATAGGAAATACTATTTGGTAACCAAAAAAAGAACTGGAAAAGACAGGGGTATCGCCATAATGTAAATGTCCTCCAAACACGCAATCAATGTGATTTTTATATGTACGCGTCCTCATACCTGCCGTCTTGCTGACTACTTTTTTTGTCCCCATAGCGTACATTATATGACCTGGCCTCATATCTTACCATATGAACATTTTTTCTTCATTTCAAGACGTTTATTAGCAATATTACCTGAAATGTGTTACAGTGCCCTGTAATAGTCAAATATCGCCATTTTTTATTTCCAATAATAATTTTCTCTTAAAAATAGCAAACACTTTTTGTTTTCTCACACCCATACTCAATTTATTCCACACCATAAATCCACAGTACTTTATACGTTTTTCACAGCTTTTTTTCCTTTCGAAAAGGATTAATTTCTCAGACGTTCCCAAACTGTATTGGTGGCTTTTCTATGATATCAACTCAGACATGTACTTCGGCGGCATTTCGTTTATCATTTTGTGTACATAAATACATAAATTATACTTCATACGCTGTTTAATTGTCATGAAACCATCGCATCGCCCTGTTTTGCACAATTTGTAACTTTTCCAATACTTCTTACTCATATTAATGTAACTAAAACCACCATATTCAAAGTGTGGTGCTATCATGGTCTTATATATAGCCACTTTGGCATAGCTACGCAGTGCATATCTCATTCTACCAAGGTAGCTTACTTTCTGACTAGCTTTACTTATGATCTGTCGAGCATAATCAGCCAACTTCAAGTTCTTATCAATAAGGGTTAACGTCCCATAGTTTTGTGAAAACAATCCCCGAAAAGAAGATATCACTATTTTTTATTAATTTAACATATATAGCCAATTGTTCAGAATCTACCAGTGAAAAGTATTTCAATGTTCCATTCCTAACACAGCCAAAGTTTACCCCAGTATTGCAACCGACACCTCCTCCTACAATTTCATTAACACTATTGATAAAGAATTTATTGAATATATTTGAAAGTGTCTCATTATCAACTTCGTCATTTAATAAATTTCGAAAACTATTACTTTCTTTACTTTGACCCATAATTTCTTTTAAGTTCTCCCACATTTCAACAGAATTATGTTCATTGCTGTCTATTTGTAACTCAGAATATTTTTAACTTCCCGATCTAGGGCAGTTATTGTAATGACCTCGAAAATTAAAAGTGTCAGATCGATGAAATTTTCACGTTTCTCGACGTGTTGCATCATCCTGAAGTAATTTCAGAGAAGTGTCTGTATGTGTGTGTGATTTTTTTCCGGCCCTCTCATTTTGTACGCCCCGGGTAGCGGCCGTTAAGCATTCCTTCAAGGGGCGTACCGGACACCCACCCATGTGGCTGGGGCCGACTTTCGCCATTGTAGGCCATCGTATTTCTAAACACAGCGTAAACCTCCAGAAATCCCTGTGCTACGATGGCCGGCGCCTATGATGGAACCGACCCTCCCCCTCGCCCTGTGTCGGGTTAGGTTCCCGCTCGGCCGGGCGCAAACCTAGGACCTTTGGAGTAGTAGGCAGATACTCCACCACTACGCCAAAGCCACGACACGCATTTTGTGTGCGTGTATGTGTGTGTTCATCCGTATACGGACTAACACATGTGGCAAAATTTTTCGTTTACGATTTCTCGGAAACGGATAGTGCCATTCGATTAATTTTTTTTCAATTGTTGCGTCTCCGTGTAACTTAGAGCTGATTGAATTTTTTTTGATTGAACCCATCGATTAGTTGTCCCTATTTTTGAGAAATTCATGTTGAGCAAAAATCGAAAATAGTGATCATGAACGTTCATTCACACAAAAATGTTGTAATCCAGGTACTCAATGTCATAGTTGAAAGATATAAGCATATTTTATAACTGATTAAATTTTGAGTAAAAGTGGTCCAGTACTTATATTGTTATTAACAATTTGCGTAATGAAGGAGGTATAGCTGTCCCCACATTTATGTATGTGATAGGTGAACGAATGGACCCAGCGCTGTCATGACGGTCCCAATCGAAGCGTTTGCATGCAAAATCGAGCGGATCGCATTTGTGCAGTATCTGCAATGTTATTAGCAATTGTAATTGTTTATACTGTTCCACTGGGTAAAATATTAATTTTTTTGTTTTGCAGCCGCATCCTTATTGGCGTTTCACGCTCACTCAAGTAACATGCATAAGTCTCATCCTCCCGCTAACCATGTGTCTACTCAAGTATTCATAATTATCTGCTTCAATCCTTCAATAATTCCAACGCAATATTGAAACTAGATTCGATGACTTTCGCGCTTTTCCCACTCTTAAAAATCATGAGATCATCTGCAAATAATCTACATTCACATCCTTTACCTTTTAACGAATCAATCAAATCATTAATATATAAAATAAACATTAGTGGACCCAATTTCGAGCCTTGAGGTACCCCGTGTTCGACAATTACTTTATCCGACAATACATCATTTATAATTACTTGTTGAGAATGATCCAAATACGATTTAAACCAGGCCAAAACCTCACCACCTATACCGTACTTAATCAATTTACTCACCAGAGCTTCTCTCTTAATTGTTTCAAATGCACTTTGGAATCAATGAAAACTCTACCAATCATATTTCCTGAATCTAGACAATCTCTCCATATATTAAACACATCATGTAGCAATGTTTCACATGAATACTTACACCGAAATCCCGATTGCTCCGTCTTCAAAATATTATTTCTCTCAATGAACTCTAATAATTGTTCTTTAACAACTTGCTCCACAAGTTTCTCGATCACAGGTAAGGTATTGACTGGTCTAAATTCATTAATTCTACTAGTATTAACAACTTTTGGAATTGGATAAACGATTGAATTTTTCCAGCAATTAGGTGCAATACCTGTACTTAAACTTGAACTGACAATTAATTTAACCAAATAGCGATTAAAATCCCATACTTTTTTCAAGACAAATCCGGAGAAAAAAACGTCATTATTTTTACTGTTTTTTAAATCTTTTACATATTTATGCAATTGCTCGAAGTTTACTGGTGAAAATTTTTCAAAAGTCTCATTACTCACATAATCAATTTCAACATTCATATTACTCACTGCACTTTTTTGAACAATTTCATTCACACTCTCAATGAAGAATTTATTAAAGTTATTCACCGACTCCGACTCACTAATACCATCTATCATCATATTCCGAAAATTATCATCATTCTTACGTTTCCCCATAATTTCTTTTAAATACCTCCACATTTTTGGCGGATCTTTTCTGTTATCATCAATTCTGTTCTCATAGTACCTTTTCTTTTTGTCTCTTATCATTCCCACAACATTATTTCGTAAACTTTTAAATTCATTCCAAAGTAAGATATTATTACATCCTTTAGCTTCAACAAACTTTCGATCTCTAATCTTCATTTGCTCTCTACCCTCCTTATCCACCCAAGGTTTATTCACATGCCCCTCTTGTATTTTTCGACATATCAATGGATATACTGAATCGAAGCCAGCACCAACCACCATATTTACATTATTCATCCATTCATTGACATCTAAATTTTCAATATTATATAAATTAAGTTCCACAAGCCTATCATCAATTAAATTTTTCAACAAAAGGTCATTATCAAGATTAAAATTTCTATAACTCATCATTTTATCATTAGTGAGAGATTTCACTCTTAATTCAGTTTCACCTTCAACTTCACCGTCACCACAAAATGATCAGTGAATCTTCTATCATTAATCACACTAGTAACCAAAGTATCATTTTCCTGATTTCCATAAACTAGGTCTATTGATGTTTTCGTTCGCATAGTTACCCTTGTTGGAGTCTTAACAAATTGCCTAAGCCCGAGTAAATTCATCACCGCCTGAAGTCTTTTAGTAAATGGATTCTCCTTTTTAAGCATATCAATATTAAAATCACCAACTACTAATAAATTTCCCTGATCAATAAAAAATTCGCATTCTTTCATTAGCCGATTTATGAATTTACCACTACTTGCACTTGGAGAGCGATAAATGTTACTCAATATATATTCCCCCCCCCCCCCCCCCCAAAATCAATTTCTACATTACACATCCAGAGATTTCTCTCGTCATACATACATACTTACATGCATACATACAGTCTCGAAGGTCTAGATATAGTGAAACATGGAGATCTGATGGAAAATCGCTTTATGATTTTCGGGGACAAAACAATAACGTCCCCTATCGGGAAGGTAATTAACAATAATGAGTACTCATATTCAATATTTTCGCCACTCCTTTTCCTGTTTCTCGTAATGACATATCCTTTTCATTAAACGAATATTATACCCCCAGATTTTGCGGTTTAATCCAATAATACACCTTAAATTTCCACGTTGCAGTCGTTCAAAAACTTATCTGTTGCTCTGATATGCACCCATTGATGTAAGTAATATTGTAAAGATATGCTAAACTGTAAGTGTAAGCGTATGTGTAAAGTTTGTTTGAGCTAATAAACCTTCTACTGGTTTCTAAGGCATAAATAAAAAAAAAATATTCAATAATACACAAATTGATTCGAGGACACTTCCTCCCCGGACATTATTTCCCGGACAAATTTTCCGGGCAAAATCTCCCTGGACAAAATTTCCCCGACACAAATTACCCGGACAAAATCTCTCGAAAAAAAACTCCCCGGATAGAATCTCCCTTAACATGAATACCTTAACAGGAATAAAAAAATTCTGCATGTTCTTAAAAATAAGTCACTTCATTAAATAATAACATACCTGTATCGGGAAGTTCAAAACGTAGCTTCTCGAGTTACAGTAGTTGTGTGGCAAATTCCTCTACACCCATCTTTATACTCCGTACATCTTAAAATCACACGTTCCGGATTTTTGTCATGCACATAGTACATATAGCCTGCACTTGAAATAAGAATTTTTCCACCTTTATTCGATTTAGTGAATTTTAATACACCAAGCACAACCAAAAATAAAGAACCGATCACACCACAAGTGATAAGTTCCAACATAACGTAAATTCTGTAGAAAATCAAGATTATTTGTAAATCAAATGGTCTCTGTACCTGCTCATGCCAAACTATCAAATCATCGGCTTTGATAGCCTAATATATAAGAAACGAAAATGTTTTGACTTTATTCTGTAACAGAGACAGAGAATATCAATACGTACCCAGGGAACAATGAACCGAACAGTTCGAAACTATAAATGGACGACGTCATGAAAAACACTTTGATTTTGCGGAATACTCATCTGAATGCCGACGTAGAATTTTCGAAAAATGAACGTTGATCATCTTTTTATTTCGGAAATTTATTTTGGAAAGATTTTGTCCGGGAAATTTTGTCCAGGCAATTATGTCCGGGGAGGAAGTGACCGGCTACCGAGCAACCCTAATTGATTACCTCACACCTTCCCCTCGTATTCTGACAATGGTGAAAATGAACTTGCCACCATTCGTCGTCGCGGCGCGCTTTCTGATAGAGCGTAGAAGAGTGAACGAGCATAAGAAATGAACGGGATCTGGGTCTGACACTCTACCGGTTGAACCAATAACTTCCTGATCGGGCCCCGTATATTTTATATATAAAATTTTAATTGATGTCTCAAATTACGAACTTTCACTCTTGTCAAAATTTACAAAAAGATTAAAGTCTATCATTCTTAACATCTACAAAGATTGTTTTTTAAATATAAGCTTTCTTGCGATAGAGTTACATGAACAATTCAATTTGTGAATAACAATTAACTAGGGGTATTAGCATAAAAAGTCATGAAACATCAAGTGTTTACTTTTACGTGTGGAGGAACTTTCTTTGAACAGCTGATTTCGTACCTCTAATGATTCGCATAGTAGAGCGATATAAACATTTCAATTTGTTTGTGCCTATCAACTATGGGTGTTAGCAAAAAAAGGTAAAAAACATCAAATGTGTATTTTTACGTGTGGAACGACTGTCACGTGCCATTTTGTTTCCTATCTCTAACCCTTTTTCCGGTATAAGGATCTAAATAATTGAATTTGTTAATACCTATCAACTATCGGAGTTAACAAAAAAAGTTATATGACATCAAATATGTATTTTTGTGTGTGGAAGAACTTTCATTGGATAATTTGATTCGTATCTTTAACCGTTCTCACGACACAGCGATATAAACAATTCAATTTGTGAGTAACTAGAAAACCGCTGGATCGATTATATTCACATTCTAATCAGGGCTACGTTAACCGGACACACACCTATGGAATGAGTATAAGAAAAGCGGATAATTTGTCGAAGAGGAATCGTTCGACAAAATGTTGCTAACGTGCACACAGAGTCACACACACACAGACACACCCAGCCACACACGAACTGTGGAACGAACTGTTGGAGGAAGTGGAGAAGGATCCTTGGGGCAGACCGTACAAGGTGGTTATGACGCGGCTCAAGAGCCAGCCGATGCCATCACCAACCTGTCCTAGGCTCCTGGAGAGAATTGTCTCAGTCTTATTCCCCCAGCAAATGAGTGTGACTGAAAAGCAGGTGGAGGGTGCTATTATCGACGGAATACCGCCGATTACAGCTGAGGAACTATTGCAAGCCTGTAGTAGAGTGGGCAACAACAAGGCCCCCGGTCTCGATGGTGTGCCAAATATAGCGTTGAAAGCCGCCATCAATGCAGCACCCGGCATGTTCTCGAAATGTATAATACATGCATCCAGGAAGGTATTTTCCCCAGCAGATGGAAGCAACAGAGACTCGTGCTTATCGCCAAGGGGAAAAAGCCACCGGACGAGCCATCATCATATCGTCCACTCTGTATGCTGGATACGGCGGGCAAGATCCTGGAACGCATTATACATCAGAGAATTGAGGCAGTGGTGGAACCCCTATTGGCTGAAGCTCAATACGGTTTCAGACGACGACGATCCACGTTGGATGCTATAGACCTGGTGGTCAAAACAGCAAAAAAAGCAATCGATGGCAGGCGATGGAAAGGAGGTACGAAGCAGTATTGCTTGGTTGTTACCCTGGACATCAAAAATGCCTTCAACTCGGTACGGTGGGATCCCATCCTCGCGGCATTGTCGAAGCTGCAAGTACCGGCATATTTGCAAAAGATGGTAGGTAATTACTTTACCGACAGAGTACTCAGATATGACACAGAGGTTGGTCCTAAAACATATAGGGTGACTGGGGGGGTACCTCAAGGCTCAGTGTTGGGTCCTCTTTTGTGGAATATCGTATACGACGACTTGCTCAAAATAGCATTACCGGCGGGGGCCAAACTCGTAGCTTTTGCGGATGACGTAGCCATAGTCATCGTGGGCAAACACCTTTCCACGCTCCAGCTCATTTTCGAGAATGTTTTTAACAAGATACGACAATGGATGGACTCGATTGGGCTACAACTTGCGGAGCATAAGACTGAGGCACTCCTCATTACGAGCCGGAAGAAAATAGAGACAATTACACTGCAAGTCGGTGAGCACGAAATAATTTCCAGCCCTACATACGGTACCTGGGAATTATGATTGATGCCCGACTTAGTTTTAGACAGCAAGCTCAACATGCAAGCAGTAAGGCAGGAGCAGTGAAGACTGCTCTTGCAAGACTTATGCCAAATATTGGAGGGTCAAAACAGAGGAGAAGGCTCCTGCTATCATCAGTTGTCACGTCGGTATTAACATATGGTATTCCTATATGGAGTGATGCATTACGAAGCCAAGCATCTCGGCGGCAAATTGTTCCAGTCTACAGGCTGAGTGCCCTTAGAGTGGTCAGCGCATACCGCACAGTATCGAACGATGCTGTGTGTGTCATTGCTGGGATGCTACCTTTTGAAGTGCTAGCGGAAGAGCGTAGGCGACTCTACACACGCAAAACATCAACTGAGCTGAGCTCAGTGGAACTGAGGACAGAAGAACGAAACCACAGCATCCAGCAATGGCAGCTGCAGTGGGACGCCTCGAGCAAAGGCCGGTGGACTCACAGACTTATTCCGAAGCTAGATGTTTGGCTTGACCGATCACATGGACAAGTCAATTACTACCTAACCCAGATGCTCTCAGGACACGGGTGCTTTCGGGAATATCTTCACAAATTTAAGCATGAGGATTCTCCGGATTGCCCAAAAGTGTCCGAGAATGAAGGAAAACGCGGAACATGTTCTCTTTACGTGTCCGCGTTTCGACGTCCAACGAGCTGTATGGGAAAATAGCGCAGGCAAACCCATCAACGGTGGAAATCTTGTGGAAGTTATGCTGTCATCAGAGGCGGCATGGAACCCGACAAGCGACTTCGCAATGGAGGTTTTGCAGGAGCTGCGCCGCGAGGAGCAGTTGCGGAAAAATCCAGAGTAAACGGAGGATCTTCTTACCGTTAAGGAGCGGAAAGGATTCGCTACTGAGGAAGCCAGGCTATCGTCCCCTACACAACGAAGTATTGCTCAGCAGATGTTCCGTCGTGTTCTGGGGACCAACCGAACTGTATTGTATGTGACAAGGGGTATTGTCCTTTGCACGTTATGTTTATTTGTTAATTCTGTAAGTTTGTTTAATAAGGAAAAAGTAAGAAAAAGAGGAAGGAAAGAGAAAGAAGGAAGTGTGAGGAAGGAGGTTGACTTCCTTCTTTCTCTTTTTCTTTCAAAAAAAAAAAAAAAAAAAAAAAAAAAAAAAAAAAACACCCAGCCACACACACAAACATCTATCTCAAAATGGTCAGAAACGTTCTAAGGGTCATGGAAGGTAGGCATTAGGTGAAATTACAGTTCGATTTTCGGACCCATTGCACTACCTTCCCTCGAGAGCGGGGAATGAATAAGCACGGCACGTGAGGCGGAATCGGTATTTTTACGATTCAGAAAGTAGAACAAATCACGAGTTCTTTAGAAGCTGAACAAAAAAAGCTGGAGAGAACTTTCAGACCAGCAATAATTAAATTTAGCTGGTGAATAACGATTCATTCCGGGATTCCATTTTTCGATTGATGGTTTCATCGTGTTGTCATATGTTTTGCAGTAAGCCTTGAGGGGGAGAAGGGACGAGAGTTTTCGGGGTCCACAGAAATTTACGAGATTTTTGCTGACGGCAGATAACGCCAATAGTTCATCCGCCGTGGAAGGAAGTGCTGGATCTTATTGATGAGGATTTGACCCATTCTCGGAGAAATGTCTAAACGCTGTGATGGAATCCAGTATGGTGCTAAAGGAAGCTGTTAACGTTGCTTGGATTAGTCCTCCTGCGGAGAGCGGGTGTATTTTACTCAGGTAGAAGAAACGGTTTAATGTACTTCTTCAGTCATAAGGAAATTTTTCGAGAGTTTCATTTTAAGTCAAGAATTTCACAGTTTTGTCGTTACTCTTTAATTTTTCGTGCTCACAATTTGTGACATATGCCAAAATGTCAACATTTTTGAAAACCACTGCATATGATTGAAGTATTGAAAATGAAATGTAGTGATTTTTGAAAATGTACGCAATATCAAGTCGCCTAAGTGGATCAAGTCCATTTCGTGAGTATTTTTGGTCTCTAAAAGTTTGAACAATCATCATAATATCGATGACTATCATCACAATAATCTTGTCACCGAATCACCAGCAACCAACATGCATACACACACGTACACAGCACAAAAGAAAATAGAAAGCAAGAGAATATCGTACACGTAAAGAAGTATGGTTCGCTAGCCAATGGGAGACGAGGCACTACATCATTTTTATACAGGATTATGATACAGGGCAAGAGAGTGTCTGGTTTTTTCTATCACATCACTATTGACAAGATACAAGAGAATCTTTGAAAACAAATCACCTTGAAGGGAAATGGCAATCATGAATATTTGTTTCATCCTTACCAGGTCCACACCATTCAGTCCATTACGTACTATGGAAATTTTACAAACTAATTATTAAAACAAGTGAATGGTCACTCCATATTGTCATTTTCATAGTTTTGCTAATTGTCCTTCCGGTTCTAGCAAAATCAATTGTTGAACTTGTCATAACCTATGTAGTTATCGAATATTATATACACAGAATATTTTCTGTGCATCTATTCTATTTTACTGATTATTGAGATTCTGTTAATTTATAAAGTTTCGCCTGTTTTGCATCGAAATACTCGACAGCGTATCGGCCAAGTAACCATTTTTACCTATTTGTCCATTATCTTTTCTCTTTTCATATCAGTCTCAGTCTCAGATCATGTTAGCGATTAACGGCCGAGAGTTGCTGCGTATCTATACGCTTCCCAACATTCCCACCACTACGCCGTGATAAAAACATTCCATTTGAAATTAACCGGCACTAAACTACGCAGAGAAGAACGTCACTTCCACTATATAAATCGCATATGCCCGTTATACTCGTGCCCTTACTTTCTTTTTGGATTTTTAGTATCGGTAGATGCATTCCACTCAATTTTTTTTATTTATATTTTTCGCGATTCACATTTTCTTTGAACAGAATCAAGTTTGCAAGTTGGCAATTACTTTGTATGCACTTACAAGAATTGACCTGAAGTAGAGGCTCAGTTCTCGGCGTTTGCAGTCTATTTCAACGGCTAAGTGAGTTGCGTATGCCAGTAACTGGTTGAGTACTGTAACGTGCTCAGCTAGTTTTATATAGTTTTATATAAAGGTTCCTAGATAACTCAGCCATTTTACCAGACTAAGAGGGGTAAAATTCGAATCCAAGATGAGAGGAAAGAATGGAGTTTTAATCAGTTAATTAAATATAAAATTACGGATCACACAATTCAAGTACAGAATGATGATAATAATTGAGTATTATAACTAAGTTCTATAGGTTTTTACGTCAAAGATATTTTTTAGAAAGAGAAGCATTTATGAGGTGTTCATCATCATATTCTCCCACAGCCGTAGCGAATTGCAGACTCTAAAGTAAATAACTGCCCTCCAATTTAACCATGACCCTTCGAAAGAATCGCCCTGAAAAGGTACCTTATATTTTATTGTTTGCATTTTTTATATTTTGGGTCGTTGGGGACTTACGGGTCACGAGCTTGGGCCAAACCACATTTTTGCCTAACCTACCTAGTTTGCACTTTGATGTTTTGTCCCAAACGATTACCTGTCATAAACTTTGCATCAGTGAAGTTGTGCGTAGGTTCTGCTTTTCAACTTCAATCCCTCTTTCCTAATTTCTAAATTTCCGAGGCTAAAGCTATCATAAAATATGTTCTTCAATGCAAGGCATTGATCTAGCCTTGTAAGTAGGTGGGTCTTCCTGCAGGTGTTATCTTTCTACAGCCTGAAACCTCAGGTCAAATCCTGTGATGTGTATTTTTGGACCGTCGGGGACTGATACCCATCAGAAATCGATTCCCCACGCAGCGGGAAAAGAATTGAAAACTCCCTCCTCTTCCTTGGCGGAACTTGTCACCGCCTCCACCGTTTGTGGGGCCTTTTTGCTAGTTGATGATTTGCTGTATCCGCTCTACCCTCCGAAATAGTTAACGCCACATTGATGCTTCGAAAAGTTAACGATAAACGGGCTGGCAAAATCATAAGGCAGTTCTTCTACCAATACCGAGTCGATAACAACTAGTTGAAAAAATAGTTGTTTAAGATTTCCAAGTTAGAATATTTCTTCGAATTGAAAAGACAAGATCGATTGTGACTCTAGACTTATTTCGGGTACAAAAGAAGAACGTTAATAATAACTACCAAGGCTGCATAATTATAAGTTGGTTAAATACGAGAATTGAACTTCGATTAAAATCCAACATCAATATTAGAATTTTAAATGTGTGTTTCGGTTTATTTGAAAACTCCCGCACTTACAGAGCAGAGAAACACTAGCACTGGGGGGGGGGGACAGGGGCGACGCGCCGCGTAGTACCTGTTTTCCCCTTCCTTTTTTTGATTTTTCTCAATGTCTAAATTCCAAGGTATATTAAAATATGTGCCATATTGTAATTCACATTTCTTTTTATAAAGAACCCATTTATCGTGGTTTTGTGAGTCAATCATAAAGGTCATTCTATGTTGTCGCCAACTGAACCTCGCCGACTTTCGAACCAAACTGATATCATTTTTCCTGCGCTGATTATGTACTTAAAAGTTTTTCAAATTCTAGTTCATCACCCATTTGGATGAATCCAATTGTTTTTATTATTTACTTTATCTTTTATTATTTTCATTTTTTTGTTCCTCATTTCAATGCTTTTTTTAATATGTTTTTATCTGATTATTTCTCTCTTTTGGTTTTTTCCTTGTATTTCAATGCTTTTTTCTTTTCTTTTCTCGTATTTCAATGCTTTTTAACCTCCCGATCTAGGGAAGTTATTGTAATGACTCCGAAAATGAAAAGTTCAATCAATGAAATTTTCACGTCTCGACGTTGTGCATCATCCTGAAGTGATTTCAGAAAAGTGTTTGTATGAGTGTAAACAAAAAAATTTGTTTAACGTTTCCGGCGAAACCACCGGAGGGATTTCCTTTTTTTTTGATGGACGCGTATCAGTGGTGTCTAGGTCTGAAAGGAGTGATTTTTTCAACAAATTATCCGTTCACTTGTTCTTAACAATTTGAGTTGTCTTCTTCTTCTTCTTCTTAGTTGGCTCTTGCTCAAATGGCAACTTCGCCGTTATCCCTATAGAGAGAGTTGTACCGCTATAGGGACGTTGCTGTGGTTGGCTGATGATATTGTCATCAGCCGATATGGTAGATCGATGACGTCATATGACGCCAATAGAAAGCGGTAGATTGTTGGAGAACGATGGCAATTGTTCAAAATTGCTACTAATTATCGGAACGCCAATAAACAGAGTAACTTTTTCGCTTGCACTGGGAGAGGAATGGAAAGGAATGTAATAGGGAAGGATAAGTGTAAAATAGGGACAATGATGAAGGTGAGTGGAAAGGTTTAGGGGGAACACTGAACAGGAGCGAATGCGTGCGGCCGTCTTGGTTGGCGCTTCCCGCCGAACTCAAATTGAATTGTTTATATCGCTCTATCTCAAGAACGGTTTGAGGTACGATAAAAAGTGTCCAATAACAGTTGTTGCGTGCCAAGAAATACACATTTGATGTTTTATGACTTTTTTTTGCCAAAACCCCTAGTTAATTGTTCTTAACAAAATGAATTGGTTATAGCGATCTATCGTGCGAGCGGTCAGAGATACAAAACAAAGTGTCTAATGAAAGTCGTTCCATACATTAAAATACATATTTGCTGTTGTCTGACGTTTTTCGCCAACACCTATAGTTAATTGTAATTAACAAAATGAATCGTCTATATCGCTCTATCCTGAGAAGGATTAGAGATACGAAACAAAGTGTCTAATGAAAGTTGTTCCACACATAAAAATGCACATTTGATGTCTCATGACTTTTTTTACCAACACCCATAGTTAATCGTTATTGACAAATTGAATGGTTTATTTCGCTCTATCACGATAATAATTAGAGATACGAAATGGGGTGTTGAATGAAAGTTGTTGCACACGCGAAAGGGCATATTTGATTTTTTATCCTAACACTCATAGCTTTCCACAAATTGAATTGTTTATCTAACTCTATCGCAAGGAAGGATATATTTTTTGAAAATCTCTTTATAAAAAGATTTTAAAATCTCTTTTTTTGAAAAGTTTAAAACGTCAACAATTTCAGACACAAACCGAAATTTTGTATATAACATATACGGGCGAACGATCGGGAAGTTATTGGTTCGACCCGTAGAGGGTCAAACCCACATCCCGTTTATTGCGTTTTTGTATTCGAATGCCGCTTATGAATCATTTGAAATTGTTTATCTAACCCCGACGTTTATTACTTTATTAGGATTTTTTTGGTGTTATTTCAAGCAGATTTCAAGTTTCTTGAAAAACTTTTTTTTGTTGATCTTCTCAACGCCATCTATCTCAAATGCCATATTAAAACTAGAAACTGACTTACCAGCATAATAAACTTTACATGAATACCAGCCATCCTAATGATCCAATTCCCGTGTTCGCCGCTATGTCACTTTTTGCACCAATCAAATGATTGAATCACCATGCTCTCCGAGTTGAATCAAACAGTGTTTAACCACACATGGCAAAAAATCAAAGACAAGCGGGAGGAGGTTGAGATACCTCGAGCAGATGGTATGTGTTTACGTTGCTAGAAATATGAGAAATATTATAAATAAGGCTTATGTGCATCTAGGAATCAATGTTTCGCTGGTCTGTGTGAAGATTGTCCAATTATCGGAAGATAGAGGTCAAATTAAAAAACCGCGTTAATTGAAAAGCAGATTCTAATGCCACTACGGAAAAAAATCCATACCCAATGCAAAAGTTTATACTTATGTCCCTCTCTTTGGAACTGTCAATAACTTTTGTGTTATATAATTAACTGAAAATACTAATAAATTGAACACTCAACGTACAACTGTCATCGCCTGTAAAAAAACATCTGTCATAAAATGGTAAATAACTGAAATTAGAATACATATAGAGATCGCCCCCGTTCTTTATCGAATTGAGAATAAATTAAACAATCACGAAAGTTTTATTACACTCCATTACTTTAATTCAATCAGTGAAATTAGATCGCATAAACATATGGCTCATTCTCCCAAATGCCGTCGAGGTTTCCACCACTGTGTTTTAGTATTAAACAGAAAATGCCACCATCGGTTACCCATATTTAGAGAAGTATTATACGAGATTGTCAAAGATTTAAGTCTAAGTATAGCTGAGTAATTGTAAATTGTCTCTTTACTAGCCTTTTTTTTTATTAATTGTCACAGCTATAATTTCAAATTTTGCTGAAAATTTATAATGATTTTTTCTTCTTCAAATACCTTGAACTTCCTAAGAATAATTATAATGTTACATATAAATCATTTTTTTATAATAATAAATCCCATTTGTTGATAACAACTGCTTTTCTTTTATACTTCTATGCCCTAGTATAATATGTAATACCAGGGTGAATTCTTGCATGATTATAAACATTCCTGTTGAATCCGTGCGATACACAATTCCCTGCCATAATCTTGACTACGATAAAACTCATAAAATATAAACCTGGCTGCCGCAGGGACCAACGAATCAATCAAGAATTTCACGGAGCAACATAGATGACTTATTTTCAGATGAATATCTATTGATTCTAAATTCTGCAATGTTGAGCAGAGTGATTGTAGATTACTCCAGTACTCCTGCGGATGTTCTTATTCGTATATAACAAAGAACCTGGTTACTTATAGATTTATGTCACAGATTGTAGAAGGTGATGAAAGATCTAGTTACCCTCCAGATTCATATAACCTAGTCAGACTATGGAATGTCAATTAATAATAGGGAATAGATTAACGATCTGCTCGATGATTCCTAAACTTTATTCTTTTATGCATTATGGATTGTTTGCTCCAAAACCAAACTTACAAGCATCATGGCCGAGAGCCATAAAAACAAACTACAGGTTATATTCACTATTCCCGAGGACGTAAGAGATGGCTCATGCGCCGGCGCGCACATCAAATATTTTTGAATATTAGTGTCATTAATGTAATATTTGTAATCACTAAAAAAGTAACTCTTCAACATATAGAGCCTGTTCCTCGGAGGACGTGCCCTCCCGAGGTCGGAAATACATGTATCCGGCACCTACATGGGGTGCAAACTAGCTGGTTTTTAAATACTTCATGTCCCATCTTACCCATACACAGATGAATCGGTGGGACCATACCTGTACATCTACCCTGATTAGACACATTTGTATTAGTCTCGCTAGTTTCTGGGTCAGCTGAGTACACGTCGACATGTCTCAGCCGGCCAACACTCCATGCATTTAGCTCGCGGCGGTGGAGGGGGGGGGGGTATGGGCAAACACCTCCAGTGACTCCTTAATCCCTAGGGGCACGCTCTCACGCGTGCACCACCTGGCAGAGCACTCTGGAAAGAAGACAACTAATGCGGCCATGCTATGGACCGCGCACGGAATATAATAAATGAATGTAGACGCCGGATACGTTCGATCGACCCCAGAATCGCCGTGACGCCGTCCCCTCCTCTATTGCTTGGTACTGTAGTAGGGGGTTGCAAAATGGGAATTCTCGTGCTCGGCGTCCGGCTGTCTCCGTGGGCGGCTAAGGGTCGACTGTTCGGGCCCCTATTCGAGGAAGAACATACTGACGTATGCCCGAGACATGCTCCACATAGATGTCCCTCGACCAGTGGATGGTCCCCGAGACAATGAGTCGGCGCATCATCGATGCGTATCGTTCATTGACACACAATCGCTTCAGCACCGTCTCATTATTCGGGCCCCACGTGCCGAGGGCCCCGACGACTATCGCTTCCACATTCCCATTATAACCCTGTGAATATAAAGCGTGTGTGAGTGGCGTACACTTCGCGATCTTGGACTCGTGAGCTATGGCCAAGCTGTCTTTCCCGTTCTCGAACGGTAGGGTAATGTCCACCACCGTTATCGTCCGAGAGTTTTAGTCCTTGATCACCGATCGGGGTCTGTCAGACCTTGAATCCGCTGGTTGACCTGGACGTCACCAGGGAGTTTGACAGGCTTAGCCATCCTCGCTAAGATCGCGTCGAAACACACAAACAGTGTGTTTTCAGTGGTGTCCAGGTCTGAAAGGTGTGATTTTTCCAACAAATTATCCGTTCGCTTGGTATTGACAAATTGAATTGTTCATATCGCTCTATCGCAAGAACGGTTTGAGATACGAAAAAAGTGTGCAGTGAAAGTTGCTCCCCGCCACTAAATACACATTTGATGTTTGATGACCTTTTTCAGGAAACGTTTCATTTTTTTATCGATGCCTCTCCATGGTGACTAGGCCGTAAAGAAGTGTTAAAGTGAAATAACAATTAGTTCTATTGTTATGAGGAATTTCAATTGTTTATAACGCTGTACCTCATGAAATATTGTAGATACGGAAAAACATGTCCAACAAATTCTATTCCATATTTGAAAATACATATTTTGTGTTTTGTGACTTTTTCCGTCTTTAACCGCCTTAACGCTCTTATTAACTTTCTGATCTAAGGACGTATTTTAATGACCCCGAAAATGAAAAGTGCCAGATCGAGGAAATTTTGACGTTTCTCGACGTTTTGAATCATACCGACGTGAGTTCAGAAAAGTGTCTGTATGTGTGTGTGTGTGTTTGTGAGCGAAATGTTGTCGAACGATTTCTCTTCAACAAATTATCCGATTTGGGCTTTCTTATACTCATTCGATAGGTTTCCGCCTAATTTAGACCTGACTAGATTTTGAACATAATCGACCCAGCGGTTTTTTAGTTATTAGCAAATTGAATAGTGTATATCGTTGCATCGTGAGAACGGTTAGAGATACAAAATAAATTGTCTAATAAAAGTCGTTCCACACGTAAAAATACACGTTCGATGTTTTATGACTTTTTTTGCTAACAGTCATAGTTAATTGTTATTAACAAAAAGTCTCGTTTATATCGCTGCATCGTGAAAATAATGACCTCATTTTATGGGTACCGCCCATAGCATACACGAACCGTTTCTGCTACGGTCGGAATCCATGAGCAGATATTTTTAATAAACGGGATGTGGGTCTGACCCTCTACGGGTTGAACCAATAACTTCCCGATCGTTCCACCGTATATGTTATATGCAAAATTTCGGTTCTCAATTCGGTCTCAAATTATGAACTTTTCAACCTTTTCGAAATTTCTAAAGATGAAAAAATTTCATAATTTTTCTAATGTAAAAAGATTTTTTAAAAATATAAACTTTCTTGCGATCGAGTTAGATAAACAACGCAATTTGTTAATAACAGTCACCTATAGGTGTTAGTAAAAAAGGTCATAAAACATGGAATGTGTATTTTTACGTGTGGGACCACTTTCAGTGACTAATTTGTTACGTATTTTCAACCATTCTCAAGATGCAGCGATATAAACCATCCATTTTGTGAACAATAATTACCTATGAGTTTCAGGAAGAAAAGTCATAAAATGTGAAATATGTATTTGTGTGTGTGGAACAACTTTTATTAAATAATTAGTTCCGTATCTTTAACCGTTCATTCGATGGACCGATATAAACAATTCAATATGTTAATAGCTAAAAATCGAATCAGGTCTAAGTTAGACGAAATCCTATCGAATGAGTATAAGAAACCCCAAATCGGATCATTTGTTCAAGCGAAATTGTTCGACAAAGTTTGTTTAGATACGCGCACACATACACACACACATACACAATCTTCGCGTTGCTACGCAGATGAAACCTCGGTCGAAGAAGCAAGCAGCAATCCACCGTGATGCGCTAATTATTCGTCCGACGGGTAGGGATACGTACTCGGAAATATTGGGATGAATAAAGCAGGACCAAGGTGTTTATGCGGCTGGCTCATGCGTGAACGAAAACTGTAAAACAGCTTCCGGAGACGTTCGCCAATCTTTGCGAGAGGAAAGGAGGATGAAGGTGTTGAGCTAGAGAAGGCACTAGTTGGAGCCCTCCAAAACGAAGCCAAAGTGTTTAATAAAGGACCTCAACAGGAACTCGAAGTTGCTGCCCTGAGAAATGCTGATGGCAGTGATAGTGATATCTCATTGTGTGCCATCAACTGTCTTCGTAAGGCATACAGAGGGACACAATCGGCCACGGTGGTATTCCCTGCCGCTACTGCAAGGACAATACTGAGTAAGGATAGTCAAATACGAATAAGCCTGGTATATACCCGCATCGTGACAGTGGTAAGGCCCCTAAAGTGCTTCAAGTGTTCGCACTACTAGCATCTTGCCGTTAATTGGAAGAGCCCCATTGACCGATCAGACCTGTACTATAAATGCGGGGAAAACGGGCTCCATAGCTGTGATTGTAAAGCGTCTCCGAAATGCGTTCTATGCGTAGAACTGGAGCCCACGAAAGACCATGCCCATGTAACTGGTAGTATCGAATGCCCAGTCTGCCAGAGTATACTCCAGAACATCCGTACACAGCCATAGTACGAGTGTTACAGGTGAACCTGGCTCACTGCGCCATAGTACACGATCTGCTGACGCAGATGGTTCGAGACCTGAAGATTGATGTTGCCGTGATTTCGGAGCCTTACAGGAACTTACATACTCAAAACTGGGTTATCGATACTAGCAATAAAGACGTCAATTGGTCCTGCGGTGCTCTGCCGTTTGAAACATACGACGGTAACGAACAGTCTGCATTTGCTGTGGCCAAGGTAAATGGTATCTATCTGTATAGCTACTATGCACCACCAAGTCTTTGTTATGAAGACTGCACAGCATTCCTAGATAGACTCATAGTGGATGCGAAACAGCATTTCCCAGTGGCAATTCCAGGAGATTTCAATTCCTGGGCAGTTGACTCGGGCAGCAAGGAGACGAATAAGCGAAGACGGGCTTTACTAGAAGCCATGTCGACTTTAGATATCGTCCTATTAAATGATGGAAATGAACCGACATTTCGCAGAGGACAAGCGAATTCAATTATTCATCTCACTTTCGTCAGCATTAGCCTGCTCAAAGGCAATTGTGCATGCCAGGTATCCGAGATTTATACTGCCAATAATCATCGAGCGGTACTCTGGGAGGTATCTGTTGGCTGGAGGTCCGCGCCCACATCGGAAAGAACAAACGGAGTCGGCTGGAATGTGAGAAAATTCGACATTGCTACCTTTCTTATGGCACTGAAAATTGGCCTAATAGACAGTAGAAATACCACAGAAAAAGTAGACGAAACCATGCGGCGAGAAGGTCTTGGCAGCGCGCAAGGAAGAAGTCCAATCCCGAAAGCTTCGAAGTATAAAGCCGCTAAGCGTAAACTTACTAAGGCCACAAAGCTTCGCAAACAATACTGTTGGAACGAGCTCTTGGAGGAAGAAGATAAGGATCCATGGGGCAGACTGCACAAGGTGGTTATGGCGCGACTTAAGAGTGAAAACAGCCAAGAATGCAAACGAGGGCGGGCGATGGAAAGGAGGTACGAAACAATATTGTTTGGTTATCACTGTGGACATCAAAAATGCCTTCAACTCAGTGCGGTGGGATTCCATCCTGGCGTCATTGTCGAAGCTTCTTATACCGGTATATTTGCAAAAGATGTTAGCTAATTTCTTTACCGACAGAGTCCTTAGATATGGCACAGAGGTAGTTCCTAAAACATATAGAGTTACTAGGGATGTATTCCAAGCCTCAGTATTGGGTCCTCTTTTGTGGAATATCGTATATGACGAATTGCTCAAATAGCATTACTGGCGGGGGCCAAACTTGTAGCTTTTACGGATGACGTAGCCATAATTATCGTGGGCAAACACCTTTTCACGCTCCAGCTCCTTTTCGAGCTCCGGAATCAAGTTGTATATCAGTTACGCAGATATGCCTATTGATGGATTATTATGATCTTTTATCGAAATGTTTTCAACAAGATCCGGCAATGGATAGACACGGTAGGTTTACAACTTGCGGAGCATAAGACCGAAGCTTTTGTTTTCACAAACGGAAATCCATTGGAGACAGTCACGTAGCAAGTCGGCCAGCACGAAATAACCTCTCAGCCCTATATACGGTACCTAGGAATTATGATTGATGCCCGACGTAGTTTTAGACAGCAAGCTCAACATGCAAGCAGTAAGGCAGGAGCAGTGAAGACTGCCCTTGCAACACTTATGTCGAACATTGGAGGGCCAAAACAAAAGAGAAGGCTCCTGTTATCGTCAGTTATTACGTCGGTAGTAACATATGGTATTCCTATCTCGACTGACGCATTACGAAGTCAAGTAGCAGGACGGCAAATTGTTCCAGTCTACAAGCTGAGTGCCCATAGAGTGGTTAGCGCATACCGTACAGTATCTAACGACGCTGTGTTTGTCATTGCTGGGACAACCTATCGAAATCCTAGCGGAGGAGCGTTGGTGCCTCTATGCCCGCAGAAGATCAACCAACCTGAGCTAAGCGGAACTGAGAACGGAAGAACGCAACCACAGCATTGAGCGATGACAGCTACCGTGGGACGCCTCAAGCAAAGGCCGGTGGACTCGTCGAGTAATACCGAAGCTGGATGTTTGGCTTGACTGATCACACGGGTAAGGTAACTATCTACCCAGGTGCTCTCAGGACACGGATGCTTTCGGGAATATCTTCACAAATTCAAGCATGAAGATTCCCCGGTCTGCCCAAAGTGTCAGAGAATACATGAAAATTGCGGAACATATTTTCCTTGCATGTCCGCGTTTCGACTTGCAACGATGTATATAGCGAACTACTGAAGGCAAACCCATGAACGCTGAAAATCTTGTGGAAGTCATGCTGTCATCAGAGGCAGCATGGAACGCGGCATGAAATGAAGGATGCTCTACACAAGGAACTATTGCTTCGCAGATGTTCCGTCGTGGTCTGGGGACACCCGAACTATATTTTATGTGCCAAGGGGTATTGTCCCATGCACTTTTTATATTTATATTTTCATTTGTTAATTTTTGTAAATTTGTTTAATAAAGGAAAAAGTACGAAAAAGAGAAAGGAAAGAGGAAGAACGAAGCGTGAGGAAGGCGGTTGGCTTCCTTCTTTCTTTTTCTTTAGGAAAAGAACAAACATACAGACACACAGGCACACATCGCGCTCAGAGTGATCGAAAATGTTTCTAATGGTCATGAAACGTGGAGATCAGGTGAAATTTCCCGTTTCGATTTTCGGACCCATACCAATAACTTGCCTCAAGATCGGGAAGTTAAAATAGACGCGAACCTAGGAGGGTTGACATAGTAGGCATATACTCTACCACTACGCCAGAGTCCCGATAGTCTCTGTGTGTATGGGGGGGGGGGGGGGTGACGATACACGATGAAATCAAGTTGTATATCAGTTACGCAGATATGCCTATTGATCGATTATTATGATCTTTTATCGAAATCTCGTAAAATATGAAGCCTAGCAATAAAATTAATGACATATTGTTTCGAGAGGGACTGAAATCTAGGGGGTTGTCGGATTTGGCGGTGAATTTGGTGATATATTAAAATATGAACAGGCGGTTAATTGTCTCTGAGTTTATTCCACTGACTTGGATATCGCCGATGGCACTTGTCTATTCGAAAAATGAATAAAATAACTCCTTCACTTCCACTTGGATTATAACTACACTAGTTGACAACATAGCTAATACTTTAGTTGATTAGTTATGAATAATTAGATGATTTACTCAGGTTGATGTACTCGGATAGAGTGATATAGGTGATTTTACACACGTCTCTTAACACGGACAAACGTTGACTTTAACAGAAAAGTGGGGTGATAACTGTCTCAAGATGAATCGCAATGGATAATTTTCTTAATTACTGAAGATGATTCACTCCATGAAGATCTAGATTGGTGAGAGACACGTGTTGTGGGTATGGCCCTTTACGGGTCGAATCAATAACTTGGCGATCGTTCCGCCGTATATATTATATCTAGAATTTCCGCCCATGTCTCAAATTATGGACTTTATAAAGTTTTCGAAATTTCTAAATATTAGAAAAATTTATAATTCTTAATATGAATTTGTTAAGAACCATTAACTATGGGTGTTGCCAAAAAGTCATGGAACGTCAAATGTGTATTTTTACGTGTGAAACGACTTGCATTACACCATTTGTTTCCTATCTCAAAGCATTCTTGCGATAGAGCGATCTGAACAATTGAATTTGTTAATAACTATTGACTATCGGTGCTAGCAAAAAAAGTTATACGACATCACATATATATTTTTGTATGTGGAACAATTTTCATCAACAAATTGTTTCGTATCTTCAACCGTTCCCACGCCGCTGCGATATAAACAATCTTTCTTGTTCCTAACAATTAACTACGGGTGTTATCAAAAAAAGTCATAAAACGTCAAATGTGTATTTCGTGGCGGGGAACAAAAAGTTTCATTGAACACTTTTTTCGTATCTCAAACCGTTCTTGCGATAGAGCGATATGAACAATTGAATTTGTTAGTAACAATTGAACGAATAATTTTTCGTATAAATCGTTCCTTTCAGACCTGCAGAATAGTAAGTCGTGTCGATCAAATAAAAAAAACGTAACTCGCTACATTGGTTTCTTCGAAAACGTTAAACAAAGTTTTTGGTCACACACACACACACACACACACATACAAACACTTTTCGGAAAACGACTCAGGATGATGTGAATTGTCGAGAAAAGTGAAAATGTCATGAAAATTTCACTTTCGATTTTCAAAGTCATTACCATAACTTCCCTATATCGGGAAGTTAAAAAAGTCATTAGCCATAAAACGTGTATTTTTACGACAGGAACAAATTTGAATCGGAACTTTTTTCCTGTATGTAACGGTTCTCAGGATAACAAATTATAAACAATGGAAATTGGTAATAACAATAGGAAGAATCATTATTTCGTCTCTATACTCCTTCCAGATCGAGGTTAGGTACAGACGATTGAAAGAAAGTGAAAACGTCATGAACAGTTTGTCTTGATTTTGTCTGCCAGATAATTAATTAATTAACTAATTAGTTATCCATGTTAACAAAAAAAGGCATAAAATATCAAATGTGTATTTTTTTGTGGGAAACCACTTTCGTTGACACTCTTTGTCGTATCTGCAACCATTCTTACGATACAACGATATAAACAATTCTATTTGTTAATAACAATTGAACGAAGCGATTCTTAGAGAAACCGCTCCTTTCGGACCTGAACACCAGTAAGACGTGTCGATTAAAAAAAAAGGATGAATCTGTGCAGTAGTTTCGCCGGAAACGTTAACTCTCGAAACGTGCCTCTCAGGCACGGACGCTGTCCCCATTCTGCCGCCAGGCGATAGCGATTTGGAGTGGGGGGCTCGCGTGCAGGACCGTATCGTAAAACTGCAGTGCGCGTAAATCTCAAAACCTTGGAATCACGTCCAGGCAATCTTGAATAGTTACAGGAAAATGATAGAAATTGAACAAATAGATTAATGACACATTACACTGATTTGATTTATTTATTCCGTTAAACAATGAACGTTCAACACAATAAAAATTCTTCAATATACCTTTTGAAAAAAAAATTACAAAAACTGATGAAATAATAAATTTTGCTCTTCTATAAAAGGGAACAACATATTTACTCCTAGTATTTTGTAAAATAACGATGTCATTAAATATATAACTAATCATTTCATGATCACGAATGAAAAAAACGATAAAAAAATATCGAAATTTCCAACTAAAATTTACTTTTTGGTGAACAATCAAATCTTTGATCAATTGCTAATATTAAATA